>CM076971.1:44832767-44885267 GCA_039105355.1 Benthosema pterotum
ACACACACACACACACACACACACACACACACACACACACAGTTCCCATGAAGTTCAAATCCAGGCATGCCCCAGCGTTGGTGTCCAAGTGTCCTTTTAGCAAAACTATGAAACACCTAATTACATTCACCCATTCATACACCGGTGTTGCTGTTGAAAACCATGGAAGCCACCAACCATCTATGTAAAGCACCCTGGAAAATTGAATTTAACGTCATTAATGCAGTCAAATTGGACTTTTCGAAATAGTCGATTTTTTTTCCCCACTCGGTAAGCTTTTCCGCGTAGCTTCCTGGGTTTGATGATGATGTCGAACGCATATCCATCTATTGAAGAATGTCCTCCGTGTCCAGATCTCACGTGGGCAGTGCCAGTGACCTCCGCTACTCGGTGGTGGAGGGCCATCAGGACGGTCACTACAGCACAGCGGTCATCCGCAGGGCGCAGAAGGGCCGGCTGGCGGCGCTGCGGGACGAACCCAACAAGGTGAACCGGCACGCCGCCGACACACACACATACAGTACTCACAGGGGAGTCGGGGAGTCAGAAATGTCGACCCCCAGGCTGGCTGCCTGGGAGTCGACATTTCTTGGTCAAAATTCCCATTAGCGTGACAGACGTGCAAAAACAGTGGACAGTTGTATGTACGAAAAATGCAAAAAAGAGCTTGCCTAGGATTGCCGTAACGGCTCTGTAACTCTAAGAGTGTGCGGATGGAACCAATGGAACCATTACGGATCCATTTGGTTCCATTTGTTCATTCTCTGAGCTATGGGGTCCTTGCAAACCACTATTACTAACTGGACTACTGTCATAGTAAATCAGGAGCTTGGCACAGTATTTAGATATTTTATAGGAATTTGATCAGAGCTTTTTTCAAACTTCACAGTATACTTATGACCATTCTTCAAACTTCACAGTATACTTATGACTATTCTTCAAACTTTACAGTATACTTATGACTATTTTCAAACTTTACAGTATACAGTACTTATGACCATTCTTCAAACTTTACAGTATACTTATGACCATTTTCAAACTTTACAGTATACTTATGACCATTTAAAAATTCAAAATTCAAATTTTGCATTTAGCAGCATTTACTAGTAGCTAGATACCAACATGTTGAGGTTCTCTCAGGGAGTAACAGGGATGTATAGGAGATGTTTTGGAGATAAAGAAAAGATAAAAGATGGTTTGGACAAGTGGTACAGACGAAGGATAATGAGTAGAATGAGGCAGAAGGATGTTGATGTTGATATTGCCCAAAGAGAAGACCCGTTGCTGTACAGTGAAAGAATCCATGTCTGTTATAGTTGGTGTGAGAGAGACAGACAAGGGAGAGGAATTTGAATTGAGGATTTGAATTGTATATGGGTGAACAAAATATTCAGGTTGCCCAGATGTGTCTACCTGTGTCCTTATCAACCAACATTATCGCCTGTTAGCCATCGTCCTGTATACTAACCCGTCCATTCTTTGCCAATGTGTCCTCTCTGTTGTTTCTGGTCACCGCGCCTGGCCGGCCCGCCTGCCTGCCATGAAACACGCTGTCTCATGTAAGTCACCTCAGCTCTGTCTGTTTGTTTCTTATCCATGTTCCATCCATGATTGATATGTGCGGAAACCTAGTATGTCCAAGTTATGAGTCGTAAGGATATCCCTCCGAGCCATAGGGATGTGATATCCCTTTGCTCTAGTGGTTTTTAAAGCCCCCGGGTTCGATTCAACAATTCCATTTGTTGTCCTGATTTGCCCTGACTCAAGTTGCCCACGGCACAAATGTTTAAGTCTGTCTAAATGTCTAAGTCTATGTGCAGGATTCACTTCTGGGCCAGGCATAGAGGGGAGGACTGCGGGGCTCTATTACAATTACACCGATGAGAACGTGGAGATAAGAGGTTTCCGCCAGACAGCAAAGAATTTGCACAAAACAATGCTTTACGTCATGTTTCAACGTGCGCACTACGTGTGTACTGTGTGTGTGTGTCCCAGGTGTGCGGCGTGTGCGAGCAGGACTACTCTGCGTCGCTGCGCGGCAGCGTGGGTCACCTGATCGGCGGCGGGGGCGGGGACCTGGAGGCGGAGTCGGACCTGGAGGACGACGTCAGCTCCGCCCTGCTGTCGCCCGGCGGCCAATCGGACGCCCAGACGCTGGCGCTCATGCTGCAGGAGCAGCTGGACGCCATCAACGAGGAGATCAGGTGATTTGCGCGTGCGCACGCACAAACACGCGCAAATATAATACCTTATTGGTCCCTGCTAAATGACGGAGAGTTGGAAGCCATAATTGACTCTTAGATCTTTAACTCTTGACAGTAAAATTATGCTCTCAAGAGATGCAGTATTGTTAAACGCCTGCATTACTTAGCCTAATTTACAAGAAGTCTACACAATTAGAGAATTTAGAACAATTGCTATTCTGCCTGCCTTGCCCCCTCCCTCAAAACCAGCAAGTCTCTTTTCATCAATCATGTTGTTAAAATGATCGTGCACACTTCGGATGCATTTGGACGTCCTCAAACGTCATGGTGTCTGGGGAGGTTTTAAGCTTTTTCACTGATATAAAGTTGTTTTTGTTTAGTTGTTAAAGCCCTGACTCAAGACTTTTTTTTCTCTAGTCTACACTGCACCTGAGTGGGGAATCAAACTGTGCATGCTTTTTCTAGTAAAGTCAGTATCTGAATTTATGCTACTTCATGCCTAGAGTCACTCGCGTGACGTCAAAATGATCATTTTCGCTAGGAAAAAGGTAGTGCTTTCAAGAATAAAAGCTCCCTGTATCCGGTCGACACTCTGGCGCTCTCTTACTGTATTCTGAAGGATTCAGCGCCACCAGAAGTGTTAAAACCATCCAAACCAAACCAATTAAAACCACCATCACTCCCCCCCAGGATGATCCAGGTGGAGAGGGAGTCGGCTGACCTGCGGGCCGACGAGATCGAGTCTCGTGTGAACAGCGGCAGCATGGACGGCCTGAACGTGACGCTGCGGCCGCGCGGCGCCCTGCCCACCTCGGCCACCGCCCAGTCCCTGGCCTCCTCGTCCTGCTCGCCGCCCGCCAGCGGACGCTCCACGCCCAAACACGGACACGGACGCAGCGCCAGCCACCAGCTGGGCATCATGACCCTGGTCAGGGGGAAACACACACACACACACACACACGTGCGCATACATGCACGTGCACACAGTTTCACCCCACATTTAAAAAGATAAAATGGTGGACATTGTAGTGTTATTAAATGACATGAATGTCTTAGGAGAATTCCATGTTTGAAGGCTTTCTTACGTTTATTTGTAATTGGTTAATAATATCCCAAAAGGTGGTCCAGTTGTTATTTTGTGAAAACACTCCCTATTGGCACTCCTGATAAATAAAAGTAATTACATATAAAGTTATTAATGCTTCTAGCACAGAATTGACAACATTTTTTTTCAACCAAGGTGCACGTTTTAGGTTAAAGTAAAATATAAATGTTATTTATTTTATATTTTTTTAATGGCTGCTTTCTTTAGTATATACTGTATGTAGGGCTGTGTTCAAATGCCCCCACCCCCTGTCAAAAACAACTAAAGTCACTAATACTAGCAAGTTAGCAAGTTTGTGCATTTGCCATTTTGGAAAAATCTTTTTTTTACAACTCTATCGCATTTTCTTGCCATTGCATCACTGACAGCCGAGTGACTTGAGGAAACACCGCAGGAAAGTAGCGGTAAGTCTTTGGAAAATACTGAAGTGGGAGTGTGCAAGTGTGAGACGTCTTGGGTGAATTGCTGCCTTGACTTTGCCGTACTGAGTGGAGGTGTCTGTGTGTCCCCTATCTGTCTGTATATGTCCCTGTCCGTCTCAGTCCCCGGTGGAGGTGCGTGAGGACAAGGCCACCATCAAGTGTGAGATCTCCCCTCCGTCGTCGCCCCGCAGCCTGCGGCTCGAGACCAACTTCGCCCAGCTCACAGGGAGCCTGGAGGACGGACGAGGGTACGTTCGTTCACACCAAATGCAGGCGTATGCGCTGTCTGGCTGGTCAACAGCCGTTCATTCAGGGGCAGATCTACAGGCATGGGCAATGCCCCCCTAAATGCCCTGACTGCCCCACCAAACACAGTGGGATGCAAAACAATGCACGATATTTCAAATTGCTTATATTTAAAATGATTTTAAACTAACTACTAACTAACTACAGCTGTGGCACCACTAAACCAACAGCATTTCATCATTGAAAACAGTAAACTCTCTGAGTCAGACCTTTAGCTTTATGCATGCTGCGTGTCTGTTGCAACTTCAACAACAACTGATGTTATTTTTGATGCTTTACTTGCCTAATAAAAGTCTTTTAACCCGAAAATGGTATGGGTGCGACTTCATTGCCCGTATACCATTTTCTCTTGCCTCCCCAATTGGGAAAGGTTACATCCACCCCTGCGTTCGTTAACTTTTCCATTCCCCTACTGCATGTAGGAAGCAGAAAAAAGGCATCAAGTCTTCCATCGGCCGTCTGTTTGGCAAGAAGGAGAAGGGTGGTCGCCTGGAGCAGCCTGTGGGCAGAGAGGGACAGCCTCTACCCGCCGTGCCAGGTACACTGATACCCGCCTTTACCATGCATACAGTGATACCTGCTGCACCAGGGGGTGCATATCTTTGGTCCCATGTACTCGATTTTCATTCCCCCCGTTGTCCCTAACGTTACCCGATACCCGCAGCGAATTCCCTTATTGCTATTTTGGTTACCTTTTCTCTTCCCTTAGCCACTATTCTTTATGCCGACACCGTTATTCGTGGCTGGAGGTGTGGTCATGGGCGTGTTTGTTGCGCAGTCCCTTAAGTTGCTAATTTCGTCAAATAGATTAGGGAACTAGATAACGCCACATCAGACCACCCCTTAACCGATCCGCGAAGGCAGAGCCACGTGCGCACGATGCGCGTCTGTGCGCCTTTGGAGATGTCCACAACTCCACGTGGAAAGGCGCCAGTTCAATTCATCTCCTTATTTATGCTGGATTGTCCTATGAACAGCTGTAGATTGCCTGCTGTCGGTCACTTCCTTGTGTTTAGGTAATGTACAGTATATAATATAATTAAATACATTCATTAACTTGTGACGCAATGCTGTAAATTGCAAAAAAGTCGGCAATTCGCGATAAAGAAAATGTTTTTTTGATCATTGATTTCTCGGTCAATTCTGGACCATTTTTTACATTTCAAAGTGCAGCGTGACGGGAAAGACCTTCTCTCTCAGATGCTGTATAGAATATGTGGGTAGGTCTTCTCTACGATGCGGGATCGGGCAAACTATAACTGTCGGGGATTAGGCGGACCGTTTCCGCCTAATCCCCGACAGTTGCAGTTTGCTCGGTCCCGCATCGTAGAGAAGACCTACCCACATATTCTATACAGCATCTGAAAGAGGAGCTTTTTCCCATCATGCTGCATTTTGAAATGTAAAAAATGGTCCAGAATTGACCGAGAAATCAATGATCAAAAAAAACGTTTTTTTGCCGCGAATTCCAGAGTTTTTTGCAATTTACTTTATAACATTTCGCAGACTTGGGATAAATGCACGCCACATACAGCAAAAAAAAAACATGGAACATGTTTTTTCAACATAACATGTTGAATGGTAAGAAATGATTGAGAATTGACTGAGCTATAATTGTTTCAAAATGAGAGCATAATCTTTGAGAATAGGCTACTCATGCATGTGTGTGTCCTAAGCCCGCAGCCAGGCTGCGTGCTTCGGAGGGTCAGACATAGCAGTAGGGATAAGGGAAATAGATAAGGGATGAATTAAAGGGAATGGCAAGACCAACACGGATTGGATGAAAGCTAAAAACGCCCAAACCACACCTATGCATAATTTAACGGGTAAAGGAGGTATTTAAGGGAGATGGCATGGTACGAAATTAGCGACTTTAGTGGGGGAACGCCTCTTCCCCAATGCTATGTGCGTTAATTACGCATAAGGGCTAATGTAACCAAAATCGGGCCCTTGGTCCCATGTACTTAACAGTCTGGCACGTCTGTCCCACATGTGAGTTTTGACCAATGATTAGCTGGCCAGAATAAGGGGAGTCTGATCTATTGTCAGAGTAGCGACATTGTGGGGTCGGAAATAGAACACTCAAGCTGCTGTTCATGCAGCCTGAATAGGGACAAACTGGAGCTGGAAACGCGTTGTTTTCAACGAGGGTCACAGTGTGTGTGTGTGTGTGTGTGTGTGTGTGTGTGTGTGTGTGTGTGTGTGTGTTGTGTGTGTGTGTGTGTGTGTGTGTGTGTGTGTGTGTGTGTGTGTGTGTGTGTGTGTGTGTGTGTGTGTGTGTGTGTGTGTGTGTACACGTGTACGTGCGTGCATGCGCATGCATGTGCGTGCTTATGTTTCAGACTTTGAGATGGGCATCAGCGACACAATGACTCTGGGTAAACTCGGCACTCAGGCAGAGAGGGATCGACGGATGAAGAAAAAGTAGGAACTGTCCTTAAATTCCATTGAACTCGTTTGCAAATATCAGATCTACAAGCTCATAGTGCACCACCGAGCGGCACGCTATGAGCTTGTAGATCTTGTAGATCTGACATTTTCAGATTTTCAAATTCTCATAATTCTTAACTTATGTGTTCGAAAAAGGACTACGAAGAAGTTTACTAGAAACTTAACTCCACATACTGTACAATAATGATACAATAATAATAATATAGAATATTTACAGCAACAATAACACAACAACAATGATCCTGACTAAGGATAACTACGTGACAGCACTAATATTATTATGATATAATATATCACCTTCTGTTCTACTATACTATATTATATTATATCATGTTTTTATGTTATATTACACTATACTTACATTATATTATGTCACATTATACTACATTGTTATGATTTATTCTAATTTATATCTATTTACTTTCGTTTGAACATTTGTTTGAAGGCATTCCATGACTTGCACTGTAACGCTACGCTGTAACGCTTACTGCTACCGTTGCCAACTTCATGAAAACAGCATTGAATGACAAGTCACCCACCTGCGGTTGCTTCTAGTTCCTTGAGGCGTCTTCTTTGTTGTTTTCAGACTCTCAATGTCGTTCCTTTATCTCCTCAGACATGAGCTTTTAGAAGACGCGAGACGGAGAGGTCTGCCCTTCGCCCAGTGGGACGGGCCCACCGTCGTCTCCTGGCTGGAGGTAGGGGTGACCACATCCAAACTGTTCTTTAGAGAGACAGAAGTGTAGACCTGCGCCGTGATGTCACTGCCCCTGTTCCAGAAATGGAATCCTCAATCATTTTCCTCATAGACTTTTCAAAAATGCTTAATAAAAACACGATTGCGCCGGGAACAAAACCAACTCGGGCCATGACAAATCATGACAACACACACCTTATGATCATTCAATATCTAATTTGCAAGAAGTAGAACATGGCAGAATACAACACTTTTTTATTTCGTTTTTCATCTTAGAAATTATTTGATGGTGCAAAAAGTTTGTGTGTGTCATCATGATTCGTCACGACCCGAGTTGGCTTTGTCTGCGGCATAATCATCTCAATGTAAATTATTTTTGAAAAGTCTATGAGAAAAATGAATGGGGAATCCACTTCTGGAACAGGGGCGGTGACGTCACTGCGCAGGTCTATTGCGTGTGGGACAAGTGGGAAAATGTGTTGCCAACGCAGTTAGCAAATTATTAAGAATCTTGATGTCATATTAAAAAAGAAAAATCCGGATTTCAATTCAAAAATACCTCATCTACGTGACCAAAACACGTCGCAGTGTAACACATTTTGAGCTTGTCGAACGGCTATTTTTGAGCAATGTGCCGACTCTGGAGTGAGTGTGGAAATATAGTGGCATCAGGGGAACACTTGGGTTATTTTAACAAAACTACTAAAAAAAGACATCTGTAGCAGGAAAAGAGGCAACAGAAAGCCAACCTTAGGGCATTTGAACAGTGATGTCTGACCGTCACACTGTGGGACAGGGGCTCAATTTGTGGGACAGCTTAAAAGCCTTGGAAATGAGGGACTGTCCCACGCAGAGAGGGTGTGTTCTGTTCACCCTTGCTGGAGGTAATCCTTCACGTTCCATCGAACGTCTGAATACAGAGTGGCGAAACGTAACACGCCTGTGATGCTGGGGGAACTCTCGATCACGTGTTAACTCTCTTATTGCCCTTGATGCTGTTGACGCTTTAAATAATTAAAGGGGAATTCCACCCATTTTCAACATTCTAATATGTCATTAGTATACCCTAGAGGTGTTGTGTGGACATGATAAAAAAGAAAGTTCCCCCATTCTGTGTTTCCAAGAAATGGAGGTCTGAAGAAAACATCTTGATGACATCATCAAGATGTATTTTCACCATGTTAATGGATTTCTTTAGACACTTCTTTTTTTCTGAGAGCGTACAAATGGAACCAAATGAACCCCTCATCTCTTGGAAACACAGAATGGGGCAACTTTTTTATCATGTCCACACAACACCTCAAAGGTATATTAATGACATATTAGAATGTTGAAAATGAATGGGAATCCCCTTTAAATACATCTCTTGTCGCTCTGCAGCTGTGGGTGGGCATGCCGGCGTGGTACGTGGCGGCGTGCCGCGCCAACGTGAAGAGCGGCGCCATCATGTCGGCGCTGTCGGACACGGAGATCCAGAGGGAGATCGGCATCAGCAACCCGCTGCACCGCCTCAAGCTGCGCCTGGCCATCCAGGAGATGGTGTCCCTGACCAGCCCCTCGGCGCCGCTAACCTCCAGAACGGTACTGTAACGCAACGCAAAACACGAGAAACAAAGACAACATCATGGCTGAGGGAAGTAAGGGTTTTTTCAGACACAGTCCCCCTTGGACAGGAGGAGGAAAATACTAGTTATTTTAATCAAAACAGATTCCTGTTAATATGCATTATACACATGCTCTATTGCTGTATCAGAGGCTAAGGTACCTGTGTCAGTTAGCTCATGCATGTGGAGAGGGAAGGTAAAAGCCACTTTTTCGTGTGTAAATGCATGAAAATGTGCATGCACAATGCGCATTCACACACATTTTGAGTGTGTGCGCATCTTGCAGCACCCCATAGTGAACGTCCAGCACCCCCTACTGTAAATATCTTCCCGCGGCCATGGACAACATGCATATACACTACGGTGTTGTTTGTTTAGTAACAGGAAGGCTCGGCTCAAATGATACTCACCCCTGAGTATAGACTGAGTTATGCTGTCGCAAACTCCGTTCACTTCAGGGGATCAGTCCATTGGCAGCTCTATCATCAAGTTTCACCATGTTAATAAAAGTCCTGTAACCAAAAATGGTATGGGGGCGGCTTCACCGCCCATGTCACTTCGCGCCACAGACGATGAAGCCGCCCCCATAACATTTTCTCTTGCCCCTCCGACATGTTCTCTTGCCCCCCCCCCCCCCCCCCCCCCCAAATTGGACATGTTACATCCGCCCCTGAGAGAATTCTAAATGGACCCTAGAGGGTCCTTTTGGACTCTCCAAAAATTGGAAATGTCCCTCTTTCGGGCTGCAACAGCCCTCCTGAGAGCTCAGTTATCTGACCCCTCAATGTCGCAATATTTCGGCTGGTCTGAGTATTATTTGGGCTGTTGCAGCCTAGAATTTATTTGCTGACAAAATTATCATTAAGTCCATCTTAGTTTGGTCGCCATAGCTCAGTTTTCATTTAGTTTCCATTTAGTTTTCTCTAGTGAAAAAAGTAGGCTACTCTACAAACATTTTTTGCTATAGTTTTAGTCAACAAAATCAAAACTTGGCATGCACACAACAAAAGAGACAAAAAAAACATACATGCATACACCATAAACAGCACTTTTTTCTGCACAAAAGTTCAAAAATCGACCCGCGTTCAAGAGAGCGTTTATCGTCGGTCGTTTTCCGCCCGGCGTCACTGATTTTTGCCGCGCGCGCGTGCACGAAACGAGCACGCGCGCGCGAGTTCAATTCAAGTTCATTTCTAGTGAACTTTTTGTAAAACGCTTGGCGATTTATAGCAAACAAACATTGAGGAGTGAGGACCCTCTACCAGTAGACCTGCACAGTGCCGTTTCTGTTCCAGAAAGGAGAGGATTCCCAAATCATTTGGCGCAGCCGAGCCTATGAGCCGAGCCAGGGCCAGATATCGCCAGCCCTACTAGGGTGGGCTGGAAGAATGGCAGGGTGAGCAACTCTAAAGTTTTTCATAAGGAGCAGTGCTTTTGAACATTTTTGATACCAGGGCCCACTATTTATTCAGCCTTTGAGTCACGGAACACCATTTGAGGATATTTTAGCCCCACAGACCCCAAAGCTAAACCCCTGCCCACCCATGCCACCTCTAGATCCGGCCCTGTGCCGAGCCATGACGTGAGTTGTGGCAATTCTGCTCTAACGTTCTAATGTTTACAACGCATTTTTGCCCGACGTGTTGTGAGTTTGTCACGGCCACGCTATATGACAAAGTGAAGCATGTTGATGTTGGTTACATGCTTTTAGCCTGCAGAGTTTATTATACAACATATTTAAACCATGCTGGATGCTGCCCATCTTATTTTAGCCTACACACCTTGGAATAATTATAGTCTACGTTCAAATATCAACCTCTAGCCATCATTATAGGTGAGTCATTATCATTGTAAATGAATTGTAAATTCAGCGTGGTCATGATCAGGTAGCCTGCTTCACCGGAGCCAGCCCCCCTCCCCTCCCCTCCCGACATAAAACGCTGGCGTTTATCGACGGCGCGATTTTCCTTATGTCGGCAAAAAAAACTCGCCCGGCGATAACGCCGGCGTTTATCGTTGCCGTCTGGAAGCCCCTTTAAAGGAAAAGACTGCTTTTTCTGTCACTGCTGCTCACACACATAATATGACACGTGTACATGTGTGTGCAGTGTAAATGGTGCATTTATGTAGTGCCTTTCTCCAAGGTGCTTTACATTCACACATGCATACACCAATAGACCTTTCAGCAAGCCCCTCCTCCCCAAACGGTTCTGGTCCAATCACAGCTAAGCATAACATGTGACGGACAAACTAGTGGTAGAGTATCCATCAACCAATGAGAGTAGAGTACCAGTGATATGACAATGACATTATATTTATACCAGGGAGAGGGCGGGGCTTACTGCGAGGTCTATTGCAGGCAGAAACCATGCCACAATAAGTGTATAAAAAACAGCCAGTTGGGAACAATTTGAGGTTCGGTGGTGTCTTGCCCAAGGACACTTCGACATGTAGACAGGGAGGAGCCAGGAGGATTCGAACACGCGCACGGATCAGTGGACGACCTGCCTGGCTACCTCCTGAGCCACAGTCGCCCCCCCGAGTGTCTACGGTAGAATGAGCATGTGCACCGTGGCGGCTGATTAAGGAGGTATAAAACGATTCCCTGCCAAAGGCGGAGTTGAAACTCAGCTCCGGCTATAGAGCTGAACCACCGCTAAGCAAGCTAATTACTGCTCCCAGAAGGTCATTTACACCTCCAGGGGGCACTGTAACCTTTGAAACACACACCGAAAAACATTGTATTCCAAGGTCTTGTTATTTACTTCTGGTGCTCTGTATAGTTATAGTGGAAAAAAATGTAATTTTAAACTGGACTACTAGGTTTCCCCAAGGTTGGGTTTTGGGACCCCCGGATGTCCCCAAGGATCCCTGGTTGATGAGACAAATGTGCCTTACATGCTTATGCTTGCCCTCTATAAGTAAAATGTAAAAATAGAAATACCTTATAAGTTTAATTTCTTTCTTAAACTGTGTCTGCGGTTCGCTGATGACGTTCATATGTGGTTCAGTCCTATGGAATGTATGCTAATAAAAATATATATTTAAAATATTGATTGATGCTGAAGACAAAAGCGAGGCATCAAATTCTGATCAGAATCAAATTCTGGCCAGAATAGGATTTTTTCCCTTCTCTAATCTCGTCTGGGAATTCGTACCATGTCAATACTGAGAGTATAGGTTTGTGTGTGTGTGTGTGTGTGTGTGTGTGTGTGTGTGTGTGTGTGTGTGTGTGTGTGTGTGTGTGTGTGTGTGTGTGTGTGTGTGTGTGTGTGTGTGGTGTGTGTGTGTGTGTGTGGTGTGTGTGTGTGTGTGTGTGTGTGTTTATTCAGAAGAAAAGGTAGGGGTGCGCACCCATACCATTTTTGGTTACTGGACTTTTATTAATCAAGTAAGCCTAAGCATCAATAATAACATCAGTTGTTGTTGAAGTTGCAACAGAGACACAGCATGCATAAAGCTAAAGGTCTGACTCAGAGTTTTCTGTTTTCAATGATGAAATGCTGTTGGTTTAGTGGTGCCACAAATGTAGTTAGTTAGTAGCAGTGTGTTTAAGTGTAGTAGTGTTTTTGGTTTGTTTTGCATTTCATCGTGTTTGGTGGGGCAGACAGGGCATTTAGGGGGTCATTGCCCCCTCCATGCCCAAGCCTATATCCGCCCCTGACCATTGGGGAGGTTAAGCACTTTATTAACAATTAGGAAAGAAAGAATGAATGAATGAATGAATGAATGAATGAATGAATGAATGAATGAATGAATGAATGAATGAATGAATGAATGAATGAATGCATGGAGGGCATGGGCTGGGCTGTAGAGGTTCCGGAGGGGCTCACTGACCCTGAGACTTTGGTGACGGGGTCGTCTGACGACCATCTTGCGGTGCGCATGGACGGTAATGACCCCCCAGCAGGAACCTGAGATATGGGAGACAATAGAGGTTGTTTTTATCATTTGCCTTATCAAGGGGATGAGCGATGTATGTAGTACTAGAGGGAGCAGGGAGAGGAATGCACCGTGGAGGTGAAAGGAGTGGAGGTGGGATGCGAAAGCCTGTAGGACAGTGGCTTGTGTGCCAGGGGCGGATCTAGGCATGGGCATGGCATAAATGCCCAGTCTGCCCCACCACGATGGCATGCGAAACAACCCAAGATCTTTCAAATCAAAGTGCCTATATATGAAATGATTTGAACCACTACTACTGCTACTTACTAACTACAGCTGTGGCACCACTAAACCAACAGCATTTCATCATTGAAAACAGAAAACTCTCTGAGTCAGACCTTTAGCTTTATGCATGCTGTGTGTCTGTTGCAACTCCAACAACAACTGATGTTATCATTGATGCATAATTGCCTAATAAAAGTCCTGTAACCGAGAATTTTCCCCTGCCCCCCCCCAATTGGGAAATGTTATAGCCACCCCTGTTGTGTGCAGTGCTGCGAGGGAGGCTAACCGTGGAGATTTCTTGGTGGTATTAGGCAGGTATATAAATAGAGTCAGGTAAATTGGTGTAGGGGCGGAGAGTGGCGTGAAGGGCAGGGTCAATGTGTGTTTCTCCGCCTCCTGAACATCTGTTGTTCCAACACCATTTCAGAGTCAAGAATATTACACACTGAATGGCTCAAATGCAGTGCACTGGTGGTGCAATGAGAGGCGGTGCCCTTTTCAATTTCCTTGATGCTGCCCCTCCAAATGCCCCATGCATGCACGTGCCTGCAAATGGATGTGCGATATGCATTCTGTGGTACACATGCAGCATCCAGTGCATCATAGGCCGCCAGTCTGTGTCTTAAGGTGGTATCCTCCGCCATCGGTGTTGTGAATGTGTATTCGTGAACATGCACAATTGTTGAATAAAGAGCGCAATAATACTGTATAAATGCACCGTTTAAACCACAGCACTGGACTCTTGGAAGGGAATTCCCATCACTACACTGACCCTCCACCTCCACCAGAATCACACATTATTATCGAATGCATTCTCACGAGCACCTGTGTGTGTGTGTGTGTGTGTGTGCGTGTGTGTGTGTGTGTGTGTGTGTGTGTGTGTGTGTGTGTGTGTGTGTGTGTGTGTGTGTGTGTGTGTGTGTGTGTGTGTGTGTGTGCTTTCCCCTCTCTCTGTGCAGTCCTCAGGAAATGTGTGGGTGACTCACGAAGAGATGGAGAACCTGGCCTCGTCCACCAAAGCGGTCAGTCACTACTGCCATCTGGGCCTCCCCACCACACCCCCTCTTCCTCCCTCCCTCCCTGCAGTGTTGCCAACTTGGTGCATTTGTCGCTATATTTAGCTTTTTTCCAGGCACCCCCTGACACCAAAATGAGTGGAAAACTCCTGGCAGTGAATATCTAGTGCTTTTTTGCTGGTGAGTTGGGGTGAAATTGGTCTACAGGTCACAATTTTTTCTCCTATGATAGAGTCCTCCTTCCTTCCTAGAAAGGACCATTGGTAACCGAATGGACCCTTATAGATCTGATCTCTTAAATTATATTTAAACATCTGAATTACCTAATTTTCAAGAACATACATATTTACATATTTAGAAAATTGCTATTTTGACCAACGTTTTGCCAGTTATTTCTCCTAAATCAGTCCGAGAGACTAAACTCAGCATCAAAAGGTGGTCTGTGGCTAAAATGCAGAATAAATAGCGGGCCCTGGTATGAAAATGGTTGAAAACCACTGCTCTAGCGCATTCTAGTACATTTTGGAAGTGCCACTGGTGCATTTTGGATTTTGGCAGTTGGCAACACTGCCTCTCTCCCTCCCTCCCTCCCTCCCTCCCTCCCTCCCTGGCTCCCTCTCTCACACACACACGCATGCATGCATGCACGTATGCACGTACGCATGCGCCGGCGAACACGATTGTACGAACACACGCAAATGAATGCACACCTACGCACGCACGGACATATGCACACACAGACGTCTGTATGAGTATACTTGATAGGAGGACATCGATATTTTACGTTTCTACGGTACATGAATGGCATTTTTGCCTTGCCAAATCATGCTTATTGATCAGCAATAAGTGGCATTTTGCTGCATGACTTTGGCACTAGGTATAAAATATAAATCATGTTGAACTCTAAAGATAGGGCCCTATAAAGACCAATTTTTTCTTGCATCATTATACTTATACTGTGTATTGGCCATAAAAAAGACAACAATTGAACTAGTTCAACTAGGCCTGTTAAATCACTGCCTATTTGAAAGGATATTCATGGGCAGTTGAAGGTGGGCTTACCACCAGATAGTATAGTCATGATTCTTGATCACATTTGTTTCTTCTATGCTGTAGTGCCATCTAGTGGCAGTGAAGCCAGGACTTTGGTGCTGTCTTTGTCACATAATGTAATGGTGTTTCTAATGGTGAGCATTTAAGTCATATTACATGAGAGGTTACAATTCATTATCCTTCATTCAACTAGGTAGGACATGTAGGCTATACTACAGACTGCTGTATACCGCTTACTGCAGGTGTGCATGAATGGCAATAAAGAACACCTCCTGTAATATTGCAATTACACAACAGTTACGCTTAAAGCTAAGAAAACCACTGAAAGAAAATATTATTTCAAAAGCCACTACGACCACAAATGCCCCAAACAAACTAGCTAGCTAGTGGAAAAACACAGCTGAAATATTTGTTTTGATTAGGCGTTGCTTCGTGCTGGTTTAAGCAATGGCTAAAAGCTGTTTCAACCAATCAGATTAGCTCCTCAAAACGACTGTTCTATAAACGGGTAGTCTGTAATGCTTGTGGTCTTTAACACTGTGCAGTAGTGTGTACTATATTGTTACTCTAAGTGGCGCGCTCAAGCGGTCAGATGCAAAGATACAGTCGACCATCCGTTGTCAATGGAAGCCAGCAATGTGATCTACGTTATACAAAGCGGCAACTGCTGTGAAAGATGCAAAGATAAAAATTGATGCTGATGAGTTGGGTTCACCTTCCAGATGCAAACATACAACGTTTTGTAGCTGTTGTTTCCTCCACCTCAATTAGATTCGATTCAGTTCAGTTCAGTTCAGTTCAGTTCAGTTCAATGGGCTTCATTGGCATGATAAAACACATACTACAGATGCAAGCTTGACGGCACAAGCATCATATAAGCTGTGATCTTTTCATCTTTGCGTATGCCTTGTGTGAACGCAGAACAATGATTGTCTCTTTAACACTTGCATTAATGCCTCATGTCTCTTGTATTGCATCATTGGGCTGTTCATCTCAGATCAAGGAAAAGCGTGGCCTGTGTTCCCAAAATCTCTGTGTGAAGCTGGTCTGGAGTGGGTTGGTCATTCATGCCATGTTGTAGTTACTGATTTGTAGTCATCAGGCAGGAAACCGCAAATATCAGAATAAGAAGTGTAACCGTTCAAGAGTACTGATTTCCTGACAGATGGCTGCAACATTAAGTTACCAAACCCACTCCCCCGAAACGGATCATAAGCCCATAATGGAACACTGCTTGTATTGTCAATGTTGTCTAATGCTTGTCTCTTGCATTGCATGTTGTCAGCTGCTGGTCTCTAACACGTGTGCATTGTCTCTAATTCTGGCTGGACGGTGCAGGAGAATGAGGAAGGCAGTTGGGCGCAGGTGAGGACGCTAATCTGGATCAATATTCATAAGACTCGGACGAAAGTGTTTTTTTGTGTGTGTGTGTGTGTGTGTGTGTGCACACCATTGAACATGAAATCATGAAATGAAAGATGGGTCAATGGCTCAATCCTGCATGTGCGCGTGCTCTCGTGCGCACACACGCACGCGCGCGCACGCACACACACACACACACACACACACACACACACACACACACACACACACACACACACACACACACACACACACACATCTCTTCCCTAACCATGAGAAAAATAAGTCCCCATAAGGTCATAGGGTCAAGGTTGACAAGGTTTTACTAGGCTCGTGGGGGATTGTTTTGCTTCCCACATGGGTACTTAAACAAGAAACACACACACACTCTTCATAAAAACATCGACCCACTTGTCGGAGGCTTACGGTAGCTGTACAATGTAGGTTCGAGTCCCATTTCCCATAGACATATGGGGATTTCTGTGGACTTTATTTCATATTTACATTTACATTTCAGCTCTGGCAATTAGTTCAGCCATGCTCTAGTAGTATGTGTGAGTCTGAATGTGATAGCAACTCAGAATTCCTGGCAGCTATTGAATGTCTCTTATCAAAAAATAATTGCATATGAAGGTATATCTCGAGGGCCGCGTGTATGTGCATTTACTGCTCATGTACTGTATATAAACGAGCGACCGGCGGCTCCGACTCGCCATTACAACGTCCCGGGTTGTTAGGCATACTGCTATTGTTCGCCTCCTATCCCACAGCGTCCTCCTCCACTCCAAGCATGCTCCGTTTTAGATCCTTATAGTGATTTTTGACTGGGGCAAAAATTCGCGGGACAAAAATTCCACCGATTGATACGAGAGCAAACCAAACAACCTAACTCCTATGAGCAGCCGCGTTTACTTCCTGTTTTTCACGTCTGAGTGGAAAAACGCTGAAAGGTCTTGAATGTATGTAAATCATGGCTCTGTGCAGTATCTCATATGACCAACAGGAGTGTTAAAGGGGAATTTCACCGATTTACACAATTTTCCTGAGAGGATACAAATGCGAACCAAATGGACCCTAGCGGGTCCATTTGGTTCCATTTGTACCCTCTCAGGAAAAAGGGGTCTGAAAGAAAAATCAATAACATGGTGAAATACATCTTGATGATGTCATCAGATGTATTTCACCATGTTAATGATTTTTCAGACCTCCATTTTATAGGAAATACAGAATTGGGGGAACTTTTTTATCATGTCCACACAACATCTCTAAGGTATATTAATGACATATTAAAATATTCAAAAAGGGGTAAAGTTCCCCTTTAACCGGCCTCTCTCTCTTTCTCTCTTTCTCTCTTTCTCTCTCTCTCTCTCTCTCTCTCTCTCTCTCTCTCTCTCTCTCTCTCTCTCTCTCTCGTCTCTCCCTCTCCTCAGACCCTGGCCTACGGGGACATGAACCACGAGTGGATCGGTAACGAGTGGCTGCCCAGCCTGGGTCTCCCTCAGTACCGCTCCTACTTCATGGAGTGCCTGGTGGACGCGCGCATGCTGGACCACCTCACCAAGAAGGACCTCCGGAGCCACCTGAAGATGGTGGACAGCTTCCACAGGTCGGTGGAGAGGAGAGCGCATACTCAAAGCTTTATATCAGGGGTTCCCACACTTTTTTGACTTGAGAGCTACTTTCAAAATGACCAGCTCAACAAGATCTACACATGAAAAAAAGTCTGTTTCAAGGCCCCCAAGAAAGTTTGAGCTTTGAAATAGTGGTGATGGTGTTACTCAAGAATAATGCACTTATAATGAAAAATAGAGGGGTAGAATTGGAAGGTTTATAGGTTTATACCGGTATGCTACTACTGACATTTGAAAACAGTATTTGGGGTTTGAGTTGACAGTTTGTAATGTTGAATTTAGTCTCTTGCACCCAAAGCTAATAACTTTCACGTTTTTGTCCACAATTGGGAAAGAGAACTGGCAAAACATTGGTCAAAATAGCAATTATTCTTCATTTTCTAATTGTGTGGACTCTTCAAATTAGATTCAGATGTTTAAATATAATTTAACTCTTGAGAGTGTAAAATGAAACCAAATGGACCCGTGAGGGTCCATTTGGACCACAATCTACCTTTTGGGCAGCCCTGCTTTATATAAAGTATCTGCATCGAAGGGAATCACAACCGTGTGAAGTGATTGGCGCACTTATCAGTGGCGTTTCTAAGCAATTTGGAGCCCCAGGCAAGATTTTCCCTGGGAAAAGGGAAAATCTCCGGTGACGTCACACCTATGACAGGCACAGTAAAATGGCGCCCCCCAAGGGATAAAAATCTGAACTATTTTTAAACTAAAGACCATATTATATGTGTTAAATGTCCAATTCTAGTTATAGAGTATAATGTATTTATCCATATGAGGCTTATTAGCCTGGGATCCTTTTGAAGCATGTCAGCTGGTCGCTCCAGTGCTCCCCCCCTACCCTCATGGCGCCACATGCAACTGCCTAGTCTGCCTAACGGCACAAACGCCCCTGATCACAACTTCGTCCCTGCTGTCGTATCTCTTCAAATGGATGTTCCACATAAATGTGTCAATTTGTGCGGCCTTGACATGAACATTTTGGGACCCCCCCCCTGTGGTGTTCATATCCAATAAGTGAAAGAGAAGGACCACCCACACGGATGTGACCTATGACCAGTGATGTGCGTTGTTGTTGTTGTTTTAGGGCCAGCCTGCAGTACGGAATCATGTGTCTGAAGAGGCTCAACTATGACAGGAAAGACCTGGAGCGACGGAGAGAGGACAGTCAGCACGATATGAAAGGTACACTCACACACACACACACACACACACTCCAGGGGCGGATCTAGGCATGGGCATGGGGGGGCAATGCCCCCCTAAATACCCAGTCTGCCCCCCCTCCCCCAAACACGATGCCATGCAAAACAACCAACAAGATATTTCAAATTAAAGTGCTTATATTTAAAATGATTTGAAACACTACTACTGCTACTAACTACAATTTTGGCACCACTAAACCAACAGCATTTCATCATTGAAAACAGAAAACTCTCTGAGTCAGACCTTTTGCTTTATGCATGCTGCGTGTCTGTTGCAACTTCAACAACAACTGATGTTATTATTGATGCTTTACTTGATTAATAAAAGTCCTGTAACCGAAAATGGTATGGGTGCGACTTCATCATGAAGCCGCCCCCATACCATTTTCTCTTGCCCCTCCAACATGTTCTCTTGCCCCCCAAAATGGGACATGTTACATCCGCCCCTGCCACACACGCACACACATGCGCGCACACACGACTGATGATCAAACCGTAGTGCCCCCTGGTGGCCTTAAATGGATTTAAATGGATAGCTGACAGCTGGCCTCTTGTACAACCTTAACATCCACAGTAACACACACACACACGCGCATGCACACACACACACACACACACACACACACACACACATGCACACACGCGCATGCACACACACACATTTGGCCAACCCCCTCAACCTTTTGACCTTGAGTTCTGCACATGAACTTGACTCAGCTGCTGTGTCAAATCAGACCACTGGACCCTATTTGGCACGCATGTGCCCGTGCACGGGTGCACGCACACACACACACACACACACACACACACACACACACACACACACACACACACACACACACACACACACACACACACACACACACACACACACACACACACACACACACGACAGTCACCGCCTGTTGCAACTTAGAAAGTGAGCTGACAGCTGTGCTGTGAATGAACAAAGGGAGTGTGCCACTGATTTGACTCGCTCACGTAATATGAAGTCTCTCTCTCTCTCTCTCTCTCTCTCTCTCTCTCTCTCTCTCTCTTTTGCCAGGGGCGGATCTAGGCATGCGCATGGGGGGGGGGGGGGGGGGGGGGGGGCAATGCCCCTCTAAATGCCCCCCTAAATGCCCAGACTGCTCCACCAAAACTGCTGCATGCAAAAAAAAACAAATGTCAAAGATATTTCAAATTAGCTTATATTTAAAAAATGATTCGAAACACTACTATTGCTACTACAGCTGTGTCACCACTAAACCAACAGCATTTCATCATTGAAAACAGAAAACTCTCTGAGTCAGACCTTTAGCTTTATGCAGGCTGCGTGTCTGTTGCAACTTCAACCACAACTGATGTTATTATTGATGCTTTAGTTGTTTAATAAAAGTCCTGTAACTGAAAATGCTATGGATCCCATGCCATTTTCTCCTGCCCCCCCCCCCCCCCCCCCAATCGGGCAATCTTATATCCGCCCCTGATATGAAGTCTCTCTCTCTCTCTCTCTCTCTCTCTCTCTCTCTCTCTCTCTCTCTCTCTCTCTCTCTCTCTCTCTCTCTCTCTCTCTCTCTGTCGTTGCCAAAGCGTACGCATAACACACGTCATAACACAGCGTTATTCAAACAACAAACGAGGAGACAACGATGATAGTGATGATAAGCAGTGAGTTTTCATAGTGACTTTGTTCAGCCAGATGTGCTCCTCCCTCCTCTCCTCTATCAAGTTAATTTCCACCACTGACAAAACTGTACAAGACACTGTAGGGTCATTTATTTTTGGAGAGCTTAGAAGAATAGTTAGGGAAAATTAGCAATATTTTTGGACAATCTGTGAAAAAATTTACTACCAATAGCTTTCTTCACCAATGTGTTCTGATAGGTGTCTAGAATCACCTCTCAATTAGTGCAAGTCCAAATCCCATGGGAAAATCCTGGAGAGCCAATCAAAGTTATGGAGCACAGACTGCTTTGGTGAAAAATATGAACAAAAATTAAAAGTCTAAAATGAAATTGTGGGGTATCTAACTAGGGGTTTTCAGGGGTGCTGAATCCATTCCAAACATTAGTTTTGGGTAAAAATGTCTCCCTGGCCATAAAACCTACATATGTTGGTTATTAAGCTGTAATTAAGCCGCTATTAAGCCATAATGTATTCTATGCAGCATAAGCATAGTGTAGAATAGATCATGATGGTATTGCTGAATTGCTTCTATTCTTAAAAATACCATAAGACAAGAGTGTAACACCTACTGTGCCCAAGCTCACTTTTCATGAGTGCTGAATCCATTCCAAACATTAGTTTTGAGTAGAAAACAAGTAATTTTCCATAAGAACATTTTTTTATTCCATATTTTTAAAGTAGTAAATGTGCAGTATTGATGGAACCTGGTCAGTTTAAGCAATAACCAAGTCTACAATAAAACTAACTGTAATACAAGTATAACCGCTGAGCCAGTCAACAGATGTAATTCTCTTCTTATCATATTGACATGTTTGACCAAAGAATTGACCAAAGTACTGTACAGTCAATAATTCAATAATGCAAATAGAGCACAACACAAAAAAGTGTGCATAAATGGTGCATTTGTATAGAGTGCCTTTCTGCAAGGCTATCTACGTAGATTGTGCATTACATTCACCCATTCATGCACCAATGCTGGGGGGGGAAACCTGCAAGGCACCAACCTGCACATCAGGACAAATTAAGGGTTCAGTGTCTTTCAAGAACACTTCGACTCTGACTCTGGGGGGAGCCTGGGTTCAAACTGGTTCTACCCCTGAGCCACTGCCACACTCCTCTCCACGTTGATAAAAAAAAACAACTAAAGAGTAAATGGGCATGTTATGTAGAGTAAAAACTTTATACTATAAAGTAACTACTGTAGGACACCACCAGGTATGCATCAAATGTAGCTTAATGTGGAAACAACGTGCTGTCTAAATAACATTCTTCATACGTTAAGTGGTAAAGTGTCCATTTACTAGTGTCCATTGTTTGGGTGGAGGGGAGGGTGGCAGTAGATCAGTGGTAGAATGAGGCTCCCCCCATGCTCGAAGTGTCCTTGAGCAAGACACTGAACCCTTAATTTGTCCTGATGTACAGGTTGGTGCCTTGCATGGTTTTCTCCAGCAATTGGTCCATGACTGGCTGAATCTAAATAGCCTTGCATAAAGGCACTGTATACAAATGCACCATTTGTGGACAGTTTTTATATTGTGCTCTATTTGTATGATGCTTTGAATTATTAACTGTGTAGCAAAAAACACGATTTTGTAACCCATTTTTCACCCAGTGCAAATTCCTAACGTGATCCTGGGCTCTACACACCCTCCACCATCCTGGGGAGGCAGCGGACTGGCCTCATGCTTCCTTCAATGCATGAGGAGTCCAAGCTGCCTTCTTTTCACCTGACAGGGGGGAGTTTCCCTGGTTGGAGCACCAGGGAAGGAACGTGGAAGGAACACGTTACCAATTCCCGGCCTTCTTCAGGTGTGAACCTGAAGAAGGCCGGCACGGCCGAAACTGTCGTGTGCATCTATTGCAAAGTACAAAGAAATGTAAGCAGAAATTAATAAACAACAACACTCCTGCAACCTGTCGTGCGACCCACCTCCTTTTTGATGAGAACATGGAAACTCCACATAGAAACTGCAGCACTGCACAGACTGTGCAGTACTTTGGTCAATTCTGTTGATTTTAATCAATGGCAACATATTATATATGTATGAAGCTTACATCCACTGATAAATTGCACCCTTGCAATTGTTGAGATCTGTTGAATAGGAAAATTCTGCTTCTGTTAATATTGAGTAATGGTTTCTAACTAGGTAAAATAGGCTAAAGCTGAAACTTAAAAAAAAAAAAAAAAAAAAAAAAAAAGTATTCTGATGTTTTGCAAGGAGCTGTTATTGAACAGGTTAAAGAGGCCCAGCTGTTGGATGTGATTATTGACTATTAAACACTGTCCTTGTCGATGCAAAGTAATAAAATGGTTTCTAAAATGAGTAGCAGCAACATGTTAATGTGATAAGAAGAGGATTACATCAGTTGACTGCCTCAGCAGTTATACTAGTATTACAGTTAGCAGTTACAATATATTATAGACTTGGTTATTGCCCAAACTGACCAGATTTCATCAATAGGCTACTGCACATTTCTTACTTTAAAAGTATGTAATAACATATGTTCTGGAAAATGACTTGTTCTTTACTCAAAACTAATGTTTGGAATGGATTCAGCACCCAAGAAAACCCCCTAGTTAAACACCTTACAAATTCATTTTTAACTTTTCATTTCCCCTTACTATTTTTCAACCATGCCCTTGGTGCTCCTTACGTTCCCAAAGGCAGACAGTCTATCCCACTGAGCTTGGGCACAGTAGGTGTACACTCTTGTCTTATGGTATTTTTAAGAATAGAAGCAATTCAGCAATACCATCATGATCTATTCTACACTATGCTTATGCTGCATAGAATACATAGAATGCATAGAATATGCATAGAATGGCTTAATAGCGGCTTAATTACATCTTAATAACCAACATATATAGGTTATATGGCCAGGGAGACATTTTTACCCAAAACTAATGTTTGGAATGGATTCAGCACCCTGAAAACCCCTAGTTAGACACCTCACAATTTTAATTTTGGACTTTTAATTTTTGTTCATATTTTTCACCAAAGCAGTCTGTGCTCCATAACTTTGATTGGCTCTCCAGGATTTTCCCATGGGATTTGGACTTGCACTAATTGAGAGGTGATTCTAGACACCTATCAGAACACATTGGTGAAGAAAGCTATTGGTAGTAAATTTTTTCACAGATTGTCCAAAAATATTGCTAATTTTCCCTAACTATTAGAAGAAGACTTGTCTGAGATCCAGTTGTAAATTACAGACAGGGGGGGGGGGGGGGGGGGGGGGGGGGTCACACTTATTACATTCTTGACTCCCCTCCCCTCCTTATATCATTTGACAATTTGACCATTGTTTTATGGCTCTGGCCGTGCGTTAACTAATTGCTTAGCTTATTTTTTGTTAACCGTCACTAGCATAATATTTTACCGAATGTAAAATATTTCTCATCACAACATAGACAGTGCAGCACTACCTGGCAACTTGGGGTACTCTTCTTGAGTACTGTATTTCTATCATGACTTTTTCGCACACTGAAGGAAAAAAAATTTTTTTTTTTCCACTATCACTTCCACACTATCACTAAACACAATTGAAATTCACCCAAACACCTGGCCTGGAAAAAACAGGGATTTGTGCAGGGAAACAAACCCCAAGTAAAAATAGCAACATTATGAAAATTGCAAAAGTACGGTATAATCATCCGGGTGAAAAGTTCAGTTCATGTTCAGTGTTGTAGGGTTGAATTCATGTAGGCCTGCTCCCAGTTTGACAGAGTTTACAGACCTTGATTTAATGCCTATCTCTGGAACGCCCGATTTATATTGTAAAAGTAATAATGTTTTAATGTTTTTCCGGGTAATAAAAAATCTGCCAAACGATGGTGCGCATGGAAGACGGGTTCCTGAACTGTCCACAACCCTCCTTTGGGGATGGGGATCGCTGTTCTCGTTTCCCGGGTTGGTTGAGAGACGCCACAACCGCCGTAAGCGCTTGTGTGGACCTACGACTATCCAAGGGACTAGACTTAGACTATTCTGTGTTTGTGTTTGTGTGTGCGTGTGCGTGTCTGTGTGTCTGTGTGTGTGTGTGCGTGTGCGTGCGTGTGTGTGTGTGCCAGACGTCCTGGTGTGGACCAATGAGCAGGTGATCCACTGGGTCCAGTCCATCGGTCTGAGGGAGTACAGTGGTAACCTGTTGGAGAGCGGTGTCCACGGCGCTCTGGTCTCCCTGGATGAGACCTTCGACTACAGCAGCCTGGCCCTCATCCTGCAGATCCCCATGCAGAACACACAGGTACTGTTTGGTTTCGGTCATGGCGCCAACTAGGGATGTCCCGATACTGCATCGGTATCAGAAAAAGTATCGGATTGGACCTTTTTTGTCATATTGGTTCATATCGGTATCGGCAATACTGTATCGGTACCATAAAACCATATCAGTATTGGCCCTCATTTGTGATTATCAGAACATTCGGTCTGATAATTCCAGTATAACCAGTGATCTGACACAGGGGTAACGTTTTGACACAATGGCAGGTAAATGAAATGTTGTGGAATTTGCTTTGGAGTTGCCCAAGTGCACATTTTAGTGAGAAGTTTGCTATTACTTCACATGAGATTTTTTTTTAATATATATTTTGTTCTATATATTATTTTTGTTATCGGAATATGGTATCGGTATTGGCTAATACAGAAATTGTGATATCGGTATTGGATTGAAATTGAAAAAAGTGGATCGGGACATCCCTAGCGCCAACTGACTTTTTTTTGTAAGCTGCATCAAGAATAATCACAGTTGAAGTGTTATATGCATTGATGTTGGGGTCGGGGAAGAGAGACCTGTTTCGTCTTAAGGGTCTGTTTGTTGTGTTGCGTCTTGTCTTCCAGGCGCGTCAGGTCCTGGAGAGAGAGTTCAACAACGTGCTGGCGTTGGGGACGGACCGCCGACTGGAGGAAGTGAGACACTACAAAAACTGTAGATTTAAGGCCTATGGAATACAGTGACCATCACTGTCAGCGAAAACTATAACTTGGTCACTCAGATGCCGATTCTCCAGGCAATGTGATTGGCCCATAGGTTGTTATGGGCGGCGCCTTTGGTTTTGCAAGCTCCCGACGTAAAAACAAACAACCAACTCCCGAAACAGAGAAGTGGGTGAACGAGAGAACAAAGAAAATGAGATAATAGACATTTGTATAGATAATGTAGAATAGGAAAAGGAGCAGAAACGAATAGAATACTGGCAGATAGTAGAGAGGAAGCAGAGGGGAAACAATGACTATTTGAGAAATAGACCTTGATAGACAAACCTCTCCACCAATAGTTTTCCATTGGTGTTAATATAATCTCATTTAACAAATAAATAAATGTCACACGCATATTTTTTTCCACTGCATATGGCAGGCCTTACCGGTGTTTGATGTATTTGGAAGAGATTTTGAAGGTCTGGTTCCAAAAATGAAACAAGCCATGGTTGGACACTGGGGAGGGGGTGGAGCTTATAGATAGGTGTAGGAGATAATTATGAGCATAGTGCCATGAAAACCACCTCTCCACCGGAAGAGGTGGAGAGGTGGAGAGTTGGAGAGGAGGTATTTTGAATTTTTTAATTCAAAATACTCAACTCAGCTACTCTCAACTTTATTTTTGTATCCTCCTGCTTACACAGACTGAAGACCAAGACAAGACCTTCCGGCGCTCCCCGTCGTGGCGCAAGCGTTTCCGGGCGCGGGAAGGCGGCACGGGCCTGGGCATGATGGCGGGCTCCATGGAGACGCTGCCCACGGGCTTCCGCATGCCCACCATGTCCATGCCGCCCTCCATGTCACTGATGGGCAGGAGGCAACACGTCCAGCCTGAAGGTACGTATGTAGGATGTACCCTATATGCCCGCCATGCCACCCTCCATGCCCCCGGTGAGGGGTATTAGGAGGGCAGCACATATAGGTAAGTTTGCCTGGTTTTTCGGATGTTATCAGTCCCTCATTGAGACAATGGAGCCGGCAGGGACATTTCCTACATATTATTGATGTGGTTGCCAGCCGTTCGTGGCTTTGGTCGCGTTGTCTGACTACAAATCTTATGTTAGGGTTAGTTGTGGGACAGTGCGACGTAATAGTAGTTAGGGTTAGCAGTAAGCTATTATTAACCCTAACGCTAGCCTCTAGCGCCACCACCCGGCCGTGTGTGTGTCCATCTACTAGTTATGTATATAAGCGAGAGGCAGGTGGCCCCAGTTGTTAGGCAGATTGCTAACGTCCACCTCCACTTCATTGGGATCCATTCAAAACAAAAACTTTCCACATTTTCTCGAAATCATCCATCCATCCATTTTTGTAAAAGGAACCCCTCTTTTAGATCCTTAGGGTAGGGTAACTCAGCCGTGTTTACTTCCATGTTTCACTCTGAGTGGAAAAACACTGGACATCTCCGAATGGAGTTTGTATCATGGCACTGTGCAGTACCTCTATAACCAACAGGGACACATTTGAAGGGCCCTCCTGCTTTAACTTTTCCTCTACGCACCCTTTAAGTCATTGGTATGCAATGCATCAGTCCCCGGCTTCTGTCAATTGTTTTGGCACTGGTGGCAGGTATGTGGAAGTGTCCCTGTTGGCTCCATTGCATCAGGCCAGTTAAGAACGTACCAGGGTTTATCGGCTGGTAACATTCGAAGCGGGTCATGCCCTCCATGCACCATAATGCACCCACGTCGCTGAAGGGCAGCACATACAGCCTGTAGGGTGGGTTGGACGTTGTGGCGCCGCGGCACGGCAAACCTGACCTCTTTGACTTGGTGCACGGCTTTACGATATGCATTCACAGCCTCTGTATAGGCCTATGTTTGTGTGTGTCGGTGTGTGCGTGCGTGAGTGAGTGAGTAGCATTCTCACAGCTTGGGCCTGACTAACTGCATGCTGTTGTCCTCTCCCCTCCCCCGCTCTGCCACGCCCTCTTTGTGCCACGCCCTCTGTTTGCCACGCCCCCTCCCCTCTCCCACACTCTCTAGCTCCTCCTCCGGCACCGCCCAGACTCGACCCCTCGGCCGTGCGGACCTATTCATGCTAACTCTTCTCCGCTTACTAACAGGAGCACTAATTGCTAACAGGTAAGCTTACAGGATAGCAGTACACTGCATAGCCAGCTATGTTCATGAGTCTTAAGGCCCTGACACACCGAGCAATGTTTTGGTCAATATCAACAAGCAACATCAATTATCACCGTTCACTTTTCACTTTTCTATACAAAATTATCAATTATCACTGGTTGTTTCGAAAAGTCAGATAATTTTCTGCAAACAACATGGATGCAGCTGCCTCACTGCCGTGGACAGAAACAAGGATTTTATAACTTTTTTTTCTCCTAAATGAACATTTTCACCCGACAACTGTTGGGTGAAGATGATTTAATTCAAACTTCAAATTCAAACAAATTGTAAAAACAATTTGAATTATAAATTTTAATAATACTTTGTGGTACCATGTTAATGATTTTTCTTTGTGGTACTTTTTTCCCTGAGAGTGTAGCGGGTCCATTTGGTTCCATTTTTTACACTCTTTGGTTGAGAAAAGAAAAGAAAATAGGTGGAATTCCCTTTTGATTGGACATGTTGCCTGTTGCCATGTGTCTCATCATGTTGCCCGTTGATGTTGATATTGTTAGTTGACATTGATCAAAAATATTGCTAGTGTATCAGGGCCTTTAGAATATACAGTAGATACTGTAGTCCTATAGTTATTCACTTCCTTGGGGGCAGTCCAGTGGCGTCTCTTATACAATACATGAACTTCTATTGAAGAAATAGGGACAGCTGGAAGTTCCAGAATGCATTGGGGTTGTCGTCTATTGGCTTGCACGAGTTGAAATTAAATGAAAAAAAAAGGAATAAAATTGATGTAAGGCCCGGACTCTAACAGTTGACAAAATAGTTGACATGTTGCACATATGCCCTAAAATAGCTTTTATTTGAAATTGTTTAATAATAATGTATTTCCAGTTTTCCAGTTTGTCCCTATTCAGGCTGCATGAACAGAGCTCGAGCTCTCAGTTTCTGCCACCTCAATGTCACAACTGTTCGGCGGCATGCTTTGCATGTACTGTATGCCAAACAACTATGCCGGTTGTTTGGATTGATTGATGATTGATGGATGGATGGATGGATGGATGGATGGATGGATGGATGGATGGATTGATTGATTGATTGATTGATTGATTGATTGATTGATTGATTGATTGATTGATTGATTGATGATTGATTGATTGATTGAGAAATGAAAGTACAGGTCAAGATAAAAAAAGCAAAATATAGCGTGTGTTTGTGTGTGTTTTTTATGTGAACACGCCAAACAGTTCATTCACTATATGCCTAGTTTTCCTGGTGGGTGATGTTGTACAGTATATGATCCACCTAATATGATAAGGGGGGGGTGATGTTGTGATGCCACTATATCACAGTTTGTTGTTTTTCCATTGGCTTGACTGTCAAGGTTTCCAAGAAGTAAAATTTGCTATTAGACATGTTTGGAAACACCAAGTCAAGCTTGCTGAGCAAAGTATTAATTCAAAATGTTCGGGGCAAATGGAGTTACTTTGTTCACTGGACAGAAAATACACCGTATAACTTTTTTAGTAAACATTTGGTTGAAAATGATTCAATACAAACTAAAAACAAATTTGAATGAAGAGTGTACAAATGTGAATCAAATGGACCCTTGCAGGTCCATTTGGTTCACATTTGTACACTCTCAGAAAAAAATACAAAATGGGTGGAATTCCCATTTAATGGGAGGTGTTGCCTGTTGCCATGTGTCTCATCATGTTTCCTGTTGATGTTGACATTGACCAAAATATTGCTAGGGTATCATATTTACTTTTCGGCAACTAAGTGGACACGACCCTTTGGGGCAACTGTGACATGTTGGGGAAGGGTCTGTTGAGACCTTTTAGTGTCATGACCCCCCTGTGTGGATAGGAGATGTTTCTACCCATTGACCTTATCATTGCAGCCTGCCTATAGGGCTTCCCAGGGGTGTAACGGCCTTGCCCAGGGGTACTTAAGAGCCTCCACTGTGCACTGAGCCCCCGCAACACCCCCTACCACCCTCCACCCCACCTGCTTGCTTTACCATGCATGGTGGTAAAAGCAAAGCAGGTGTTAAAATACTTTCTCTTTCTGACAACTTGCGTTCATCTCTTCCTCTCTTCGCCTCTCTCTCTCTCTCCCCCTCTCCCCCATAGTGCAATCTCACTACCTGTACGGACACATGCTCACGGCCTTTCGGGAGTGATAGAGTGACATGCCAAACAAGTTGGAGAGAGAGAGGGACCTGTGTGGCCCGTCCAGGGTTTTTGAGGGGTCGGGGGGGGAAGGCCGGTCTCCTTCGGTCACACAGCCTTTGTCGTCCGGCCCGGCTTCGACCTCTCACCTTTCGACCCCTCGACCTCTCGTCCTCCTCCTCCTTCGGACAACGTGCAATACGCCGGCTTCAGAGGGTTCGGACGGCTTCATTTGACCTCTGTGTTGAAGTCCCACGCGCGTGCGAGAGAGAAAGCGCCCGTCGTTGGACGCAGGAGCCCAGAGACCCCACTCCCCGTCCCACCCCCGTCGTTGTTGTGGTGTTTTAGCTCCCCCCGGTCCCACTGCAAGGTTCTCAGCTGTGGTTTTTGGGGTTACTTTGGAGGACGAATCGAGAACTAATCAAAACCACAAAGCCATGGTGTGGAAGTTTACTGCGTGGGTCCTACCTCCCCCCACACCCGCGCACACACACACACACACACACACACACACACACACATACACTCACAAACACACACACAAGCCCCAAACTCTGACGTCATTTGCGCATCCTACCTGGGTCGTGTCCCCTCCCCCCCGTGGCCTCTTTTTTAAACAAAATCACGTCAGAACTAGGGATGCCCGATACGTTTTTTACATGATAAAACAATTTCTGCATCTGCCGATACCGAATACCGATACCAGTGTTTTGAACTTGTGTTGTTTAGAACTATCTGGTTATATATAGTCTTGTGTTGTGTTTATAGCAGAGTAGGCAAGAAGGTCTAATGCACACCTATAAGTCTTTGGGACGCGTGCGTAGGCAGGCAAAAAGCTTAGAATCAGGATCAATGTAACAGTGTACACATAGAGGCCCGCACAGCGTCTATACTTGCAAGAAACTTTATTAGAGGCAACGTTTCGGTCAACGACCTTCTTCAAGCATCTGACATATAATGGCAGAAACACAGTTATATACAACTTCACATAGATTCAAGGTCCAATCACAGTCCTCAATGGGAGGGATGAGCATCACAGCAGGTGGTGAGCTCATTAGAATAAGTGATAGGTTTATACATAGGTCACAATATATTTTTTTAAAAAACAGACAAGTTCATAGAATCATGTAGAACTGTGCAGAGATCAATTCATGTATGAAACAACTGAATACAATAAAGCAATTTTATACAAGAAGGTTAGCCAAATAAAAGTATAAAAAGGCTGCACACGGACGGGGGTTGTGTCCTAGAGCCTGAATAAAAACAAGAAAGCAACAATTAGACACCTTTCAGAGCATCACATTAAGAAGAAGTTCATCATTCAGTCCCTTAGGTGTCAGTGTCTGTAGAACATGGATCCAGTGCGCCTCCCGCTGTCTAAGAAATATATCCAGATTGCCACCTCTCTTTGGGAGGCGCACCTGTTCGATCCCAATAAAACGAAAGCTTGAAATATCATGGTTAGCATCATTAAAGTGGACTGCGACGGGATAGTCCCGATCATTTCTACGGATCGAGCTTTTATGCTCACTCATTCTCTTTTTTAATTGTCTAGAGGTTTTTCCTACATAGGCTAACCCACATGGACAATGTATTAAATAGACCACACTTGTGGATGCACAGGTAATGGTACCCTTGATTTTAAATTGTTTGCCTGTGTGTGGGTGCTTAAAAGATGTGGTTTTCACGGTATTGTTGCACTGTGCGCAATGGCCGCATGGATAGTTTCCCTTAGGGAGGGGAGCAAGCAGCGTCTGTCCACGCGTAATGGGAACTTGGGATTCAAAGTCTGCATGTACCAAATGGTCCCTTAAGTTTTTACCCCTTTTAAAAGAAAAAAGTGGAGGGTATTTGAATAGTTGTGACAATTCAGGGTCGGACTTGAGGATGTGCCAATGTTTTTTGAATATAGATTGGATCTTATGCGTCACCACTTATTCTGCTAATTCGCATAAGATCCAATCTATATTCAAAAAACATTGGCACATCCTCAAGTCCGACCCTGAATTGTCACAACTATTCAAATACCCTCCACTTTTTTCTTTTAAAAGGGGTAAAAACTTAAGGGACCATTTGGTACATGCAGACTTTGAATCCCAAGTTCCCATTACGCGTGGACAGACGCTGCTTGCTCCCCTCCCTAAGGGAAACTATCCATGCGGCCATTGCGCACAGTGCAACAATACCGTGAAAACCACATCTTTTAAGCACCCACACACAGGCAAACAATTTAAAATCAAGGGTACCATTACCTGTGCATCCACAAGTGTGGTCTATTTAATACATTGTCCATGTGGGTTAGCCTATGTAGGAAAAACCTCTAGACAATTAAAAAAGAGAATGAGTGAGCATAAAAGCTCGATCCGTAGAAATGATCGGGACTATCCCGTCGCAGTCCACTTTAATGATGCTAACCATGATATTTCAAGCTTTCGTTTTATTGGGATCGAACAGGTGCGCCTCCCAAAGAGAGGTGGCAATCTGGATATATTTCTTAGACAGCGGGAGGCGCACTGGATCCATGTTCTACAGACACTGACACCTAAGGGACTGAATGATGAACTTCTTCTTAATGTGATGCTCTGAAAGGTGTCTAATTGTTGCTTTCTTGTTTTTATTCAGGCTCTAGGACACAACCCCCGTCCGTGTGCAGCCTTTTTATACTTTTATTTGGCTAACCTTCTTGTATAAAATTGCTTTATTGTATTCAGTTGTTTCATACATGAATTGATCTCTGCACAGTTCTACATGATTCTATGAACTTGTCTGTTTTTTAAAAAATATATTGTGACCTATGTATAAACCTATCACTTATTCTAATGAGCTCACCACCTGCTGTGATGCTCATCCCTCCCATTGAGGACTGTGATTGGACCTTGAATCTATGTGAAGTTGTATATAACTGTGTTTCTGCCATTATATGTCAGATGCTTGAAGAAGGTCGTTGACCGAAACGTTGCCTCTAATAAAGTTTCTTGCAAGTATAGACGCTGTGCGGGCCTCTATGTGTACACTGTTACATTGATCCTGTGTTTATAGCAGAAGCATCCCTCAAACATGCCACTGAAGTTTGGGGAAACTCCAAAGCAGACTCCACGTGCTCCGACATTTTATATACATGCTATAGTGTCAACGCCTTGCCCCCTCTGTGTCAGATCGATGGTTAGACTGGCATATCCGTAGATAACGGATATCCGTAGATAACGGATATGACCCGATATGACAAGATACTGATAAATGTCCTATACCGATACTGTATCGTGACTCTAGTCAGAACCCTGTTCCATGATTTCACAAAATAATCCCGGCGGTTTGACTACAGTACATGGATATGAAGAATCAACCGGTGGCAAGACGCTATATAGTTATAAGGCACATTTTCGGTTCGATACAAACGTAGACCGTAGGCCCTGTCGAATACGAGTGACTGGCAATATCGCCAGACATCGTTTGTGCGTACTCGGACACGCCAGGCTTCCGCGCAAACGCCCAATTCCAAGACGCCTCCGCCGTTACTCATTTGTCGGTCTCCCGTGTCACCCAGGTGGATGAACAACTGACGTCAGACGGAGGAGGACGATGGAAGGGACGGTCTGTAGTCGGTCAGCTCGAATCAATCCCAAGCCAAATTTCTTTTGCCGTCCTGTTCGTCCAGCCACCACCAGCGAAGGAAGCAGCAGCACAAACAGTCGTCTGGGACTCGAACCATAGCTATAAATAATAACAATAATAATGAAAACAGATGCCTCGTCGGCCTCCGCTGCGGGTTCATCGAAGCGACATGTATCGACGTGAGAGGACGCGAGGCGCACTACGTATATATATATATATATATACGCCACCACGCCTGGCTGCTCGAGTGACTTTCCCCACCCGGGAGAACTTTGTCAGACCCCAACGGCCCGTCCTTCTCCGTGGTGCAACGTGGGAACGCTTCTGTGAAGCCAGGGACGTGTACACGTAGACGTCAAAGGGGAGAGGGGGGGCTTAATTCGGCCCCTGTCCCTTTCTTTACCCGTCTGCAAAACAACTGCCCTCTGTCTCTATGGTGAAAGAAATGCACATGCCCCCTTCTTTTTCTTTCCATGCCATAGCCTACCAGAAGGCGGTATTCAGTCTCCTGAACTTTGAACGAGACGTGGTTGTGTCGAACAAGTTCGTTTCCAAAATCCATGCTGAAAATCTACATTGATCTACAAGCACTCAGCGCGGAGCATTGAGAGCTTGTAGCTCTGCTGTTTTCCGCTGTTTTCGTCCCAAAAGTGCCCTCTTACGGGATTTCAGCCCCTGCCACTCTTCTCCCCAGCAAGCATTAGTGACGTCTTGATTGTGAGGCCAGATCTAGTTAATCCAAGACTAGTAAAATCTGGACCAGAATATCACCTGATTTCAACCAACAAAAATCCCGTCCATTCAAGAGGGACATCCCTGGATGAATCAGAGAGATCTTGATCTGGGCCACAATCAAGACATTACCAAGACATCAAGACATTACCAATCGGTCCTGACCGTGTTTGCTGGCTCTCTGCACGTCCCTGTGCGGTATAGCGCTGTAGTCTTGGCGTCGCTGGGCCTGTTGTCTCTCATCGTCAGACTGGCGCAGGGGCGGATGTAACATTTCCCAATTGGGGAGGGGGGGCAGAAGAAAATGGTAAGGGGGCGGCTTCATCGCCCATGGCACGAAGCGACACGGGCGATGAAGCCGCCCCCTTACCATTTTCAGTAGTGTTTCAAAAACTTTTAAATGTAAGCACTGAAATATATTGTTTTTTTTTGCATGCCATCATGTTTGGTGGGGCAGACTGGGCATTTAGGGGGGCATTGCCCCCCCATGCCTATGCCTAGATCCGCCCCTGTCACACACAAGACTACAGTGAATCAACCCAAACCAAGGAAGCGTATGAATTACCCTCAAACTCGAGTGCCACGCGACGCCCCCAAGAGCCGAATAAAGGATGGCGTCTACATTTACCTTTCTACGTCTACGGACTCGACTGTATAGAAATAATCTATAAATGTAAAACGCAAAAAAAAGGAAAGGTTATTATTTGTTAGGAATCCGTTGATGTGGACCTTACTGTACGTGGGAAATGATGCTGAATATTTATGAAAAAAAAAAAAAAAAGACGGATAATCCCACCACCGCTAACTGAACCCTCCGTATCGGTTATGCAAGGTATTTAAGCTCATTCAATCGTCCTTGTACATAAAATGGATGACTTATGTTTTTTATAGAAATATTATATATATAAATATATATATAAATATATATATATTGGAATTATATATGGAGAATAATATGTTACCATTGCTGTATGAAAACCCTATTTCCCTGTATTCGGTAGTGACTGTTCTCTTTCTCTATTATCTCTTGTTCTCTCTTATCTTTCTCTCTCTCTCTCTCCTTCTCTCTTATTCGCGTCTTCTACTGTTGTGCTGCGTACGTATGTGTGTGCACGCGCACATGCGCGCGTGACGTGTTAGTGGGAGGGACTGACGGAGTTGGAGCACGTCTCTGTGAAAGTGACACTTCTTCATGGCAGTGTTAATTTTGGGCGACTTAAGGCTATATGACTAAAACAACTAAGCTACATTGAGTAATACTAATAATAATTCCATCAAGCAATAAAACAACAACAGAGATCTGGGTGTTACGCTCTGAAAATGTATCGCTCTGTTATTTGCAGCGGGCAAACAAAAAACAAGAAAAAGATGCCATCAAGTCACCGCCAAAACTATTTACTAAAACTGTAGCCGGCTGTACCAGACTCCGTTTCTACGTTGAAGTTCAAATTCAACTTTAACTCTGCAACTGTGTCTGGCAAGGAGCCTATCTCCACGAGTTTGCGTGGCTAACAAAGGTCGAAATACTGTTTGATTGTTCTCTGAAAAAAAAAAAAAAAAAAAAAAACAGTTTAGGCTCGTTGGAGCAACATCCAATCAGAGACGAGGTGTGTCAGGGAAATTCGAGTCAAGCAGTCAGGCAGGCTGGTTCCAGGCTACTGAAACCATAGATTTAGTCTACAGTGAATTCTTACCATTACTGTACAGTATATAGCCAACTAAAACTCTCTGGGCTATATAACTGAAACATTTCATGTTACCGGAACTAAATCATTTTTTTCTGGCAAAAATTAACACTGCTTCACAGGTTCATGGGTCCAATTCTAATTCATCTTCTGCCTGTCTCTCTCTCTTTCTCTCTCTCTGGGTATAAGCACATCTGACCTTCCATGCGCTGCATAAAGCCAGTGGCCGGTGACAACTTTTCCAGGTATTTGGAAAAAGTAGATGAAGACAGAAACTTAATTTACGCTATCATGCAATTCTAGGCGGCAGAATCGTCGTACCATGGGACCCAAACTACAGCAACTACAAATAATGCATTCTTAATGTTCCTGAGCTGATTATGTGACCCAGGTCTCAATGGTTCATGAATACATGTCTGTTCATGAACAATTCCAGTTGGCTCCATGAAGGTGCCATGGCGCAGCACAGTCACGTGGCCATGACATTTCTTCCCTGGTTTCATGGCGGCTTCCATTTGCCACGGGGCAAACGTTTTTTTTTTTTTTTTTTTTTTTTTTTTTTCTGGTAATCTGGCATTTGTGTTTAGAACTTAATGTCCATCCACCAGCTGTGTGAATAAAAACCCGGAAGAGATGCCAGTGGCAGCCGCCTTTTGGCTGCGCATGGAATCCCAAGTGTGCCTGCGCTCTCTTCTTCTTCTTCTTCTTCTTCTTCTTCTTCTACTTCTTCTTCTTCTTCTTCTTCTTCTTCTTCTTCTTCTACTTCTTCTTCTCTGACACTGTAGCCGTTAACCTCTTCTTTCTTCTCTTCCTCCTCCTCTCTCGCCTTCTGTATGTAGCCTAGAATGGAGAGGACACCTTTAATACGGAGTATGTGTGTGCGTGTGCGTCTGTCCGTGTGTGCGTGGCGTGCGTCTGGGCGGATGAGTGAAACCAATAACCACTTGAGCCTGATGTACATTTTGTGGTACGGAGGTGTGCTACGCGCAACGACAATAGCCGGTCTAATCGCGAATCCGCTGTGAAGCTTACAGACTGGATATTTGCGCTATTGTTTTTTGGAAGAACAAACAAGCAAACTATGTCTACAAAGAGGGGCGGATGGTAGCCAGCCATGGTTAGACAAGCTTTTTTTTTCTCATTGAGATTTCCAAAAAATAGTTAAAAGGATGTTTCCTTTTGCTCATTTTATCGTCTACTCCGGCGTACCTGTATGTGAGACAGTTGTTAAGTTGCTCGACTGTTGCCATTCTACAACAGTTACCCATTGACCTTTTTTTTCTGGTGACTGATTGTCTTTCTAATATTTTAATTCCCTTTTAATATTTTGGATATTTTAGTGGAGGTTTTAGACAAGGTTTCTTGTCCAAATAAATAGACCTTGCCGTAAGCCATGGGTTGGGCACTTTCGAGCCGGGCTCATTCATTCCAGTGTAAACATAATGGATATACAGTAGGCCTAACACATTAAATACTGGCTCATTTTTGCACCCAGACCTTCAAAATATCTTCCAAATCTGTCAACAAGCTCTGCCGTAATGCAGTGGAAAAATATGAGTGTGACATTTATTTTTAAAACAATGTTTTATCATTTATACGAAAACTATTGGTGGAGAGGTTTGTCTATCACATGTTAAGCTTTGCTGTGATTGGACCATTGCTGTTTGGGGAGGGGCTTACTGAAAGAAAATAAAAACATTGACCCTCACATATTGGAAGGATAATATCAGTCACCAGAAAAAAGATGGGGTGTTTTCAAAGATTCTAATGTGGTTAAAATGGAGTTTGAATTTTGAAGTGCTGTATAGGAAGGGGCAACCATGATGAATATCAATTAATTACATACTAAATCGAATTACATACTAAATCGAGTAAGTTACATCTTTTACATGTATTCATTGTGACTTTTCAGTGGGCCCCATGCAGTTCCTGCACAAACTGCTTTTCTAATTGATAAAACGTTTGGAAATGGCCATGGGGAGAAAAAATGACCGTCTGAAACAATGGCTGGCACTACTATGCCCCCTCCAATACGTTCACAGGTGGACATGCAAGTATTATAGTGTTGTTGACAAAGTGTAGCTCCTCCCCCTCCTTTTACTTCCTCTCCAATCAAAACTGTAAACTGCTGCTCGGCATCGGCCAATCACGAAACCCGACACAAAGACTGCTGGAGCCCGACGGGGGAGAGGGGGGACGTGATTGGTCGATGGTCATCTTAATCCTGGTCGGGTTCTCCTTATAATCATCGTCGTCATCGCCACGTTTGAGACGCCACAAGTCGGCGGCCGGCGCTCGCTCGCTATAGCAGGCGCCGAAGCGGCTCTTTTTTTAATTTATTTTTTTCGTCCAATGAGAACACGACGTGTCGGTGAAACCAGTGAAGTATTGGATGAGTGTGTAAATTATTATGAAATTTTTTATTTAGTTTTTTACGTTTCTTTTCTTTTTTTTCCAAAGTTGTCTAAAAGGTGTAACGTGCTATGTGGCAGCTACTATGAGTACTGTATGTGTTATTTATTATTCCAGGTGTGTGAAACTGATGCTGACAAATCAAGATTTTATTATTTGGCAATTTAAAGAGAAAAAAGAAGAAAAAAAGTACTGTATTTATGGAACTATATAGACAAAGTAAATCTGTTTCTTTTTGTAAGATATCGCTCTCTGGTTTGTGTGTGTTCTTTTTGAGTCCGATTCTATAGTATCTTCGAGATCAAATCGTGTGTGCAGGCACGTGTGTGCATGCGTGCGTGCGACCCGTGTGTGTGTGTGTGCGTGTGTGTGTGTGTGTGTGTGTAGGGTGAAGAATAAGTCATTGTGTGACAGTACAGCTGTCATGTGACTTCTTGGTGTGACAGGAGAGCCTCAGCACCTGCCTCTCTCTCTCTCTGTCTCTCTCTGTGTGTCTCTCTCTCTCTGTTTCTCTCTCTGTCTCTCTGTCTGTCTCTCCCTCCTCACCTCTCTCTCTCTCGCTTTCTTATTTCTGCCATAGTACAAACTCGAATGTCATCCAAACTTAAGCTTTCCATGAATAAATGACCTTTATTTCATCGGCAAAGTTCACAAGCGGTGTGTTAATTAAATAATACCAAAATATCTAATAAATCTGATCCATTGAGCTAAATGAATCACTTTGAATCTCCGCAAAGTCCCATGTTTTTAGACATGAGATTTTACCTTTTAATTAACCCAATGCATTGCATTTACAGTGACGGAAAGGCATTTGTGAGCTCGTAGATCAGCTATTATTGTGATCTGTCACAAAGTAAACTACAGTATATGGGATCTTAGTCGCTGAGCATTGTACTGTTCATGACGTACAAACAGCAAAGTCCAATAGGTTTGGATTAATTATAGCATTCATAACTCTATAATTAATCCAAACTTAATTGCAGCACAGCTTAGTCATTACCACATGCTTTGGAAAGTCCCTTATGTAAATTACACCTCATCCTGGGATCACACCAATATTCAGGAGACGTTATTTTCACATAGGGTTGTCACACAATCCTAGGTGTGAAATCTGCAAATGTTATTAAAGGGGAATCCCATCCATTTTCAATATGTTTCTGAGAGTGTATACAAATGTGGCCTCAAGACGTGTCTTAAACTGCATCTCACAAGTAACAAACCACCTCCAGAGCACTAGCCACCATGAATCTGGTGCCACCTGACTTTGCTTTGTTGGATTGTAAAATGTGTAGTTGAAAGTGCAGTACATGTCAATACGGGATCTACTAAGTATGAGGATAACACCAGGACAAGCACTAGGTAGGTAGGTATACATCAGGGTCAACCTCCAGTTTAGAACAAAGTTTAGAACAACATTGGTAAGCTGTCATTCTACTACTCTACCACCAAAATGTAGAAATTCCCTGACACCTGCTAACCTACTACCAATAATGTGTAAACTGGCAGTGGTTTCTTTATAAATTGACTTTTTGAAAAATAAATAGTCAGTATTACGGGACAGCTAAGAACCTATCATCTGTGCAAGCGAGTAGAAGATGTGTACAGTATGATAGGAGTACAATAAGACTATGAGTAAACAAAGTGATAGGCCTATACTTTAGAAATGCTCTGAAGTTTACCATTTGCCTGTATCCCTGTAGGTTTGTCAAGGCTAAGATAACTGCTAGGACAATGATACAGGATAAGATTGAGCCTGAAGAGCCGAGTATTATGACTAGAGCACTCTCTACTCTATACGTGTCTCGGCTGCAGTATGTGGTATTGTACATATATGTAGTAGTAGCCATACCAAAATGGCCCAGCCCGGCCCCTTGCATCTAATCCCAGAGTGGACTACTGTCTCGGACTAAATGTCCAAGGCATGTGGGCGGGTTGGCGGCCGCCCGGCGGTACGTTACGACATATCAGCCCCGTGGCACGTTATTTTACAGTAGAGGAATGGCATGACTACCCATGATGCACCGCGGCATGGCAGCTCCAGAATGCAGTGGTGTGGAAGTAACTAAATAACACTGCACTTAAATACATTCTGTATAACGTTACTGGAGTAAGTAGTCTATACTTTTACTCCACTACAATAACATGAAAAACTATAGTTACCTTGTCGTTTTTTATTGTTATTCCAAAATATATACAGTCTATGTTTCTGTCCTTTGAAAATAGCTGACCTACCAGCTCACACAGTGACTTTTGGTACATGATTTTGATGCCAATGCTTTCGCACTTTTACTCCTGAGAGTACTGCTATTTCTGCATTGCTGCATAGCGTACTCACTGTGTCCACCATGCAATGGCACACATACAGTGCAAAGGGAGTGGTTGGAAGCAGGGGCGGATCTAGGCATAGGCATGGAGGGGGGGCAATGCCCCCCTAAATACCCAGTTTGCCCCCCCAAACACGATGCTATGCAAAACAACCCAAGGTATTTCAAGATAAAGTGCTTATGTTTAAAATGATGTGAAACACTACTACTGCTACTAACTAACTACAGCTGTGTCACCACTAAACCAACAGCATTTCATCATTGAAAACAGAAAACTCTCTGAGTCAGACCTTTAGCTTTATGCATGCTGCGTGTCTGTAGCAACTTCAACAACAACTGATGTTGTTATTGATGCTTTACTTGACTAATGAAAGTCCTGTAACTTAAAATGGTATGGGTGCGACTTCATCGCCGCACCCATACCATCCCCCCCCCCCCCCCCCCCCAAATGGGACATGTTACATCCGCCCCTGGTTGGAAGGTAGGTAGGATCTTTCCTGTTTCCATGGCTACGGAGACCAGCACTATCCCAACAATCCCAGAATAACGTTTAACACATTCCGGTGTTCGAACCCCGCCCCCTGCCCCCATGCATGTGTGACACTTCCTAGAGGGAAAAATAGTTAGCATATGAGCTCTGCGGTGGATAGCATTGCTCCGATGCTTGCGGAGAGCATTCCTACCCGTGAATATCTCAGTGATTCATCTATTCTCGGGGCATGCAGTGCCCTCCTGCATGCAACGGCCCTGCAAGATGAAGTGGAAACATGGATCAGATTCCTTTTTTCTTTTTTTTTGTCCGCCCGACTGCAGGTCATATTTATTATGGAATCATAAATCGTTTCCTTTCCTGTCAGTCGCTTGTTATCGCCATATATGGCGATGCCCATCCCCCACCTCATATATGGTCTTGTGACATCACAAGAAGATGTGTTGCACTGCATGAGGCAAATGGTGGTCACACCAGAGACTGACTGGTTCGGAGTCCCCAGACCCCCAATAGAGCAAAAAGAATTACACATTGCAGGGTGGCCTTTTATTGTGGACAGTCTAAGGCACACCTGTGCACTAGTTATGATGTCACATCTGCATCTTGATGTGGCACACCTGTGAGGTGGGATGGATTATCTCAGCAAAGCAGATGTACTCACTATCATTTAGACAAATTTGTGAACAATGTTTGAGAGAAATGGTAATATTGTGTATCTGGAATGAATTTTAGATCTTTAAGTCCATCTCGGGAGCAAAAAGTGTTGCGTTTATATTCTTGTTGAGTGTATGTTAACTTACAGACTTCCTCCCCATCCATCCTTCCTCATAGATTTCTCCAGGGGCGGATGTAACATGTCCCATTTGGGGGGGGGGGGGGGGGGGGAGAGAACATGTTGGAGGGGCAGGAGAAAATGGTATGGGTGCGGCTTCATCACCTGTGACGCTTCACGCCACCGGCGATGAATCCGCACCCATACCATTTTCAGTTACAGGACTTTTATTAGTCAAGTATAAGCATCAATAATAACATCACTTGTTGTTGAAGTTGCAACAGACACACAGCATGCATAAAGCTAAAGGTCTGACTCAAAGAGTTTTCTGTTTTAAATGATGAAATGCTGTTGGTTTAGTGGTGACACAGCTGTAGTTAGTTAGTAGCAGTAGTAGGGTTTCACATCATTTAAAATATAAGCACTTTAATTTGAAATATCTTGGGTTGTTTTGCATGCCATCATGTTTGGTGGGGCAGACTAGGTATTTAGGGGGGCATTGCCCCCCCATGCCCATGCCTAGATCCGCCCCTGGATTTCTCCCTTTACTGCCCATTTAAACTGGAGAAAACTAGAGTTCTCAACAAGCCCGAAGGCCCTACCTGAGCCCTCATCAAACCCTGTATATACTCAAGAAAACACCCCTCTGCCACACCACCCTTGGAACTCTTACCTTTTACAAATGCAACATCTAAGGCCCCTAAACATGGAGTTCAACTTGTCCCATCACTATTTGCCCAGCACACAGACTGTGGGCTCCATTTTCGTTACCATCTAAACCCCTTAACATTTTTTTTTTACTATTTTGAAAAACCTTTTGAAATAGTTCAACGTGCCAATCTATTGAAACATTGTGAGCTTGTAGACTGGCCATTTAAACTTTTGAAAAATGTTTTTTTAATAGTTTAAAAACGCAAGGAAGTTAAGGGATAAGGGGTTTAGCGGTGACAAAAATGGAGCCCTATGGGTCCATACGTCACACTTCCTGCATGCCCGTCTGCGCAGCTCGTCTGCGTGCCTGGCTGCAGAGCCGAGTGTTTACCGACCCTATAATGTCTGTGGAAGTCTGTAACGGAATCTCTGTTGTCGTTAGAACTTCTTCTGCTCCCTCACCTACACACGCTCACACACACGTAGACACACACACACACGCAGGCACACACATACACGCAGACACACACATTCCGTCTGTTGTGTCCGGCTATTTGGTCGCTCCAGAAACCAGGCAGCTAAATCTGTCCGCGGTGCTGACATGGGAGAAGGTCACTTGGAGCCTGGAGATAAACAACGACGGGGAGGTATAGGGGGATCTACGCGCAGATTTAGCAGATCTATACAAGCCCCGCGCGTGGGCTATTTTTAAACATTGTTTTTTGAGAAATCTTCTCTTCTAGGCGTAGAGTTGGTTAGTGTGCGCGGGGCACAAAACAAGTACAAAGCAAAATCAATTTGCAGCTAGGGGTCTGCGGACAAATGCGATACATTGATTCAGGGGATGTCATTGACCAAAACAACTTCAAGAACTAACTGGTTTCGAACTCAGAGCTCAGAGGACACCCGTATGGGGCCAGGGTGAAAAACAATATCGACCAGATAGAGTAAAATCTGGACCATTTTGTAGTTTTGGCCTATACAGTACTTCTTCAATATCCCCCTTGATATCCGCACATGTGCGCGATCCCCTTCACTTCCTCATTGGCGGACAGAAACAATGCCAGCAAGCATCTTTAAGCATCGTTACGTCACAGAAAGTTAAAGGTATAGGCAACTTTAGTGAGTACAAACACATTTGTTTAAAAACATAACCTAACTCCACCTCACCTCCACTCTATTGGCTCATTATGAAACTGCTGGAGACTGCTGTGCTGTGATTGGCTAAAACACTGCCTCACCCCACACAACCCCCCCCCCCCCCCCCCCCCCCTCACATACGGTATTAGCACCGCCCTGCCTGAGCCCGCATGAAATGATTCATTCTCATGATTTGTTTACAACAGTAAAGTTCTGGACCGTCTGCAGGACGAAGCAAGTGTCACTCTGCAGGGAAATAGCTGCAACATCAAAGTAGAGCCAATGTAAAAATATACCTACTTGGCATTTTGGCTAAATTTGCCTGTATTACTTTTAAAAACAAAACAGTTTTCACAGTTTTCTTCCCAGGTCGGCTGGATAGGGGGGCTTTCAGAGTAAGAGTGACTTCTGCACTGGAAGAACTACCTTCCATTTTGTAAGACGTCCCGGTACTGGTCGCATCGAACTGGCCAAGCAAGCCATACAAAAGATACAAACCGTAACCTCAGTCTTCTTTAACCGGCCACGAAGGTCGGAAGAGCCAGCCCTCGATCCGGACTTGTGTCTGGGATCGTCTGCTGTCCGCCATGCACACCACATAGTTTCCACAAGCGGCACATCCGTCGGCTCGCGCCTGTGCCCCTCTCTATCACTCCGCAGGGGTGTAAACTTAACACCCCAGACATCCTCCTCTCCGTGGAGCATCACCTGGTGTGTCTCCTACGAGGGGGCAGCTATGCCGAATGTGGTTTACACTATGCTAATATGCCGGGTGTAAATTGCCCCCCCATAATATTAAGCTGGGGAGCTTTTATGAGGGCCGCGAGCTTGTTGCTCTCTGCAGTCCACGGCCTAAATGATGAGAGATTAGTTTTCTCTGTCCGTAAGGGAGATGTCCGCTGCCGCGTTGGTCACCAGACTGACAGTGCATTACGATGGTTACGATGGTTTCCTGGTGCACGGGCTTCATCGCGCGTGTCGCTTCGCGCCACGGGCGATGAAGCCGCCCCCATACCATTTTCAGTTACAGGACTTTTAGGCAAGTAAAGCATCAATAATAGCATCAGTTGGTGTTGAAGTTGCAACAGACACGCAGCATGCATAAAGCTAAAGGTCTGAGTTTTCTGTTTTCAATGATGAAATGGTGTTGGTTTGGTGGTGCCACAAGTGTAGTCAGTTAGTAGCAGTAGTAGTGTTTCAAATCATTTTAAATATAGGCACTTTAATTTGAAATATCTTGGGTTGTTTTGCATGCCATCATGTTCGGTGGGGCAGACTGGGCATGTGCTAAACACAAACTGGGACTGTACTCTGTCGAGTGCCAGCTTGAACATTGCACACAAGTATAGGCCAAGGCATATACTTGTGTACTTTGTGTATCTTTAGTAGGGCATGGCCATACTTGTGCATGAGCAGAGGGGGATAATACTCATACATTAGCTATACAGGTCTCTTACATATGTATCTCACCATTATGTCATCACCATTACGTCATCACCTAAAACAGCCAATCGGAGTGCCCCGAGGGGACCGCCGACCACCAAACACCGCGCACCGATCGCCTTACTTGCACCCTCTCTGCTTACGCAAGTAAGCTTACATCATTATGCAACTTTACTATGTAGATTATGTGGTTGCACACGTGTGACACATGTCATGTTTGCTTTTAACAATGAAAGTAGAAATTTGCTCAAATGATATGTTGGCGAGTTTTCTTTTTTATTTGTCTTGGCTACTGCTCACCAAGATGCATGTAAATATACAGTATGTAGATAATTCATATGTTCATATATCAACTTTATAGTACCTTTTCTCAGATTTTTTTCTTTTTTCTTTCTTGATCTTCCATTATTTTGTACAGAAGAAAATCACACCTGTGTGAAGTGAGGGGCGCTCTTATCATCATTACATGACATTCCATGCTCAACATGGAAAAAAAAACAACCAAACACAAATTCCATTTGGGCCAATCACTTTTGGCCTCTTCGCTCTTAATTCCGCCCTCACTTTTATCTTTACTTTGCTCAGCCAATCAGATGATCGCCATGGAGTCAGGGAGGGATCAGCCAATCACAATTAAGGTCCTTTTACTTTGCAGGACATGATGTTACTATGAAATAAAAGCTGAAGCCCAATTAAAGCCTATATATTTATTTAACTGGAATCCCCCTCTATGACAGGCCTCCTCCACTTTCTCCCCCCTCACTCTAAAATATCTTGACCCCTGAAAATAGCCTCTTCACCCAGCTCTCAAGCATGCCAAGGCACGCCACAAGCTTGTAGATCTGCTGTTTTCAAACATCGTTGCCCCCCAGCATAATAAAGAACTTCAAGGTCAAGTAAACAAGCAACATTTCAGAAGCATTAAGCAATAAAGCTGTAAATCATTTTACTCTGGTTATACAAAGGATTTTTTTTTTTACTATTCAGCTAATCGAAGTCAGCCATATAGACTGCTTTACAAAGAATTCATTTCATTTAATAATTAGGTTTTACTTATAGGTTTTATCACACTTTACTGCCGTAATCCGTTGCACTACTGTTACTTGTTGTTTTCCTATTTGTTTTCACTGGGCTGTGGTGAAAGGGAACCGCTATTTCATCCCTGTATATATACTGTACATACAGTATATTGGTATGGCAAATAAAGAATCTTGAACCTAGAACAAATAAATAGTTGTTGGCAGTGAGATGGAATATGAATTGTTTACATTTGACGGCGATTAATAAGTTAAGGGCTGCCATGTGGCGTTTGAAGTATGTTAGTAGGAAGTGTGCTGCGTGCACGGTCGGGTGTGTGCGTGCATTCATATATGTGTGTGTGTGTGTGTGTGTGTGTGTGTGTGTGTGTGTGTGTGTGTGTGTGTGTGTGTGTGCAGTGTTGCCAACTTGGCGCATTTGTCACTATATTTAGCTTTTTTCCAGACTCCCCTATAGCGCCAAAATTAGTGGAAAAAAACCCTGGCGGAAAATCTAGTGCTTTTTTGCTGGTGAGTTGGGGCGAAATTAGTTGACAGGCACCAGAGATAAACCCCTAACCCTCGTTTTTCACCATTTTTCCACCTATGATGGAGTCCTCCTTCCTTCAGAAAGGACCATTGGTAACCAAATGGACCCTTATAGATCTGTAACTTTTGAGTTATTTTGAGTATTTAAACATCTGAATGACCTCATTTTCAAGAATCTACACATTAAGAAAATGTGGAAGAATTGCTCTTTTGATCAACATTTTGCCAGTTTCAATCTCTCTAAATTAAACTCTCTAAATTAGGCCAAGAGACTAAACTCAACATCAAAAGCTGGTCCTCCATGGCTAAAATGCAGAATAATTAGTGCGCCCTGGGATGAAAATGGTTGAAAGCCCACTGCTCTAGTGCATTTCGGAAGTGCCACTATAGTGCATTTTGGATTTTTGGCAGTTGGCATCACTGTGTGTGTGTGTGTGTGTGTGTGTGTGTGTGTGTGTGTGTGTGTGTGTGTGTGTGGGGGTGTGTGTGTGTGTGTGTGTGTGTGTGTGTCAGTGCCATCCAGTGAGTGGTGGGATGCCGATGAAGGGAAGGGCAGTCGTTGGTACAGGACCGGGGTGTGGGGGTAGGTAGGGGGTGGGGGTGTTTGAGGAGGGGGCTCGGCCCATTCCTGCGATTCAAAACATGACACCACTTGCACTAAGACTGGCGACAGCTGCGTATGCGCATGCCGGCCGTTCTGTTTGTTGTAGGGGGGATTACGCCCTCGATAAAAGCCCCCCGGTTGACGGGCGCTCGCTCGCTCGCGGCCCCGGGGCCTTGCAACTACTGTTTCGGCCCGACTTTAGCTGGATATGGGGGGGGGGCTCTGCGCAGCGTTGTGAAAACACAGGTGGGGGCCCGGACGGACGCTTCGTTCTGGAAAGGGGGGGGGGGTGGATATATGTATGAATGGAGGGCATTCTAATGATGATTAGAACCTGACAGTAGAATATACAGTTAATGAATGAATGGATGAATGGTGCATGGAGGGAATTCTATATGTCAAACATAATGTGGACTGCCCAGTGCCCATAAGCTGTTAGTCACGCAGTACCTGCGTGGTCGTCTTAAGACTTCAGCCGCCACACACGGTTAAATAACCTCAAACAAACAATTACCCTAACCATAACCCCAAGCATGGCACAATGCGGGTCTCCAACAGCACGCACCCGCCACCAGCCACGCCACCCGCTGTGTCACAAGCCGGTCTACAGCTTAGCCAGCAACGTGACATCTAAGACGGCAATGCGATGGCGTTGCTTTTGGCAGTGCCAAAGTACCTGGACTACAGTGCAATTACTCTGTCCTTCTACAGTGTGTCTGACACCGCAACTCTCATCCACACAGTCCACCCCACATTCACGCAAAATCTCCATGCCAGACTTTTGCTCAAGATTTCGACATATCACAATTTCAATTCAATTCAATTCAATTCAATTCAATTCAATTCAATTCAATTCAATTCAATTCAATTCAATTCAATTCAATTCAATTCAATTCAATTCAATTCAATTCAATTCAATTCAATTCAATTCAATGGGCTTTATTGGCATGAGAAAATATACGTTTATATTGCCAAAGCAAAAAAACAAGAAAACACAGAGAAAGCGCAATACAACAGTACAACAATGTATTAATACAAAAGTTATGAACATATGGAAGTCGTAATCTTTCAATAAATCAATATTCTTCAGGGTGGTTGTTCCATTTGATATCCTTCTTTTATCGCAGAACATCACAAATCTTGCTGCTGTGTTTGTTGTTGTACTTCGCCCAGCAGATATGGGAGTTTTTTTCTCGTTGTTTGTCATGTTCTCGCAGTCTCGGTGGATGGTTGTAATCCGTGGGAAGTATGTGTCTCTGATATCTTGGTACAAAGGACAGATGGTTAGGAAGTGTAGTTCGGTTTCCACTTCGCTTTGTGTGCACACATCTCACTGGTATGTTCACAATTATCACAACACACATACTGTACATGTTTTATGTTTTGTATTACATTCAACTACAGTGTAGATGCTCGTCTCATACAAACATTAAATTCCCATTGACAATGAAAGAATGTTATATGTAGAATTGCTGTGGAATTGCCAAAAGTTTTAGTGAAAGCTATACTGTACGTTCTAGGGCTGAATACAGTCGATTGAAAAGCATTGGCCTCAGGGGCGGATGTAAAATTTCCCAATTGGGGGGGCAGGCTTCATCGCCTGTGACGCTTCGTGCCACGGGCCATGAAGCCGCCCCCATACCAGTTTCAGTTTCAGGACTTATATTAGGCAAGTATAAGCATCAATAAGTTACAACAGACATGCAGCATGTATAAAGCTAAAGGTCTGACTCAGAGAGTTTTCTGTTTTCAATGATGAAATGCTGTTGGTTTAGTGATGCCACAACTGTAGTTACTTAGTAGCAGTAGTAGTGTTTCAAATCATTTTAAATATGGCTGAATACAGTGGATTGAAAAGCATTGGCCTGTCCTGGTGTTCACCGGCAGGCCGGTGATGTATGTTGTGACCGGGATGGGACAGGAGACATGCTCTCCTCCTCCTCCTCCTCCTCCTCCTCCTCCTCCTCCTCCTCTCCAGACTCAGCTGTCTCACAATGTGCTGCTGCTTGTCACCCAGAAGAGGAGCAAACACTGTGCCTTCTTGTGACAAGGTCCACCGCGCGCACGCTCAGACGCGTGCATGTGCACGCACGCACATACTGTACATACTGTACATACACATAGACGTTTAGAATAGATTGTTTGCGGCCCGACTTACAACTATCAATGAAGGTTTCATATCAAGGTCTGTTATTTTTCCGGCGTTCGAGCCACAACCTACATGGCGAAATACATCTTGATGACATCATCAAGTTGTGTTTCACCATGCTAATGATGTTTCTTCTAGGCCCACTTTTTTCTGAGAGCGTACAAATATAACCAAATGGACCCGCTAGGGTCCATTTGGTTCACATTTGTAAGAATGTGGAATTCCCCTTTAAGAAAGCCCTACCCTAGCCTCTACCCACTGATGCGGCATGTAATTATGATTGTTTCACCCTGTGTTAGCATTTATCTGCTATTGATAGCCAGTTACTGGTAGAGCCAGTTAGATGTCTGTCGCAAACGACATTATGATGCAACAGCCATCCAAATATAGTCTGCGCGTCATGGCTGGACATCCCAGAACTGATGCAATGGAGAAACAGCGCACTGAAATTTTCAATCACACTAAATGGAGTGGAATACAATACCAAAAAGTCACAGGAGAAATCTACGTTTCCAAAGAACGTTGATCTAAATGACAATTCTTATCTCTTTGTTGGAAATGATGACTTAATGCAGATGTTTAACAATTATTGTACTGCACCAATGCACCACTGAGGCGGACTATGGCGTCCCTCAATATTCTCACAACATGGCCTGTTATGGCAGAAAGAACATCTTGCTGTAAATGCAAAGGCTGATAGATGCCACCATCTTTGTTGTTGTTTGGAAGGGGTGAGGAAGCTACTGTATATGGCACCATCGTTTCAGGAAAGGAATGTATTTGTGTGTGTGTGTGTGTGTGTGTGTGTGTGTGTGTGTGTGTGTGTGTGTGTGTGTGTGTGTGTGTGTGTGTGTGTGTGTGTGTGTGTGTGTGTGTGTGTGTGTGTGTCTGTGAGCCTTCCATCACAATAGCCTGCCAAGCAGTGATCATGTTTTAAGAGTGTAGGCTACTTCTTTAATGTTTTGAACACCTTTGGTGTCTACCCGACATCACTGTATGAACATTATGTCTTGTTACACACACACCAACGATATATGATGCGCCGAATATTCATCTGCAGAAAATATTCGGCAGAAAATAGCTGAAAATGCAATCTTAGGCCTATTCAGTTTTGGCCCAAATTGGTGGAAAGCACATGACCGAATAGTGTGTGAATAAATAATTGTGATTATATACTGTAAGTTATGTTTTGCCACAATCATGTCTTTTACCATAATCAGGTAGCAATCATGTTACCCACATATCATTTTGGCTGATATGTGGTGTTATCGGTCAATATAGCGATTGACAAATAAAACTGACATCAACTGAAGGCAATAGCCGTTTATCTGTTGTTGATAAGCATAGCCTACATTTTGCACTGTGTTGATATTTTGGTTATCTCTAGTATGCCTAACTGTAGATTCTGTAGATTTTTATTTCTTGCATTGAAGATACAGTATATACTATAGTTTCCCTGCCACAAAAGTAGGAAATAAAAATAACAAAAACTAAATAAGCATATATTTTGGCATCGATATCAGCTAGGTTAAATCGTTACTTTAAACATCGGTATCGCTATCGGCCAAGAATTTCCATATTGGTGTATCCCAAATATTAATCATATAATTCATATTCAGTAATTCTTTTTTCATCAAAGTCATGGTAAACATAATTTGGCAACCCTGATTTGTATTTACACACAGTGAGTAAACACTGACTCCCCCCCCCTCTGACACACACACACACACACACACACACACACACACACACACACACACACACACACACACACACACACACACACACACACACACACACACACACCCTGCTGTGAGGAGGCAGCTCAAGTGTTCACTTGAAAATGCTGAGAGGGAACTTGTCCTTGGAGTGTGACTGACACCTCTGACACTACACTGGTCCCCTTCCCCCTACACACACACACGCACGCACACACACACACACACACACACACACACACACACACACACACACACACACACACACACACACACACACACACACACACACACACACCGCACGCACACGCGTCCTCCATCTATTGCTGACAATGGGGTTAAGATGACAGGAGGTTATGAGTGACTCCGACACACTGCGCGACTACACCCCCCCCCCCCCCCCCCCCACACACACACACACACACACACCCCACCCACCCCCCACCCTGGTCCCACACAGACGTCTTTGTCCCCTGACTGCACCATCAGTGACGATCCATCACAGACTAACCTGACAGCCTCGTGCAACGCACGCCAGCCAGACCAGGCCAGGCCAGGCCACTATAGGACACACTGATAGCCCTGACTGGGCGCCACGTTCCACCATGCGGCCCCTTCCTTTAACCCCAAACTACAGAGTGATATATTACATATTACTCCTTTAGAAGAGTAATATTACATATAATTTCACATTACTTTTTGGCCCTACACGTACACCTGTACACCTCTCAATCCCGGGCTCCCGCAGAGTTAGTGTTGAAGTGTCCTTGAGCAAGACACTGAACCCCTAATTGCTCCTGATGTGCTAGTAGGTACCTTGCATGGTTCCACTGCCATCAGTATATGAATGTGTGTGTGTGTGTGTGTGTGTGTGTGTGTGTGTGTGTGTGTGTGTGTGTGTGTGTGTGTGTGTGTGTGTGTGTGTGTGTGTGTGTGTGTGTGTGTGAGTGAATGGGTGAAGCTATGTAAAGCGCCTTGGATAAAGGCCCTATATAAATGCACCATTTTTTACCATTTACCAATAAAAAGTACACACTCACCACAGCACTGCTCAGTTCACACCAAAGGGCTGTGCATGCTTTGG
>CM076971.1:44890267-45311825 GCA_039105355.1 Benthosema pterotum
CCAGGCGTCCGGCTACGGCCAGGACCGGACCGCCTCCTCCATGCTGGGCCTGGTGGGGTCCTCCAACTCCTCTGGAGGGGGAGTCCTGCTGGGGCTGGACGACATGAAGGCCTCACCGTCGGGCCTGTCGCCGCTCTCGTCGACGGGCGGTGGTGACCCCGCCGGTGCCCCCCACTGCCCCGGCCAGTGCCTGCCGTGGGCGTGCAAGCTGTGCAAGCGCAAGACGGTCACCATGGACCGGCGGAAGGCGGCCACGCTGCGCGAGAAGCGGCGCCTGAAGAAGGTGAACGAGGCGTTCGAGGCGCTCAAGCGCAGCACGCTCATGAACCCCAACCAGCGGCTGCCCAAGGTGGAGATCCTGCGCAGCGCCATCCAGTACATCGAGCGGCTGCAGGCGCTCGTCTCCTCGCTCAACCAGCAGGACGGCGGCGGAGGCTCGCCGCCCGGGGGAGCGGCCGGGGGCGACGGGTCGCACCACCACGGGGGGATGCAGCAGCTGTACCGGGCCGGGACCGGCGGCAGCACCCAGCCCAGAGTGAGTAACATATACAGTATTATATTAGGACGGTATTAGGGAGGACCAGCGGGCCGCAATCAGGGCCCTAAATGAATTGTCTTCAGCCATGCGGGATGATATTTGATTACTATTAGAACTAGCCCTCTGGCATATGTATTGCACAGTGCAACTACTTTCTCACTTAATCTTGATTTACTTTCTCATTTCACTATGACAGCAATGCTTGGTGAGGATCATAGAACAGGAGTGTTAATGATGCATTTCCAGTTTTCAACGTATTTCAGTTTCATCTTGCTATTAATGAACTTACTTGGGAGTATTACTTTCTGGTCATATGCCCGGAACGTCCTCATAAACCAGTGACTGCGTGTCAAAACACTGTCCAGTGGCACCGGACTTGTACCAATTCTTTTTAGTTTGGCCCGCTGTGTATTTGAGTTTGACAAGCCTGGATTACGGAATGGATGGATGGATGGATGGAACACGGAGGGTTTGTGGAGGAGAGGATGACAACACTTCACTACTACACACAGGGACCACTAAGAAAGACAGTGTACTTCACATTACCGTCCTGAGGTTTTAAGGAGTAGGTTACGATTCTCCCCAAACAATGACTTAATTTCTGTATCAATTGCACACATTCATGAATATGTGTTTATGATGTAATGATTTTGCGGGTGGCTAAAGTTCTCTCACTCCTTGACTCCACCGCTCTTCAAATGACTGAAGGCATTTGGCTTTGATTGAATGAATGAATGGTCACAGCTTTGTGACCATAGCAATTAAGTCAATATTTGGGGTTGAATCAGTCCTTGAACTCTGACAGTGTTCAAAACTACTAACAATGGACGTCCACACGGCCAGGAGTTACAAATGGACAAATGAACTGATAATGAAGGAGGGCATGTTGTTACATACTCTATATTAAAAGGGTGGTCGTTTTGGACTGGGATAATGCAGGCAGGGGAGGTCTGGAAGAACAACTAGAGGAACAAGACTGGACGGCCGAATGTCAAAATAGCATTGAACAGGGGGAGAGACGGGAGAGGTTTAAATGCAAATTATGGTCCATACTAAAATTAAGAGTAAAAGCGTATAGTATGTATGTATGTATGGATATTGTATAGACTGTACAGGCAGGCTACAGTGGGCTCGACACCTTTGTTTTCAATATTAAGACTAAGATGTACATCTAAATCTGTCTGGCCACTGTACTGAAATACCATAATAGAAGAAGTTCCTAGAAAGATCACTATGTAAGCTTGGCTTACATAGTGATCTGTCTCACTGTGTTTCCAGTAATGTTAGAAAAAGACCTACAATATATCTGTGAAGAAAGATAGAAAGAAAGAAAGAGAGAGAGAGAAAGAAAGTAAGAACGACTAATCCATAGATTTGCGTGTTAAACTTGTGTTGTGAAAGGATTTCAGTCATTCTGAGTCAAACCTAATGTTGTTTTTACACCAAGCTACTGTGTGTGTGTGTGTGTGTGTGTGTGTGTGTGTGTGTGTGTGTGTGTGTGCGTGCGTGCGTGCGTGCGTGCGTGCGCGCGCTGGAAATGCGTGTGTCTTTACATGTGTGTGCATGGGGTTGTGCTGGGTTGGAGGGGGGGTTCAGGGGGTGGAGTCGTGTCATAACATTACACCACTGTGACTGACAGCAGCTCCTGCGTTGTGTTGTGGTCTCCATGGCAACAGGTGTCGTCGTCAAGCGAGCCTAGCAATGGAAGCACCTGCTGCAGCAGCCCTGAGTGGAGCAGTGGAGGTACATACGCACACACACACACACACACACACACACACACACACACACACACACACACACACACACACACACACACACACACACACACACACACCAGGGGCGGATCTATGCCAGTCTGCCCCACCAAACATGATGGCATGCAAAACAACCCAAGATATTTCAGTGCTTATATTTAAAAGTATTTGAAACACTACTGAAAATGGTATTACCATTACCCTTACCATTTTCTTCTGCCCCCCCCCCCCCCATAGGGAAATGTTACATCCGCCCCTGACACACACACACACACACACACACACACACACACACACACACACACACACACACACACACACACACGCCCACTCACACACACACGCACACCCCCCCCCCACATGCACACACGCACACATGTTTGAAATGTCTATTTATGTCCGCATAATCAGAAGTACAGGAATACCTTGTACAAAGAAAAGAACATATAAACACTGCCAGTGCATTCAGAGAATATAATAGAAGAGCGGCCAGTATGTGCATATAGGCTACTACGGGGGGAAAGAAGAAAATAACATGTTGCAATAACTAACTATAACTACAAGTTTGGGACAGCCACCTCCTAGTAGAAAGTGAAATATAAAGTACCGGTATATATAAGAGTATATACGAGTATGTATATATACCTCACAAAAGCAGGCAGTAACCCTGATCTTTATAGGGGAAAGGAACTGCTTGGACTAACACAGTGGTTTTCAACCAGTGGTCTTTGAGAGGTTGGTCCTCAGCTAAACTAGTTAACCAGATGTAACTCTTCGCTCTCAAGAGTTAAAATATTCATCATCTTAATTAGCTCAAGTCCTCACAACTAGAAGAAGATCGATGATCATTTTGGTGAGTAGCCCTATGTTTTTGGTGTTTTGTTTCCCAAATCCAGCCCGTTATTGTGGGCAAAAGCAAACAAAATCTTTAGTTTTGGGGTCTGTGGGGCTAAAATGTCCTCAAAAGGTGGTCTGTGGAGGCTCAAATGCTGAATAAATGTTGGGTCCTGGTATCAAAAAGGTTGAAAACCCCCTAGACTGACGCATTCCTTCCACGTCCTACCGGAGAGAAACCCAATCTGCTGAATAAAATGTGTGTCTCTCTCTCTCATATCCTCGGATTTCCAGAGTAAACATGGTCCTCTCTGTCTGTCCTCAGACCTCCTGAGTGCCGCCGACTCTCCGGAGCAGAACAACATGCGCTCGCTGACGTCCATCGTGGAGAGCATCTCGGCGGTGTCGGACGGGGGCGTGCAGGTGGCGTACCCCGTGGTGCCCGTGGACATTCCCAAATGAGAAGAAGAACCCTCGCTTCCCTCGAGAAGAATCCTCCAGAGAGCTGGGCCCATTGACAACACAGACACAAACAAACACACATACATGCATACACACAAGCACGCTCGCACACACATACACGCGGAAAAGGAAAACCAAAGGACAAGAAGTACTTACTCGGAGATACGAAAATGAAAAAAGAAAGAAAAAAAAGTCGGGCGGGGTGAGGGATCTCAATTCCATTGTGTTGGGGGTCCACCTCACGCCTTCGTTTGGGGGGGGGGGGGGGTTGGTCTTATAATGCGAGTGCGGTTCTGAAAAAGCGGAGACCCAGAGGACCCCAACCCCGTGCAGCTGTCCCAAATGAAAGCTCACAAATGAAAAAACAAACAAACAAACAAACATACTGAATTCCTCCCATTAATGTTTGTGTCGATTCCTTTGTTGCCTTGTGCTCATGACGGTGGAAGGTTTAACCCGATAACGCTCGCCTCAAAACACATTAGTTTCAAATTCCAACAAACTCTGACCGGACCTGGCATTCCTAACATTAACCTCAGTAAACTATACTATGCTACATAACCCCCAAACATAACAAAATAACAACAATAAGGGTGTGAGTACCGCAGGTCAGCGTAAGTAGAAAGTGTGTGGGGGCGATGGTATTTTGAGGCGAGCATTCCGCTTATATACTGTACCTGATGGGTTTCGTAGAACCTGGGACTGTTAATTCGCCACCTGTGGCATTCGCGTATCCAAACCAGAGAGCTATACAGTCCTCACTGCATGACCGTAACCAAATAGTAGACCTTCAGTTGCCTTTAGTGTGCTTCTTTTTTAGACCTGCATGCAGTACCGACTGGCACCACTAGAGGAAGAATGTATTGTCGCTGTCGGGCAGAAAAGAAAAAAAAAGAAAAAAAAAAAAAAAACGTATAAACTTTTTTAATTTATTTCTTTTAATTTATTTTTTTTGTAAATTTTGCTAAATGTAGCAGAAGCGTGGCGCAAAGCACTATGTTTTGAGCTTGTAGAGTTGCTACTTTTGACGTCTTTTTGCAGCTCGGATAATAAAAAGCAACGCTCTTTTTTAACAAAGATTTAGACGTGAGGTTTCCACCGGACAGCGACCATAAGACTTCTTCCGTTCCTACCTTAATTTAAAGAAATGTTCCTCGATTCGCAATCTTTCCCTATTGGTCTATCTTGCGTTCTGTGTTTTTTTGTGTGTATTAGAATTATCATTATTTTTAATATTATTATTTTTATTATGCTTAAAACATGAGTTTTATTTGTGGGGCCAACAAGTACCTTATTATTACTGCAGTGTTTTTTGACCAAGACCTGCTTAATTTAAACTGGTTATGAATGCTAGTGATGTAAATAATACCTTTCCTTTTTCTACAGAGTGCAGTTGTTGTTGTTTGTTTATTTTATTTTATATTTTTTGCTAACTTATTTTTGGACTTTTATAACTAAAGATTGTTGTGTATTTGTAGATGTTTCTAAAGAAAAAAGGTCATATTTTTATGTCCTGCTCTTGCAATAAAAGATGATTTTCAATACGCTGTCTCCTAAGAATTTCCTAAACTATTTTTTTTCCTTCTGGTTACAGCAGGGGTTTTCAACAGGTGGTCCGGGGACCACCAGTGGTTCCTGAAAGGATTCCAGGTGGTCCCTAGGCTAAATGATGGAAAGTCAGTTAACCAGATGTAACTCTTTGAGTTTTAACTCTCAAGAGTTAAAATCATCATTCATCATCTGAGAGTTAGCCCTAGACAACTAGACATGTAGAAGATTGATGGTCATTTTGATCTGTATGTTTGACTGTTTTGTTTCCCAAATCCAATCTGGAATTGTGGACAAAAGCAAAAGAAATGTTTAGTTTTGGGGTCTGTGGGGCTGAAATGTTAACAAATGGTGATCCGCAGCTTAAATTCTGAATAAATAGTGGGCCCTACTATGAAAAAGGTTTTTTTCATGGTGTCTGTGACATGAAACGCAAGCTTGCCATAAATCAAATCACGATCATGTCTTCGGTCATTTGCAAGTGACTCCATGCAGTCACTTATTGGTTCAGCACAGCTGTGGTGTGTCTGTCAATGAGGAGCCAGCTGACCTTCGTTGACTCGTTAATATTGCTTTGCATCAAAGGCAACTCTTTATAGTGTGAGTGTGTCTCTGGTCTCTGTGCACGGACAACAAGTCCAAGTCATGCAATTAGTCACTCATGACACTGCAGAGAAATTTGTTCTTTGCATTTGACCCTTCTCTTGGAGCGGTGAGCTACAGCGTGCGCCGTGCTCGGGGAGAATTCGTTGATTTGACCCCCAATCCAACCCATCAATGGTGAGTACCAAGCAGGGAGGCATTGGCTCCCATTTTTACAATCTTTGGTATGACCCGGATGGGGATCGAACTGTCGACCTACCCGTTATATAGGGCGGAAGCCCTAGTGATTGAGTTGAAAAAATAAAAATAAAATACCTCTGCAATACAATACATTATTGATATAACATGCATGTGTGCATTTTTTGTCTCACCACCTAAGCAATCTCACTACCTACCAATAATTAATTCACAGGATTTATTACTTGAATGTATTGTTCTGGTAACTGCATGTCAGTCTCAGACATAAGTTAAACATTTCATGGCATTTCACTAGGCCTGCATTCATTTGAAAACTTGAGCTAGTTACTGTTACGTTACAAGTAGCCTTGCCAGGCCATGATGTCATGAGGCCTGGCTGAGCCATTGAGTCCCATAGGGCAGAAACCTATCTCCTGTTTCTGTTTCTGTAGCGAGAGTCTTTGGTATGACCCGGCCAGGAATCGAACCCCGACCTCCCAGTCTCAGGGCGGACACTCTAACCACAAGGCCACTGAGCTGGCCTTGTACATTAATTAATTGTACATTAATCACGTTCTTTCCACCACTGATGATGGTTAAAGTTAGAGGCGATATTTTTTTGCCTTTCCCCCCTCTATGTTGCTTCTACTTTGATGCTGCAGCTGTTGCCCTGCAGACAGACACTTGCTTCATCCTGCAGACGCCCCAGAACGTTGTTGTTGTCAACAAATCATGACAACAGAACATTCATCAGGCTCAGGAAAGGTGGTGCTAATTCATGAGGGGGGTGGGGGTTATGGGGAGTTAGATTCTGTTTTTAAACAAATCTGTCTACAAACCAGTGTTTGTCGACTACACAGAAGTTGCCTCTACCTTTTAACAAACAACAATGTTCAGGTAAGGTATGTACATTGGACTAGACATGTCATGGTTCTCTGAACTCAGCAATGGGTCCATTCATTCATTGTGCCATAATGCCATCTAGTGGTCAGAAATGAAAATGGCCTTTCTTCACTAAAAACAGAAATGCCAACATTTAGCATTTAGACATTTAGCCAACATTCCCAGCAGGCTCTCAACATTCGTCTCTGGATGTATTGCCTCAACCTGGAATGTGACTCATCATCAGAAGGGGTCAAAATGCATGAAAGACTTTTAAAGGGATATTCCACATTCAAAAATATTTTTGGTCATTTTGTGGTCTACCCAGTCTCATGTGAACACCCCAGACAGTTTATAAGTTTATTACTTTATTATTTTAAAAATATTGTTTTGGAAAATATAGCATACAGCACATATTTGGCCACGCTGGTTATAAATTAAATTCCACGTACGGCCCTCTCACGTATTAGGAGGACAATACCACCAGAAATAGATTGGTTGTTTTTGAAGAACTGTCATGGTTAAAATGGAGTTTTAAGTTATAATGGGTTTATATAGGAAGGAGGCAGATGCTCTAAAATGAACATCAGATATCGAAATACTGAATGGAGTAACTCACTTTAATTTATCAATTATAAGGGTTCACATGAACATGTGAACTTTTGTTACCAGCATCCACACTGGTAGCAAAGGAGTAGGCATACCCATATAAGGGCATACACAAACTGCCTTGGTCAGCCTATATAGGATGCTGCGTGTGTCACTACTGTTTTCCGTACCAACTGAACAGCATCTGAACGCCATCATGTCAAACATCAGGCCTCCCCCTCGTTGGAAGAAATGTCCCAGGAATGGCCAGCCATTACACAGATTCCTTCCCATGAAGACTTTGCTGGGTCCCGAGTATGATGGCAAAGTTCCAGAACACGACCGGTTTCATCCGGACATGCTGTCGAACCAGCTTAAAAGCCTCAAAGTGCAGATGGGCCTGCTCGTTGACCTTACAAACACCGACCGCTATTATGACTGCAAGGCCATTGAAAAGGAAGGCATCAAATATGTCAAACTTCCATGTAAAGGACACGAGGAGTGTCCCTCTCCGGAGACCACAGAGAAGTTCATTGGGATATGTGCAGACTTTTTGGAGAAGAATCCCAGGGAATTGGTCGGAGTCCACTGCACACACGGCTACAACCGGACGGGTTTCCTGGTGTGTGCGTACCTCGTGAAGAAGGTGGAGTGGAGCGTGGAGGCGGCGGTGGCCGGCTTCGCCCAGGCTCGCGCCCCTGGAATCTACAAGGAGGACTACCTGAAGGAGCTGTTCCGACGCTACGGCGACGTGGCGGACGTGCCTCCAACCCCGGCGCGGCCCAAGTGGGACGACGATGACTGCAGCGAGGAAGGCAACGCAAATAGCCAGGAGCCACGCCCCCGCTCCCACGGCCCGGAACCCGGCAGAGGCAGCAGACAGTGGCAAGAGAGGGTGAAGTGGGACGCGGTGTTCCTGGAAGGTGTGGCGGTGACGGGGGTGACGCAGGTCACCAGGCAGCCCAAACTGGGGGAGGTTCAGAGCACGTGTCAGCAGTTCACCGGATGGAACAAGTCTGGGTTTCCCGGCGCCCAGCCGGTGTCCATGGACAGGAGGAACCTCTACCTTCTACAGGAAAACACGTACAAGGTCAGCTGGAAGGCCGATGGCACCCGCTACATGATGTTGATCGCCGGGAGGAACGAAGTGTACATGGTCGACCGAGACAACGCGGTCTTCCGCGTGGAGAACCTCGAGTTTCCCTTCAGCCAGGACCTGTGCGTCCACCTGTCCAACACCTTGCTCGACGGGGAAATGGTCGTTGACAAAGTGGACAGCTGCATCATCCCCCGCTACCTGGTCTATGACATTGTCAGGTTCAACGGGCAGCCTGTTGGCCAGTGTGATCTCGATACCCGACTGTCGTGCATCAGCAACGAGATCATCCGTCCTCGGACAGAGAAGATGATGATGGGGCGACTCAACAAAACCAAGGAGCCTTTCAGTGTCCGGCAGAAGGACTTTTACGATATTCAGCAATCGCGCAACCTCTTGGGAGACTGCTTCCTGTCCCAGGTCACCCACAACGTGGACGGGCTCATCTTCCAGCCGTGCGGGAGCTACCGACCCGGGAGGTGCGATGACGTCCTCAAGTGGAAGCCCCCCAGTCATAACTCGGTGGATTTTCGTCTCAAGATCAGGAGAGAGACGCGAGAAGGGCTGCTCCCTCAGCTGGTGGGCGAGCTGTACGTGGGCGGATACGACAGGTGGTTCGACAAGATGAAGGCCTCCAAGCAGCTCTTGCAGTACGACAACAAGATCATCGAGTGCACCTTCAAGAACAACGCCTGGGTCTTCATGAGGCACAGGACGGACAAGAGTTTCCCCAACTTCCACAGCACGGCCGTGTCGGTGTTCAACAGCATCCAGTTTCCCGTCACGGAGCACATGCTCTTGGAGTTGGTGGACCGTGTCAGCGTTCCCCGGAGAATGCCGACACAGAACCGGAAGCGTCCGCGGGACCCGGAGTCGTGCCCTCCTCCTCTTCCGAAGAGACCAAGCCATGCTGTCGTGTAGGTGTTGTGTCATGTAATGATCTGGGACCTTTTGGATTGGACTGAGGTTTTGTTTTACCAGCCATTTATATGGGTTTGGTTATTGATTTCTTTTAAATTGTGGTTAAACGACATAACATGACCCTCAATTCATGTTTTTTTCTGTGTTTTTATTTAAGCCAAGCTGAGCTTGATCATCAGTAGACGCCTGGATCTCTAAAAAGCCATACTGTTGGCTGTGTAGTGGTGGTTCCCAAACCTTTTCACATAGTTATAGCTACGTTAACTTTGATAACTAGAATTGCACTCATTGAGTGCCAACTTGCACATTGCACACGAGTGGGCCGTTGGCTACTTGTGAGCAAGCAGAGCAAACAAGCAGAGGGAAAGTATCTCCCTGACACCTAATACTCATGACAATACTTATAGTGTATAAGTATCTTCACCATTAGATCATCACCTAAACCATGAGCCAATCAAAGAACAATATCAGTCACCAGAGAAAAGATGGGTTGTTTTCGAATAATCTGTCATGATTAAAATTGAGTTTTAAGTTCTAATGGGTTTGTATAGGACGGTGGTGGATTTGCTAAAATGAACATCAAATGTCTAAATATCGAATGGAGTGTCTTGACGGGGAAATGGTCGTCGATAAAGTGAAGGCTGCCCCATCCCCTGCTACCTGATCTACGACATCGTCAGGTTCAATGGGCAGCCTGTTGGAAAAAGGGACGACGGTGAGGCCCGTGGGGCTTTTTTTTTTTTTTTTGAAAGTGGAATACCCCTTTAAGTTGCTAGCCATATATTTTCTAAAGCAGTGGTTCCCAAAGTGTTGTCTGGGGGCCCCCAGGGGTCCCTTGTCTCCTTGAGGAGTTCCAGGGGATCCTCAGCTACATTATAGTTTGGCACCAAATGGGCCTATGGAACTGTAACTCTTGAGAATGTAGAAATGGAGCTCTGTAGACTAAGTCAAAGTGTGTATATATATATATATATATTTTAATAATAATTAAAGGAGTTGAATAGTGCCATAATAATCTTCTCATTTGGGGGTCCCTGGTAGCTTGGCTTAGCCTTAAAAACCTTAAAGAATACTACCTTCTTTTTCCCTGTAATGCATGATTCAGTAGTATTTTACTGTGCCCCCACAAAAAGAGCATAGGGTAAAATAAAGAGTCATTTGCTTCTCAAATCCTCTGCACTTTGAATTATGTTTGTACTGAGGCATTGTGTCATCATCTAATCGGTATAAAAACCATTATGTGGAAATTTTAAACATTAAAAACAACCATGGTGATAATTGTTTAAAGTCTCTGATTAAGTCATTATCTAGTGCTTAGTGTAAATCGCTCTGGATCAAGAGCGCCTGCTAAACACCTAAGTTGTCTAGTAGAGCAAACGTTTCCAGAAACAAGGGGAGTCGTAAATTGTATTTGCTTGGACATGACTGAAAATACTTTCCCTTTCTTTTAAACTTTAGCTTGCCGGCTCACTTTATTGTCGTAATTAACAAAATATGTAAACGACCAACAAAAAAATGCCTCCACCATTATAGTAGGCCCATACCTTTCCTCTCCGTGTTTCCCGAAGTCCTCTTCTGTTTCTTTGGCCCCCGAGGTATCTCTGTTTTCATTATTTCCCTGCTTGGAGATCCAACTGTGCATGTTCTATATAGAGATACCGCTTTCAGCCATGTCTGCCCTGGGAACTTGGACTAGCCCCGGTGCTGCTAGGGCATGTGAATGGGTGACAATTTATGTAAAGCGCTTTGGATAAATGCGCTGCACCCTTACCACCAGTAACCAGTGCGCTTGTGTCTGTGTGTGTGGGACACAGACAGACACGCACGCGTACAGACATTTCCGTCTGGCTTACATCTTGCTCTCTGCTTTCATTACAATTAATGCTGTGCAACAGACACCCGTACAGACATTTCTGCCTGGCTTACATCTCGCTCTCTGCGTTCATAACAATTAATGCTGCGCGTCTGTGTCTGTGTGTGTGGGACACATACAGACATTTCTGCCTGGCTTATATCTCACTCTCTGCGTTCATAACAATTAATGCTGTACGTCTCTGAACACTGGATTGCAAGTTCGCTTCCCGTACATGAGTTCTCCATATTGGGGTCAGACATGCCCAGATTTGGCGTGTGTGACGCGCACACACAGACAGACATACATATGATTACATAGTAATCAATCTCTCTCTGAGCTCACTATGCTCTTCTTTTCCCCCCCTTTTTAACATGTGGAGACCTTTTTTAAAGAGTGCCTATCTCCTTGTCTTTCCCCTTCCTTCTGTCCCATCGCTCTGGGACTTGACGTTGTTTCTTTTGAACAAGCTGGGAGCGGATCTTGTGCATCCCGTCCGTTTCGCGGGCTTCACCGTCGTCGTCGTCCCTTTTTTCGCTTTCTTCCTCCTTGCGCTTCTCGGTCTGATGGCCGCCAGTTCCCACCGGACGTCGTACGGCAGGCCCGAGCGCTTCAGGCCGTGCTCGATGACCGCCGCCTTGCACAGCGTCTTGAGGCTGGGGCGCAGCTCCAGCACGTACAGGTGATCCTCAAGGCTACGAGTGTAGTACCCTCCGAAGAGCACGACGCGGTCCCCCGCTGCCACGCAGCAGCGCATCCCTGACCGCCAGCACGGCAGCGCCTTTCCCCCGGGAGGCCGAACCTTCTTCCAGGAGAACGTCGCCGGGCTGAACTTCCACAGGTCGCTGATGTTCCTGTTCCGGAGGTAGTCGTAGCCGCCGAGCACGTACAGCTCCCCGTCGTGGGCGAAGGCCAAGTGGCCTTCCCGCTTGGCCGGGTCGATCGGCCGGGCAGTAGGCGGCGTGCTCAGCCACCGGCCGGTCTCCGTGTCGAACACTCTGACATCGTCGCTCTCCGCCGGCCGGTCCTCGCCGCCCGTCTGGCCGCCGAACACGAACATCCTCGTCCCGATGACGGTCGCGGAGTGGTTCGACAAGGCGGTCGCCGGGGTGCCGCCGCCCCGCGTGTCGATCAGCGACCAGGCCATCACGACGGTGTCCAGCTTGTGGACATCGTCGATGTGCCTGGTCAGCTGCCGCCCGCCGAAGACGTACATGGCCCTTCCCCAGACGCAGGCCGAGTGGTCGCACCGGGGCTCGGGCGCGCGGCCTGAAACGGCGGGGGGCTCAAGCCAGCGGCGCGTGCCGGCGCCAAAGGCGTACAGTGCATCGCAGGTGTCCCCCCAGATGGTGTACATGTAGCCCGTCTCCTCGACCTCCAGGTTCACCAGCCCGCCCCAGATGTAGATGATGTCGCCGATCAGGACGGCCGTGTGGCCCACACTGGCGGAGGGGGCAGCGGCGCCGGCGCCCGTCGCTGGGGCCAGCTTGCTCCAGTGTAGGGACACCATGTTGAAGACGTAGTGCGTGTTGATGTACCGGCGGGAGCGGCCATAGCAGTAGCCCCCGAACGAATAGACCTCGTGGCCCACTGCCACAGCAGCTTGACTGATCCTCTGCGCTCCTTTCAGAGGGACGTGCCAGTAAAACATTTGGTTGAGGAAAAACAGAACGCCGAAAAATAATGTGTTCTCATACTGATTGATATGGCGGAACAAACATATGGCGAAGCACGGTCAATTCTGCGAGGCCAATGCCGTTTTTGTTGCCAATCGGGGAAGCCTGATGCCTTGATGAGGTAGGGCAGCGGACCTTTAAAAAAGGGGAAGGGTCTTTGGTTTGATCGCCAGTACGTCCTGCTGGCTTAGAGTTCAAGTATCCTTGAAAAGATAGAAACGGCAGTCTCAACAAGGTTCCCATTGGACCATTGTGAAGATTAGCCCATTCAATGCACGTCCGTCCGTCCACACGCCTGTTACGTCACCAGCGGGGTGACGTAACAGCATGGTGGTGTTCCGTCTGTCCATTCACACGTCTGTCTGCACACGCGTTTGTCCGTCCACACGCCTGTTATGTCACCTGCAGGGTGACATATGCAGTAACTTGTAATATAAATATATTACCTGCAGGGTGATGTAACAGTTGCCCGCAGGGGTTACTATGTTTCACCCTGGTGACTATGTTTCACCCCTGTAGACTGTTTTAGAATGTTTTGTACTACTACTAGTAGGCCTACAGCCTAGACATTACAGAGACTTTAGTTGTCTTGTCACTGTGCAATGCTTTAAAACAGATGTTTACATACCTCTTATTTGCAACGCCATCGTTGAAAACAATGTATTTCAAACTCCAGTTTGTTCCGTCTTTCAGGCTGAAACAGCCCTCCCGACTCCGAGCACTCAGTTTTCTTATTCCTCAATGTCGCAACATTTCGGCTGGTCCGAGTTTTATTTGGGCCGAGTTCCTGCCCGTGTCCCTGCCTGGCTGCAGGGATACTGTACTCTACGGGAGGGCACCACTCAAAGACAAAATCTAGGCAACGCAAAATAAAGAGACATCCCAATAAATAAATAGATCTGTCCAAGACCCACAAATGGGTACCGGTACCAGTGTTGGGACATGTGCACTACGTAACTTAATATATTACATAATATATTACCAAAATGCAGTAACTTGTAATATAAATATATTACTTAACAAAAACAATCTAAGATATTATACTTTTCTTTGTGCATTACTGCATTACATTCAATATTACTTTCTGTCAATCCGTTTCGTTGAAAATGTTCTTATCTTGACAACTGCAGAAGTTAAATAATTACTTTTTCTATCATTTGTCATCAAATTATTTATTCAGGAGTGACTTTTTTCAAGTTGATTTCATATGGATTTGGCCAGATTGCCAAGTGGGCTTGCTTTAGTGTAGGTATGCCACTGGCCTATGTAATATTTGATTAAGTAATATGTAATAGTAATATTAATATATTACACTTGCTCAGACAGTAATATTGTAATATAATATATTGCTTTAAAATGAAGGTAATAATTAATAAGTAATATATTAACAAGGTAAAGTAATATTCCCAACACTGGTACCGACCCAGAGTTTGGACCCGTATCCAGAAGTTGTGCAACCGATGCGTCATCACTTTGAATCCATCACTACTACTATTGAGTTTTGTATTCAGTGTTGCCATGTCGGCTTATTACGTGCTATCTTCAGATAAATAGCCTATAGTTATGGGCTAGTTTGCGATTGTCTTCAATCATAGACCTTGTTGGTTGTGTCCAGGCAGGGGTGGAAATAACATAATTTACCAATTGTGGGGCAGGAGAAAATGGTATGGGGCCGCACCAATATTTTCATATTCGAAATACGTACTGTATAGAGACAATTCGTATTCGTAATTCTCTATTTTGAAATACAGGCATAAAAAAAAATCACACAAAAAAAAACTATACAAAAAATGTATTTCAAACATATGTCCATCTTCTCTTGTTTCTCGCACACAATCTGGCAACACTAGCCCAGACCCAGAGCTGTGTGTGTACTCTGTATTGTGTTGTAATAACACCGTAGCGCCATTAGCACGTAGCCCCAACATTACACTGACTCCAGTCGAACCGAGCCGAATCGGTAGCCGTTGTAGTTACGGCCCGTCGCATGCGGCGCCACGATGTAGCGACTCTGAAGTAACCATAACCCCCTAATCAACGGTGAGTTGCCAGTGCGCTCTGTTGTTTTTAGTGTTGTTTAGCGTGTTGTTAGCTTAGCTACAAGCCACAGCCTTTAGAATATAAAGGGGAGTTATGCAAACTCCATTCACTCCACAGGCACGGTCAAATGATGGCTCTCCTATGTAGACCTCTATTGAGAATGGGGACAACGACGAATAGTGGCCGAACCAGGGACAGAAATGCATGTGCATCAGGCAACAGTCCAGCTTCAATAATCTAAAATGCTTTTATTTGGGTTCTTTTTTGTAGTAATAAATAATACTAATAGCGCAACATAAACATCACAGAGACTTTACTCGTCACTTGCAGAATACTTTAAATTATACATTTACGCTGCCTAAGATAGCTCTCATTGGCTCCGCTCTCGTTGAAAACAACGTGCTTCTGACTCCCACTTGTCCCTATTCAGTTCAGACTGCATGAACAGCAGCGCGAGTGCTCAGTTTTCTGACCCTTCAATATCGCTACTCATACACCAGAGCCTTCTAGGGGAGAGTTGCGATATTCCCGTTCACTCCTGTGCGTCAGGGCAATGGCGGTGCTGGAGGAGCAGCAGCGCTGATGTAAAAGCCGTTTGAGTGCACTCGGAAAACCGGAAGTCGATGAATATGAATGGGACTCTATGGATTTAATCAGGCACCAGCAAAGAAGGCACGAAAACATCATGTATTAATGGCGGTGACCTCGTAAACAAACTATCGATGCAGGCAAATTAAAGAATGCCTTCTGGAGGTTGATTTCGGATACTTTGTCACATGATTTGCAAATGATATATAATTATATTGACGTCTTAAAAGTGTTAGTGCTGATTGAAACTGGTTTCAAAGCAGGCGATATCGCGAGAATTCACTGAAAAGCAAAGATTCTCGCGATAACAGCGGGGGTAGGAGTATGCAGAAAGTTATTTAATCAGTTATTTAATCCAGCTTTAATGACTTTATTTTAGTTGTTCTTTAATAATACTACAACATAAACATTACAGAGACTCTAGCCGTGACTGAACAATACTTTAAAACAGTTGTCTTTTTGCATACGTACCTAAAATAGCTCTTATTGCGCCGTTTTCGTTGAAAACAATGTACTCCCAATGACAGTTAGGACTGGGACTGCACTCATAGACGAATCTCTGTAGTCTCGTGCACGGTGCTCTGCTCTGGTTTCTGACCCCTCAATATCGTAACTCTCCTACTAGAAGGCTCTGTCATACACTAGGCTAAAACCCACGGCTAGCGCGAGGCTTTTTAGCCACTTGTCACTGATGGTTAGTGCTTTTGGGGGGACTGGTCTCTTATTGACAGCTAATGTAAACATGTGCTGCCTCGTTGCGACGCACGTTGCCGCGTGTCGTTAAGGTATTATTAGTTGCTTTTATTTGAGCGGTTTTTGGCCCTGGCTACTACAACCAACCTAGCAGAATGTGTTTTAACAACTAATATCTGAGCTCTATGTTGACAGCTTGCTCGTTATCACGGTGGTCAATATTTATAGACTGGTCTTAAAAAACTGACACTAATCATCCCCCAGAGACCCCCATCTGAAGATATTTGTCAGGGACCCCCCATGAGAAGCTCTAGTAGTGTTTCTCAAGTCTACTACTTGATTGGCTTTTTATTAATCTCTGGGATCCGATTTATTTATGGATTAGATTCATGAATTGTGCATTGTGTAGGTTTGTGGTATAGATTCCATGTAAGGTTTTAGAATGAGGAAGATATAATGTTCTGTGTGTTTTGAAAAGAAAAATAGTTTTATATTGTATGTCATACTATGTTGTGTCCTGTAATACACCTATCATTTATTGGTTAACTACCTACAAATCATCGATTCGTTACATAGGGGTTGACAGTGCCCTAACACCTGCCCACCTGCTTGGGGCCGGTAAATAAAATGCTATGGCAGGTGAAGTCTACTACCTGCTTGCCCAACCGGGCAGGTGCACATTTTTTATGGCGGGTCCACACACAGCTTACACACTGTGGCTACAGCATGCAGTCTGGCAAAAAACAGCTAGTTTACAATCACAACATCACCAGGTTGCAAAAGACATAGGTCCTTTCTTTCGCTTTTGGTTGCAAAAGCACCTGAGATTTAACCTGTGCAACTTCAGTGTATGTCTGGGAGCAGCTGTCCATCATTTCTGTGGTGTGCCATGAAAGAAAAATCCCTAGCAATGTGCATTAGTTTGTTATAGTGCAGTTTTTATTAATGTATTCATTAAAAACACAAAGCTGATGTTGGTACAATTAAGAGTGATAAAAGACAAAACATTGACCAGAAGTATAACACTTCTTCTAGTACATTCTTCTTGTAAATTCACTATTGCAGATGTATGTAACAAATATATGTAACACAAATAAATGCAATGCGATTACTAATGTTGTTCTGCGCCTGCGTTTCAGAGCCTGCTGCTCGATTAATATGAGCTCTCCGTCAACGCAGACCTCTGCACCAGGCTCTCCATGCAGGATCCTACCCGGGGAGGAGAGTCAGGTGATCAGTTGATTACATTGAAATTATCTAATGAAATACTGACAGTGTTTACGTGTGTGTGTGTGTGTGTGTGTGTGTGTGTGTGTGTGTGTGTGTGTGTGTGTGTGTGTGTGTGTGTGTGTGTGTGTGTGTGTGTGTGCGTGCGTGCGTGCGTGCGTGCGTGTTTCAGTTTTTTAATGAATGAACTTCCCATCTGCGGATAGGATACATCAATAATATGTAGGCTTATATGTATGTGTACAGGTTTTGTAGAAACTATTGTGTCAGACTAGTGGTTTTCCAATTTTGATACCAGAGCCCACCATGTGATGACATTTGGCCTCTCAGATCCAAAACTAAAGTATTTTGTCACATGCTGTATTTAACGGTATAACTTACGAGTGTAAATTGAAATCAAATGGAGACCCATATGAATATATTTGTGTATGTTTTCTCCTCAGGTCCAGCCCAGAGCTCCTCTGCTGCAGATTTTGCGTGTGGCCGGAGCCCAGGAGGATGTGTTCACTCTCAAAGAGGTAGGAGACGCTGCCCTACGGATAGTAACAAAGTGCTTTACAGGGCAAGGACAAAGACATCAACGATCATTGCAACAACAACAGAAGTGCAGAGTTACATACAACAAACACATCAAGATCAAGACGGAAACATTAAAGGGCATATAACATGATGTTTTTGTTGCCCCGTGTGTGTTTTATATCCCCACAAATAACAAAGTTTGAACAATCAAAATTAGGCTATCATATTGGAGCTTTAATTGCTCTCAGGATCAGATTTTAAAAATAAGCTTGAGGGACACATAAATATGATATTCATTATTCAAAACAATGTTTTGGATATATGGTATTTGCACTTTAAGGAGTGTTAAGTGCCAAAGAATACAAGTGAGTTTTTATAAGGCTAATAAAAGGGAAAGCATTTCCAGAGCCAGGGAGCGCAGTCGCCCCTGCTCCTCAAGTTAAGTCTTGGGAGCCCCCAACATCTTCAACTTATGAATGTTTTATGTAGTGAACGTGAGTGCTTTGTTTTGTATCCTAAATGGCCTCTGCAAAAGAGGTGATGTGCCTATCTGACTCTAGGGCTACTGTCACCTTTGTCTGACTAGGTGACTACCAGGTCACTACCTGGGCCAGTACTGTGTTGTGTGTTAGTAGCGCATCATAGTGTTGTGTCTCTACCTACCAGGTGATGCACTACCTGGGCCTGTACATCATGCTGTGTACTGTTGTGTGTTAGTAGCGCATCATAGTGTTGTGTGTCTACCAACTAGGTGATGCACTACCTGGGCCAGTACATCATGCTGTGTACTGTGTTGTGTGTTAGTAGCGCATCATAGTGTTGTGTCTCTACCTACCAGGTGATGCACTACCTGGGCCAGTACATCATGGGGAAGCAGCTGTACGACAAGAGCGATAAGAGCAGGAACCACATCGTCCACTGCCAGGACGACCCCCTGGGAGAGCTGCTGGAGGTGGAGAGCTTCTCTGTCAAAAACCCAAGGTAGGCCTGTCACACATGCCTTGAAGTAATTATGGTCAAAAGTAGCTATAAGCAATAACATGTCAAGGTTGTAACGATGATGACAGCTTTAGAACTTTAGCTGTCATTTGTTTTGTAATTTCCTTCCTCTCTCCTCAATTTTAATTTTAATTTCAAGGCAATTGAACTTTAACCATCCCACACCAATGCACGTCCAAGAGTTAAATCATCATATTAATTTGGTTATATTTCCCTGTATCTCACAGCCCGGTGTATGACATGCTGAAGAAGTACTTGGTTGTGCTTGGATGTGCTGGTAAGAGATGCAGTCATTCATTACAGTCTTAACATGCTGATTCACTTATCTCCCAGTCAGTCCTTATGGGAGGATGGATGCAGTGAACTACACATTAATGATACATGCTATACATCTGTCATTGACTTCTGTTTGTTTTTGTTTCCTCTTCTGTCCTGTGTGGATCAACCGATTCGTTCACTTTTGCCTCTTTGTATTTCATTGTTCAAAGCACTTTGATATCTTAGTTAGTTAGTGCCAGTTAAAGGCGCACATTGTGCGTTGATCATGAGCTATTTCTAATGTGAAAAAAGAGGCCATTCCTAGAAGGAAGATTCTGCACCATCATTGTTAATTCCCCACTCGGGCCTTTTTATACTAAAAAAAAGACCCAGCTGACGTGGGGGATGAGTACATTGAAGGAAGAAAATATGAAAGGAGTGTCATAGTTGTTCTTATTCTCATTAAAGGGGCTGAGAGGGGGGGTTTGCTTTTGTCTGTTACTATGTTCTCATTTGAAATGCAGACGCTGCAGAGACTCTTTCTGTGGGCCGTGAGTGTGTAGAGGGCGGAGTGGAGGACCGCGGTCAGGTAAAGCCGAAGCATGGTGCTAAAGGAGAAACAGAGGACCTCCTCGGCCCCCCTTCGATTCCTCACCGCTCGCAACCCCCTGGACCCAAACCCAGACACAATGTAGACAGACACCCTGTCAGCAGTGGTGGGGGGAAAAAAAGTACTCGCTTATAAATGCAGAAATCGCAGCATTACAATAATTGTTACAATTAAAAAAAAGTCTGATTCGAAATGTGCTTGAGTAAAAGTACAAAGTGTCAAAATGTCCCTATGGTACCAAACGTAAAAAAGAATCACTATGTAGGACATGAAAAGAACCTTTTGAAAATAGCAGATCTCCAAGCAACATGGATTGGCTAAAATGGCTGAAATATAATAAGTAATGATTATTATAGGTTTTTGTCTTTTTATATGATGAAAATCTACAAAATAAGTTTTCAAATAGATGTAAAAAAAAAAAAAAAAAAAAAAAAAAACTACAATATTTGGATCCGAGTGTATTGCCACTTTCCAGTTATTGGGAAGTGGCAATACTAAATTCTTGAATTACACTCGAGTACACTTGAGTACATTTACTTAGTTACATTCCACCACTGCAGACACCCTGTCAGTGTCTGAACAGTTTGAATGTATAGCACATGTTTCGTAAATTTCGTTCTTGTCATCACACATTTTCATAATGTGTGGAGACAAACTACAATCTCACAACACTAAAACACTGGGCTTGTAGTCAAATCTTTGTCTTGTAATTTTTTAAATGCGGCATAAGTGTTAATAAGACTGGCTAATAAGATAAATATGCCGCAAAATGTTAAACTTGCCATTTGTAACTAAAAATGAACACTAATTTTAGTTTTTGAGGGCAAGCATGTTTTAGGGCATATTTCTCTCTATTAGCAAGGGATCCTTTTAAGATCCATTTTAGGCATTCCTCTTTTTATAACCCTAACAGCAAAAACATGTTGCTTTTATAAGTTTCATGATTTTCATATTCAATTTGATATTACATTTCCCCAAATATGGATCAAAACGTCCTGTCTGACAGGCTTGGCGCCCCGTTGAACCCAAAAGATGTGTCCTAGCGGTGGTCAACCGCAATAATAATATTAATAACCCAAACAACCCAAACAACCAATGAGGGTCATCTTTACTCAGGCTTGCGTGCGGTGAGGTGGGTCGCAGGTTACCTGCTGTCTCCGTTTGGGTGTGCAGCTTCTGTACAGAGTTGCACCGTCTCTGTACGACTAAACCCCCTGTCACGTAGTGGTCCCCCGGGGGTTCCGGCTAGGGACCCCTATAGGCCTACACTGACAGGGGGGGCAGAGTCACTGTCTCTGTCTCTCCAGAGTTCTCTTCTCTGCTCCGATCGAGCCGGGGGGGTCACAGCTCCTGATCTCAAATGACCCCATTCCCGTTCCACCCACCCCTATTTTTCCCGACACCTGAACTGTCCCTGTGTCACCCACCCACCCTATGTATCTACACTTGAACTGTCCCAGCCCTGTGTCACACACCCACCAACCCCACCCACCCACTCCTACACCCGCTGTCCGCTCCCCTCACGCGCACACACAGACACATTATACGGCACATTAAATGGGAACTCCACCCATTTTCAACATTTTACTATGTCATTGATGTACCTTTTATAGGTGTTGTGGACATGATAAAAAAGTTCCCCCATTCTGCGTTCCCAAGAAAAGGAGGTCTGAAGAAAACCACTATCATGGTGAAACATCTTGATGACATCATTGAGATGTATTTTCACCATATTAATGGATTTTTAGACACTTCTTTTTTTCTGAAAGCGTACAAATTTGTACGCTGTCAGAATCTCCCTTTACTTAAAAATCGTCCTGCTCTACTTTTCTGTGATATTTTAATTACTTGCATTTTTTGTCATCATATCAAATGTCACGCAATGCATTTTTTTCAAACTTTCTGCCTAGAATAATATCTTCATTTCATTATCGCTTTGGTGTGATCTTTGGTCTTTGCCCAGGAGAGGGTTGAAATCCAAAACCAAAACCTCAATCACCTCTTGCGTTTCTGTGATGTTTTGTTATTATAACAAAACATCTCATAGTTGCAGACGTAGGAGGCACGGCTTAAGGCTCAAATATACTCTAGGGTGAAGTGAGTTTAGGTGAAAAGTTTTCACCCCGGTGTAGATTTTCATGGCATCACCCTATGATCATACATACTCCAGGGTGAAGCCTTAAAGGAGAACTCCACCCATTTTCAACATTTTAATATGTTATTAATATACCTTAGAGATGTTGTGTGGACATGATAAAAAAAGTCCCCCCAATTCTGTATTTCCTAAAAATGGAGGTCTGCAAAAAAAAAAATCATTAACATGGTGAAATACATGACATCGTCAAGATGTATTTCACCATGTTAATGACTTTTCTTTCAGGCCCCTTTTTCCTGAGAGGGTACAAATGGAACCAAATGGACCCGCTAGAGTCCATTTGGTTCACATTTGTATCATCTCAGGAAAATTTTTGAAAATGGGTGGAATTCCCCTTTAACAAAACCACACTGCAGTGAAAACCCTTCACCCTGCAGTATGTTTGAGCCTTTAGTATCTTATGTCCAAAAGAAATCCAATCACATGCGTTTTCATCTCCATAATAATGACACTTTAAAACGTATCTCTCCTGTAACCTTCCTCTAAAACCGCCTCTGCTACAACTCATCTTGTCAAAGATGTACCCATCCATCCATCCATGCCCCCCCTGATCTTCCCTCCCCTCCGGCCCGCACCCCCTTCACCCTGCAATCAATGCCCCCACAACCCGCCCCGAGAGGCGCGCTTTGAGCGTGGAGCTGTGAGTCCCCCCGAGTGGCCAGTCGTAGCTCCTGTCCTCTGACCGTCTCTTCTCTGCTCTTCTTCTTTCCTCGTCTTCACAGGTGTTTGGGGGTGTGGCCAAAGCAGGGCTGGAGGCGGGCCTTAATAGGCCCCTCCTCCACCTGCAAACCCCCTCCCAGAGACGACCCCGGGACCCTGATGAGGGTAAGTGCACACATGCATGGCACTAGTATGTATCTAGACTCTTGGGTGACCTGTAAACTAACTTATCAAGGAATCTAGGCTCTGAATAGCCTGTAAACTATCTATCTATGCATCTAGACTCTCTGAATGGCCTGTAAACTATCTATCTATGCATCTAGACCAGTGGTTTTCAACCGGTGGTCTGGGGACCACCATTCGTCCTTGAGAGGGTTCCAGGTGGTCCCCAGCTAAGTTGGTTAACCAGATGTAACTCTTGAGAACGTAAAAATGAAACCAAATGGACCCTTGCGGGTCCATTTGGTTTCATTTTTACACTCTCAAGAGTTAAAATATTCATCACCTGAATTGGCCATTTTGGAATGTATCGTTTTGCTTGTTTTGTTTCCCAAATCCAGGCTGGAATTTTGGATAAAAGCAAAATTTAGATTTGTGGTCTGTGGAGCTAAAGTGTCCTCAAATGGTGGTCCGTGGCTCAAATCCTGAATAAATGGTGGTCCCTGGGATGAAAAAGGTTGAAAACCCCTGATCTAGACTCCCTGGATGGCCTGTAAACTACCTATCTATGATCTAGAGTTCTAGACTCCCTGAATGGCCTGTGTAAACTATCTATGCATCTAGACTCTCTGAATGACCTGTAAACTATCTTACCTATGCATCTAGACTCTCTGAATGACCTGTAAACTATCTTACCTATGCATCTAGACTCCCTGAATGACCTGTAAACTATCTTACCTATGCATCTAGACTCTCTGGATGGCTTGACGCGTTCGGCCTGTAAACGAGCCAAGCTGGATGTCACGCTGGATGACTGGGACCTCTCCGGCCTGCCCTGGTGGTTTCTGGGCAATCTGCGCAGTAACTACAGCCGCCGGAGCAACGGCTCCACAGACATCCACACTAACCAAGTAAGCAAGGATCTTTTCTCCTTTGAATAATAATACAACGTAATAATCATTTTAGGGACAAGACACCATGGCCCTTTGGTGTCATCAATTATTTTAGGCCATAGCATTAGTGATTTTAAGTATATGAATTGAACTTTAGGGTTAAGAGTAATTTATCTTTTTAGTACATTATGAAATAACTAGGGATGTCTCGATACTGTATCGGCATGACATAGGGACATCGGTAGAAATAACAATAGTACATACAGTATATGCAATAGTACAAGGACACCATAGAATGTCTTATGAAACGGCATGACTCTGATTGTCACAGCCAAACCTCTGTTGTGTAGCTTTTCCACAGAACGGGCACAAAGAAATTCCCAATTATTTTCACAGCCTTCCGTCCTGGGAGGCTAATTCTGTCGTTCCCCTTCGCTTGCTTCCAGTACCCAGTTATCTCTATATACTGCCCTAGCAGACGACGTCTCCATTTGTCGACAGTGTACACAAACCTGCGGGCGCTATCCTCAAGGTCGTGCGTGTTCGAGACAAGCTCAACACTCACAATCCCCAAGATAGTCTGTGTTCTAGACAAGCAGAACATTCCGTTCCCTTCCAGTCACTCTGTAATCATCATCCGGCTCAGAGGAGCGAAATAGTTTGAATTTTTTGTTGAGCCCAAAACCTTCTCTGACCTCAACAGGAAAGCAATAATGACACCAAAACAAATAATTGAACTTAAAAAAGTTAAGCGTTCGTTTACATGAATACCTGGCGTGAATCTTGTTCAACCTGTTTCATCATAAACCGTCAAACAAAAATGTAATATCTGTCCATGATGTTCCAATAGTGTTCAGTGACAGAAAAATAATTGATATAGGCCTGAGGCAGATTTTTAATTGGCCTTCTACCTTTAAAAAAAGTTATAAAGTAAAGTCATGTTGATGGCTGATTTTTTTTTTCTGATTGGAATGTTTATCTACACATACACTTTTGAAGTCTAAAGTGTAATTATTTGATGCACGTGAGCAACTCTGGGTGATACAAATGTTCTAGTTGGCGTTTCTGCCATCATTGCCGCATGTCCTTGCTTTGAAGTGTGTGTAGGACGAATACCGTTACTCCGTTGCCGAAGTCGAAACAAGGAACCATATTTCCAAAGTTTTATGGCCCTGTATGGAGGGATAAACAAAGCAACACTAGGCTATCGTCAGGCCATAACATCAGAGCTTCCTCCACACACTCTTTGCCCATAGGCAAACAACTGATGCTAGATTCTAGTTTCTGACACTAGATTCTACTCCCTGGTGCTAGATTTTTGATTCTGATGCTATATTTTAGTTCCTGACGCTAGATTCTAGTTTCAGTTGCTATATTTTAGTTTCTGATGCTACATTCTAGTTTCTGACAGTATTTCATTTTTTTTTTTCTGAAAAATCTGTTCCTGTGTCAGTGATGCTCAACATATGTCATGCCAAAGACCACTAGAATTATCTATATTTGGCTGCGGACCCCCACCTGAAAGCATGTTGTTGTTGTAGGGACCCCCCAGAAGCAAAGATTTGAGTTAAAAGTGTTTGCTTCTGAAATGAATGTATTCAAACATTTGTGCCACATTTTCACGTTTTTTTTCCCAAAAATATCAGACCTACAAGCTCATAGCGCGCCACTCGGTGGCGCGCTATGAGCTTTGTAGATCTGATATTTTTCAATAGATCATGGTAATAAACGATGCTTAGAACACCAAAAACGCTAACCTTAACCCCTCCCCACCCCACGTGCTGCGTGCTGCAGGAGGACACGGCGGTGGTGTCGGACACCACAGACGACCTGTGGTTCCTCACCGAGGCAGACAGCGAGCAGGTGAGCGTGGAGATGAAGGAGGAGGAGGGAGCAGGAGGAGGAGAAGGAGACGGAGGAAAAGGAGCCGGCAGCGCAGGAGGAGGAGGAGACGACACTCTGCTGCTGCCCGAGGATGAGGAGTCCCCTGGGAAGGAGGAGAAGACCGACAAGGAGGTCAGGGCCGTGTCGTGTAAATCTCAAGATAGATTTGGGGTTAAGGTCGGCAGCACCCACTGCCCTAAATCAGTAGTTCCCACACGTTTTCATGTCAAGGACCCCCAAATTGACACTCACATTCAAAAAACATTGCCAGGGTCCTATATTAGAGAAGAATTCTGTGGCTCTAGCAGTGATTTTCAACCTGTTTAATTTCGAAAGAACCCCATTTTGACATGTTACTAGGTTCCCATTTAATTGGTATTTCTATCATTGCAACACCATTTTATGTTGTATAATCAATGTTACAGTAGCAGATTTAACAGAGTTACAGACCCATAAGGGTCCATTTGGTACCAATATGGAACTCCCTCAAGGACCCCTGGGGGTCCCTGAATCCACTTTGGAAGCCACTACCCTAAGCATTAGGGTCAGTGGGGTCATGTGGTGGTAGGACTAACGTGTAGCCAGACAACTATTTCACAATCTCAGAATGCTGGCACTTTAACATTCATCCTAATAAGTGAGCTATACAACGGTATGCTTTTCCATTTGTATCAGGATATGTTTGTGCAACTAATGATGAAACGTGAGTGGGAAGGAAGCTCCACTTCTGCTTTATATTTGACTCGTGATCAGAGCTAACGTTGATGTATGACGCAAGCATTTGAATTGCGTGAGAGGTAACAGTCTGGCCATGTGAGACTAAACAAGTGATAACAAAGAAATGAGCAGACAACAATGGAACTGGAACACAACGTCATCAATGTCATAAATGGCTGCTTTCTCCAGCGCACCTGAAAATGTATTTTCTGTTTTGTATGTATTTTCCGGTGTAATGAATGTTTCCAATGAATGTTTGTGCGTTTGTTCAGATGGTGGAGGAGCCAGACGAGGACTCCCAGTGTCTGAGTGACGACACGGACATAGAGATCTCTACACAGGTAAGTTGCACTCTAGTTAGAGGAAGACATTTTGTCAAGATTCCAGCAGGCCGGGACATTTTTTTTTTTACTTACTTCCATCGTTTTCCCCCAGATTCTTTTTCTTTTCGATTCCTGGAAAACATGACATCTTGGACAGTTTGAATGTTGATTAAGTATGACTAAATTAAAGGTAGGGTAAGTGATTTGAAATTCATTGTGTAGTACCAGCCTGGTGCACTAGGGGCGCCCAAGAGTAGCTACACTATGTGAACCTGCTGCTCGATCCTGATTGGAGGAGAATTCACCCACCACCTGGGGAACTTTTATTAGCTCCTCTGCTAACGTGGGGGAGGGGGAAACTCCATATATGGTCTGCACACCTTATAATAGAGCATTTTAACAGATTTTTTTTTTTGGGTGATATCTGACAAAAGTGAAATCACTTCCCCTACCTTTAATTTTGAAGCTGTGATTAATCTGGTTAAAGTTTCTAATCATTCATTCTGCCTGTGTGTGTGCACTTGTCCGTTCAGGACGCGTGGCAGTGCACCGAGTGCCGGAAGTTCAACACACCACACCAGAAGTACTGTGTGCGCTGCTGGGCTCTGCAGAAGAACTGGTACAAGGACGTACCACGACTCGTCCACTCCATGTCCGTCCCTGACATCCCTGTCTCTAGCAGGTAAGGACCCTTCCCACCCACCGGTCTGTCCCCTGCATCCCCGTCTCTAGCAGGTTTCTGTACCTCTATACCCCCTCCTCCCCAGTGTTGCCAACTGCCAAAATCCAAAATGCACTAGTGGCACTTAAAAAATGCACTAGACCATTGGTTTTCAACCGTTTGGGCCCTGGTTTTCATACCAGGGCCCACTATTTATTATGCATTTTAGCGACGGACCTAGGAGAAATAACTGGCAAAATGTTGGTCAAAATCTACAGATGTAGATTCTTGAAAATTAGGTAATTCTGATGTTTAAATATAATTTAACTCTTGAGAGCGTAAAATGAAACCAAATGGACCTGTATGCCAAGTAACGAACACCAAAAGGTGTTCCCGCTAAAAATCAGTTAAGGTGGAGAAAATAATTACCAAAGTTAAGTTTCCGAACTCTTGTGGACCATTTTTTGGACCATTCTCCTTCCACAGCTCGGCCGCGGCGCACACAGACGACGACAGCGACCCCGACAGCGAGGAGGAGGAGGGCGTGGACGTGCCGGACTGCGTGCGTGCGGCCTCCGACCCCGTCGTCCTGCCCTCCCACTCCACCGCCGACCGGCCCCTGACCCTCCTGACCGCCCGGGACGGCGGCCACGCCACCGGCGGAGGAGGAGGAGGAGGGGGGTCCCTCTCGTCCGGGCTGTCGTCCCGGGACGAGGCGTCGGGCGGCGAGAGCCAGGAGAGCCTGCTGGGCATGATGGAGGTGGGCGGGGTGGAGCCGGGGCGGCCCGACGGCGCCCTGTCGGAGCCCTGCAAGCTGTGCCGCGTGCGGCCGCGCAACGGCAACATCATCCACGGCCGCACGGCCCACCTGCTCACCTGTTTCCCCTGCGCCCGCCGCCTGCACCGCTTCCAGGCCCCCTGCCCCGGCTGCGGAAAGATCATCCAAAGGGTCATCAAGATTTTCTTCCTCTAAAAAGCAGGGGGTTTTCAACCCTTTTCCATACCAGGGCCCCACTGTTTATTCAGATTTTCAGTCACGGAGAACCACCATTTGAGAACATTTTAGCCCAACACCACACACCCCAAACCATAAGATTTCTTTTGCTTTTTTGGGCTGGATTTTGGGGGGAAAAAACAGGCAAACGTACAGACCAAAATGACTATTAATCTTGAATATTTTAACTCTTGAGAGCGTAAAAATGAAACCAAATGGACCCTGGCGGGTCCATTTGGTTTCATTTTTACGCTCTCTCAAGAGTTACATCTGGTTAAAAAACTTAGCTGGGGGACCACCTGGAACCCTCTCAAGGACCACTGGTGGTCCCCGGACCACCTGTTGAAAACCCCCGCTCTAAAGTCTTAAAAAGTGAAAAAACGACAACCCCAAGTATACATAACATACCAACAACCGAGCAGTGGGACATGTTACGGCGTCAGATGTATTATTCGGGCCGCACGGTTGAATTCCTCTCGAACCCTTTTTGTTTTAACCAGGTAGATCGGTTATCGTTTATTATTATTATTTTTGTACTTCTTTCGAGCAAACCTTGGACTCATGCGATAGTTGCACTCGTCTTAACACGGAGCCGCCACGATTAGTGTCGAGATTTCCCTAGTTTCCAACCTTTTATTTTGAAGGGCCAAATATCCATAACTGGATGTTGTTCTTCCTGTCTATGTGGGGAGAAAAAAAAAACATCCGGACCACGAGTTTCACAGCGCCTGCTCTCGGCCGTTGGAACACCCTGGTCTGTGACATTGAGGGGGCAGAATTTGGAGTGACGGGCCATTTAAAAGCAGACAAAACTGCAGAGTGCATGTGCACGCAATAGAAATTGTCCACGACCATTTTCATGTATTTGGGGCCGTGTTTGAGTAAACGATGGCGTCCCCAGCCACTGCGTTTAGTTTTACTGAGGTTAATTGGAGTTAGGTTTAGGCATAGTTTTACCGAGGTTAGTTTTGAGGTTAAGCTTAGGTTTAAGTTATAGTTTTATTGAAGTTTAAGTTTAGGCATAGGCTGTCACTCTTATGAACTGGCCAGGCTCAGCGCACCTTTGTCAACATTTACTCAAAATCGGACCCAAATACATGATCGCAGCTGCCCCCCCTTTTCACTGTGATACTAATGGCAAGCGGCTATTAATAATAATAATCTTTATTTGTATAGCACCTTTCATGACATAAAATGCAGCTCAAAGTGCTTTACATTGCAATAGAGAAGAAGACAAAGAATAGTGGGTATAAATTAAAGAGATCATTAAAATACATCAAAGAAGCAGTACAGTGAGGACCTGAAATAAGGCATAAAATATAAAATCATAAAATATAAAATCACAGAGAATCAGTTAAAAGCAAGTGCATAGAAGTACGTCTTGAGTTGTGCTTTAAAAATGTCTACAGAGGCTGCCTGTCGAATGTATAATGGGAGTTTCTTCCACGCCGTCGGTCCATAGAAGCAAAAGGCTGCTTCACCGTGTTTTTTAGTTGCCATTTTGGGCACCGCAAGCAGGCCAGCAGTGGAAGACCTGAGGGGACGGCCTGGGACATACTTAGGCAGGCAGTCATGTAGGTAGGAAGGTGCAAGACCATTAAGCGCTTTATAGACAAGTAAAAGAATTTTAAATCAATTCTAAACACAACCGGTAGCCAATGTAGTGAGGCTAGGACAGGAGTAATATGTTCTATCGTCTTAGTTTTAGTTAAAACTCTGGCTGCCGCGTTTTGGACTAGTTGTAATCTGTCAGTTGTTTTCTTGGGGAGGCCAGAGAAGAGTGCATTGCAGTAGTCAAGCCGGGAAAATACAAAGGCGTGGATCAGGGTTTTAGCATCATCCATTGACAGATAGGCCCTGATTCGTGCAATGTTTCTAAGGTGAAGCGGCTATTGATTCGATCCGATCAAAACATGGATTAAACGATGTAGTATATTTAACATGGCTCTGGGTTTGGCGAGCCGGTCCAATAGCGCCACCCTTTGGGTTTCTCCGTGAGCGGCGCGCTCCGTGTTAAGGAAAACAACAATCTCCGCCATAATAATCCGCAAGTAATCACGTTAAGCGCACTCAAAATGGTTCACTCTTGGTTGCTTCACGTACTGCCTTGGATGTGTGTACCCGGGGTACAATCTGAAGTGTACCCGGGTACCACCTGAGAGAACCACATTTCACAGAGCAACACGAGGTATTTATTTATGTATTTATTTTGGTGGGCCACCTAAAGAAGTGTACAGAATACAGGAGCCGTCGTGTGTGTGTGTGTGTGCGTGTGATGTGTGTGTGTGTGAGTGCATGAGATTGAGATTGCGTGTGATTGATTTTTTTTTTGTCACGATGAAGGCTTTTTATTTTATTTTTTTATAAAGTCACTTACATTATTTTGCATGTTATTGTTCCATAAGCTGTTGCTCCTCTGAATGGTGCCATTATTATTATTTTCTTCTTTTTGAGGGTACCGGTGGGTGTTGGACTGTTGGTGTTGGCCCTCTTCACACCTTGCAGTTCAGAAGGTCACCTCATGTAGTTGAAGTACGTCGGGGAGTGGCTTATTGTCGGTATCAGCCGGTAACACGCAAGAGTCTATGGATTGCTGAGGTGGAGCACGACACCCAAACTGTGCTAATCATATACCGAGTTTGGCAGTGCCCCGGAATCGAACCCTTGACCTTGTGGTTCAAAGCCTAGAGAGCTCTGACTGAGCTACCCGTACGGGATTATAAGTCTTATTTTGTCCAAAACGTTAAAACATTTAATATTTGAAACCCTGAATATGCACGGTGCATCAGTATCAGATTTAATTTTATGCTTAAATGTCTTCCTGTCCCAAAAACAGGAAGACGTCCCTGTATATACAGTTTTTGTAACAATTGTACAAATATAGACCTGCGCAGTGACGTCACCGCACCGGTTCCAGTAGTGTTTTCCCCATTCATTTTTCTCAGACCTTTTGAAAATAATTTATATAAAGACGATTTTGCCACGGACAAAGCCAACTCGGGTCGTGACAAATCATGATGACTCACACAATATCATCGTATAATATCTAATTAGCAAGAAGTAGAACATGGTAGGATACAACACTTTTTGTGTCGTTTTTCATCTTAGAAATTATTTGATCGTCCCAAAAGATTGTGTGTGTCATCATGATTTCTTTTCAGTTTTGCATCGTTTACGGTCTTTAGATGAAAGCGGGAGATGCAGAGCGTTTTCAACCTTTTCACTTTGTTGTGTTTTCACCTCACGAAAACGTCTTCGTACCCCCGCAAACGGCTATAAATGAGTACATTTTTAATGAAGCCCGTTTCCGTGTAAAAGGGGCCTTAGGAAATTGTTCGAAAATTTAACAAGTTATGGTTATTTAAGAAGTATGATGACGTCGCCCCCCTACACTGGCCAGCACTATGCGTCCTCAATGAAGAGTCACTACAGGCAAATCTTTGGCCCCTTTTACGCCTAAATGACTATAATTTGTTTGGTTCTAGGATCATTGGAACGTGTTTTCACGGAATGTTTCGGTTCCATTTCCAAAACAACTGGGTTCGATTAATTTACAGTGGAAACACGAAAGAACGGGAGGCCCTTATGTCCTTGTGAGCGCTGGTGTGTCCTCTCCTCGTTCTTTTATTCCATGCACTCGTCATTCGAAAATCCAGTGTGCAAAATCATTTCAGGTTAGGCCAGGCTAAACCTGTAGCTAAGGCAAGAATTCAGTAATTCGCCATTCATGTGTTGTTCGTAGGCCCATGTTTAAGTGGTTAAAACAACCATTTAAAAAAAAAAACTTTTTGTTTGTAACTAAGCCACACACGGGACCGCCTAACACTCAGACAGTGCTAGGCGGCCTCGTGTCTCACATTAGGGGTCCCTGCTTCATCTCTCAGATAAGGGGGTCCTGAAAAACCTTGAAGACCTCCGCTTCTAGGCTCTTAACAACTCACACCAATGCTGAAAAAGGACTAAAACGCTGTATTGTCAACAGAACTGTTTCACATGGCACTAATTCCGCCAAAGTATGATTCCAGCTTGCGCTTGTCGTCAGACCTCGTGAGTTGTTGTTTTTTTTCCTTGTATGCCTTTTTGTCAACATGGGTAAATGTATAATTAATTATTTGTTCATCAACACAAGCGCGGTTAACTTGTTTATCTCTGTTTAAATATGTAGGATTATAATGACCAGCTTGAAAGAACTACACAGCTGAAGAAATATTTACTATATTTATATCTTCAAGGGAGTATAAATAGTCTAGTTCTATTGTATATTGGATATTTTCATTTTTGCCAATTAGCTAAAACGGCTAAAACAAAAAACCCTGCAGTGCTTATTGTTTAATGGTCGGCGTGATGGCTGCTGCTCAGTGTGTCGTTGAACCTCCATTCTGGACGATTTTTTGCGAGCAATCAACTATTTCTTTTGTATTTAATTTATTTATGTTCATCTCGGTAATGAGCGAGAAAAGGTAAGAGCCGAAAAAAAACAAAAGTCTGCACTTGTTCCCATTCACAGACAGTTTGGTTATGTCGTAGCATGAATGAAATACTGTCGCTTTCGAGGCAGAAATCTCTTATTTCCATAATTTAAAGTATGTGTTTTTTTTTTTTTTTCCTTTTCTTGTAAATCTGTGCCCTACATCCACAAAGTCGGGACTGAGCCCTTGCGGATCTGCAACATAATGTCGGTTTCCAAAGGAAGGCCCACAGTTTTATATATTAGTCTATATATTTGTCGTGTTGTTACAGTCCCAACACATTCTCACAAACGGCATAGTAAGGCCTAAATATGTTTAATTTATGTGTCCTGTACCGTTGTTGCACCGCAAGAATAGGTGACTACAAGCTGTGCATCAACACCCTTGTAGATCTGCTATCTGCATGATGGCCCCAAAGTGTTGTGCGAGGGTAGTTAATTTGTAGTTTTGATTGGAGCGTTTCACTGCCAGGTAATAACTTTGATTTTGAACTTGTAGTTTTTTTTCCTCTTTCTTTTTGGGTTCACGTTTGTTCCTGTTCCAGTTGTTCAGAAGGATAACTGTTAATGTGTGTTCCAAAAGTTTGTTTTAATAATTAACAGATAATGATGTTTCCTCTTCCTGTGCCTGTTAATATGCCCTAAAAACTAATTTCTTTGCAGCTACGAGGTCTGAGCTGCCCCGCACCACCAAAAATGATTTATTCTTTGTCAATTACTCACCCCATGAGGCCTTGAATTCACAGAGATTGTTTAGTTTTTTGTTGTTTTCCTGCAACTTATTGGCTTAGGAATGCAAGGAAAACAAATCTCCATGAATAGTTCTACCCTTGGGTGTTTAATTCATAGGAAAAAAAAAAAAAAAAAACGTTTTCTCCTTTTAATCCCACGACTTAAAAATTGCACAGAGATATTTATTTTCGCTACTTTAACAGACTTGTGATGTATGTTTTTCTTTTTTGGCTTGTAGGAAGGACTCCTCTTCACAACGTGTACTTATAATGTCTGTCAGCAGGTGGTGACAAAACTGTGTTGTATGTGGAGCCTCAATTCGACAAAGATCTTTCACCAGTGGTTTTCAACCATTTTGATGCCAGGGCCCACTATTTATTTGGCATTGTAGCCAACCAATGTTTGAGGTTCAGTTTCTCTGAACGAAAACTAATGATTGCCATACTTTATTTAGGACAGATAACAGGCAAATGTTGATCAAAATAACACTGCATTTTCTAATTGGGTTCTAGATTCTTTAACATTAAGTAATTCAGATGCTTGACAATAATTCAACTCTTGGGAGTGTAAAATGGAAAACAAACGGACACTCTCATTCTCATTTTACACTCTCAAGGGTTAAAAGATCTGTAAAGGTCCATTTGGTTACCAACTACATTTCGGCCGAGGACCGAATTAACCCTCTCAAGGACCACTGGTTGAAAACCACTGTATTTCATGTTGATATGCTGTACATACATAGAATTCCATGTTGATATGATGTACATACATACATAGAGAGCATGCCTGTTGTCTACTTCCAGTGTTTGGTGCTGGTGTTATAGAAAGCTATATTAGCAAAAAAAACAACAACAGTAGTTTGTATAAAAGATAATGAATATTATAACATATTATATTGAAATAACCCTTCCAATAATTACAGCTATAAGGGAGTTGGAATAAATTTAAGTATACTAGACGCCATGCTAACCCGCACCATGCGTACAGGTTTTCAGATATGTGAATATAACAAACTCAATAAATAAGGTACATCCAGGAATTATTTGTTGTTGTTTGTCATGCCTCTAAATTTGATTATGTGGACCATCAATATTTCTGTGCACCAGTGGTTTTCAACCTTTTTGATACCAGGGCCCACATTTGAGCCACAGACCACCATTTTAGCCCCACAGACCCCAAAACTAAAGATTTATTTAGCTTTTGTCCACAATTCCAGGTTGGATTTGGGAAACAAAACCGTCAAACACAGATCAAAATGACCATTAATCTACGTTCTCTTGTTGTGTAGACTTGGGCTAATTCAGATGATAAATATTTAACCCTTAGTGTTAAATATGTGTAACCTTAGTGTAACCAAATGGACCCACAAGGGTCCATTTGGTCCAGTCTGGACGGCATTACTCCTACTGGTTTATACTTGCATGCATGAAGCGAAACAATATATTTGGGGACTCTATTATTTGACATTCAATGTTAGCAGTAGGAGTAATGCCGACGTGAACCACGGGGCGGTGCTGTTTAATTGCTTATTAAACCTCCCATCTTATTTTTTCGCCTATGCCCTGCGGGTGCATGCGAATGGTCCACCTAAAACATGGGACAACGGACATTAATATAGACATTATTAACAAAGCGTCTCTTATACCGGTAGCTGCAGTATAATAATGTCCGTGCGTGCATGCTGTGAACGAAACAATGTCTTGAACGCATATAGATAACAGCACTAGCAACCAAAACGTGAGTTCTAAAACGTGACTCTAGTGGTGCCCCAAGGCAGAGCAAATGACCTACATTCAAAGCAAGGTGCGCGCATTGATGGATGTGTCATCAAAAAGAAAAAAAGATATAGCCTATATAGCTTTATTGGCTATATATTTTTCTTTTTGTATATATTTATTTGTTTGTTTATTCATCTTGCTGAAAGTCAACAAGAAGCCAGTACATCATGTGTGCTCCAATACAGGGGCGGATCTAGGCGTGGGGGGGCAATGCCCCCCTAGATGCCCTGACTGCCCCACCAAACACAATGGCATGCAAAACAACCCAAGATATTTCAAATTGCTTATAGCCTATTTAGAATTATTTGAACCACTAATACTGATACTAACTATAACTACAGCTGTGGCACCACTAAACAACAACAACAGCATTTCATCATTGAAAACAGAAAACTCTCTGAGTCAGACCTTTAGCTTTATGCATGCTGTGTGTCTGTTGCAACTTCAACAGCAACTGATGTTATTATTGATGCTTTACTTGCCTATTAAGTCTCTTAACCGAAAATGGTATGGGTGCGGCTTGAAGTAAGAATAAGTGGGTGATGCAGTCAGTCAGTCAGTGTGGCAGTAGGGTGTGTGGGTCTGTGGGTCCCCCTTCTCCTCTCCTCTCCTATGCAGGTCCCCCGATTAATTGAGCCATATTCATTTTTCAGATAATTCATGCTAATTATTATGCAAAATAATGTTTTTGCATAATAAGCCTATATACTTTGAATGATTATTAAGTGAACAAGCAGTCACGAAGTGACTTGTTCACTTAATTGTTATTGACTGCTTTTCTCCTTCTTTTTCCGCCATAAATAGCTGTTCTGGCTGAACCGTGCAGTCGGTTTTCGCGAAAATTGGTAATCTGGTAGAGGGTGATGCCAAACGGTGATGATGCGAAGCCTGTGACCACTGGTCAAATGGTGGCGCTATAGCACTCAACTGAAATTGCAAACTTTAAACACTTATAACTTATGAACTGCTTGACTCTCAGAAATGTAACTTATATTCACTTATGCGTCTGCTTATGCCGAACAACTTTTGTATTCTGACTTTTGACCTCTGACCTTTAGATGAACCGCCATCTTGAATTATATGTAAAACAGTTAAAATGTCTGTTCTCCTACAATCTTTGATCAAAATGCATAACAATGACCTACACATGAACTTTGGAGCCATACGAATATGAAAATAGGTGTGGATTTTGTTTTAAGTGAAAACATTATGTTTTTACGAGCCAATGAAAATTGCTCGTTTGTGAAAATGATTCTAATGCCCCTAATCTACACATGCAGCGTAATATGCTTCTGATATTTTACAGTTTTGTAGAGGGGGATGCCAAATAGCAGCAAAACCAGTCTTACTCAAATTGCTCAAATGGGGGCTGTTACGTGTATTATTATGGGGGAACAGACAGACAGTGCAGGCAGCATGTGTTCCTCCCCTCTATATTCTGCTCTCCTCTCCTTCTCTCCAGTCTGTCAATCATACTCACAGGTCCAGCCCACTCATCTCCAGTACCAGCCCACTCCTCCACCTCTCACCACCGGTTGGGCCACCACGCATCTGTCTCCTCCAATCACCTCCATCATCAGACTATATAAGGCACCTGTTGTCTTCCACTCACTCTCTTCCAGCCTGCCAGCAGACAGCAGCTCCAAACCATTCAGTGTCCTAAGCATACCAGTTTTGCCAGTTTGTCCAAATACAAGTCAAATAGTAGTCCTTAGAAGTTGTCCTAAACACAGCCATTTTGTAAAACCAGTCTTTGTTGTTAAAAACGAGGCTATTCGGTAAAGCCCTACTCTAGCCACAGTCTCACAGTAAAAGTACTGTTAAAGTACCGTACTGTACTGTTTATAATCAGAGTACTTTCTTTTGTTTGTAGTTCTAGTATTTAAGTTCAGCCTTCCCATTTTGAGTTAAGTTCTTCAGGGAAGGGACAGGGGAAGACAGGGTACCCTGTACATTTTGCAACACGTAGGTAACTCCCGTGTTTTTTACACCAGGTTAGAGGTGAGTGCCACATGTTGTAATTTCCTTTTTTTGAAGGTAGAGTAGGAATTGTTTGTTTGAGTAATTCCCGGTAGGTTAGAGGGTTGGGGTTCTAGGTAGGTGTGTTTTTGATTGTAACTTTTTCTGGCACCACCAGTCCCTTCCCTTAGCTTTTTGTATTTTCTGTTCAGTAACCTTACTACTTTAATTCAATAAATTGTAACCCTCAGTTTTCCTTAACCCTTTGTCCGCCCATCATTTCATTTTCCGGGTATTATATGTAAATCCCGTCTGGGATATTACAGGGGCGCTATAACAATTCTTTGAAACTGAAACATTTGAACAACCATAACTCGGGCCTTGTTTGGCCAAAAATCATGGGACTTGTTTCTACATGTTCCTTGATTCATGTGGAACACATCTGTAACTTTGACCGGTAAGCTCCACCCCCAGAGTGTCTGCCATTTTAAGCAGTTTGAAAAATGCTCATGCCTGATTTTCTGCCTGGATTTTTGATCAATTTGCATGACACCTGCTACATGAGAACTTTGGCCCCATCCGGACAAAAGTTCCGAAGCAAATTTGTTTTCATCAAAAAATGGCAACACTGGAGCAAGTATATTGTGCCAGATTGTGTGAGAGCAATAAGCATGTGGAACTTAGGGAAGCATGTGAAATATGGTCTTCCAATTTCCAAGGTGAGTTTTCCATTTTTATATGGCTTATTGTGGTCTTGCATGTATCTGTGATGTGATGATGTGTTACGAGCATGTCAATGTGCAAAGTTTGAATACTTGGTACCAAGACATAAAAGCTCCCATCATGTGATGAGATATATATATATATATATATATATATATATATATATATATATATATATATATATATATATATATATATATATATATATATATATATATATATATATATATATATATATATATATATATATATATTTTTTTTTTTTTTTTTTTGTGTTTGTGTTGCATGTAGCAGGGAGACCTGTCTCCAGACAATCAGAGCCATCTAGTAGAAGAGTTGCGACATTGAGGGGTCAGAAAACCGCCTGGTCACGTGGTTCTCATACTCGAGCCCATAGGCTTCAATGCATTCAGTAACTTCCGGCTGTCACTCTTCATGTCACTATCCAACAGAAGTCTATGTAGACGGACTGGCCCCATGAAGTGAACAGAGTTGGCGTAACTGTCTATTTCCAGGGCTCTGCAGACAATGATCTGTGGCCACTCCCCAAACACTCACCCACTTGCAGGTGGCCACTGACAGCCCCTCCCCCACTATAAAGCCAGGGACTTAGTCATTCAGTCCTCCTACTGCTGTCAACATGCACTGAGTGAGCAAGGTAGGCATTAGGTGTTTTTTATGCTAAACCATCACTCACATTATTGTATGTAGTAAATGGTCCTGTTGTTCCTCAGGTGCTCTCCTCCTAGTTCTGGGCGCTGAGGGACAAGCTCCTGTTGGGTTGTTTGCACTTAACTGGAGGTATGTTTATGCACAAGGAGCTTGTAGATCAGCCATTTCTAATTGACACTTTACTATTTGTATAATTTTACACTGTGGTTCAGTATTCTTCAGGTGACCTCTGCATAAGCCTCAGTACTGCTCAAGAGCCTCTTTTGTTTGTTTTCTTGCACTTAACCAGAGGTATGTTTTAAAGGTAGGGGAAGTGATTTGAAATTCATGGTGTAGTACCAGCCTGGTGCACTAGGGGCCCCCAAAAGTAGCTACACTATGTGAACCTGCTGCTCTCTCCTGATTGGAGGAGAATTGTGGTGACCTGGGGAACGTTTATTAGCTCCTCTGCTAACGTGGGGGGGGGGAACTCCATATGTGGTTTCCACACCTTATAATAGAGCATTTTAACAGAAAAAAATATTTTTTGGGTGATATCTGACAAAAGTGAAATCACTTCTCCTACCTTTAAGCAAGGAGCTTGTAGATCGGCCATTTTTAAATGTTCATGTTTGAATGTTTTATGATATATTGTGATTTATGTACTCATATGGGTTTTTGTTACACTTCCAGTGTAGACGGGTGTAGCCTACATGACCTGTTGGTGGACCTGTTGCGTGTGGCCATGACAGCACACACACACACACACACACACACACACACACACACACACACACACACACACACACACACACACACACACACACACACACACACACACACACACACACACACACACACTCTGTCTGTCAATCAGTGTCTGTGCTTAACTCCCTCTGTCTCTCCCTCACTCAGTGTGGCACACCCAGCTGGCACCTGCAGCAAGTTCCCCAATCAGCCATGCTCCTCCTCCTGCATAAAAGCCAGCTCCTTCAGTCTGATGGCAGACAGACCAGACAACAGCTCAGCAGCCCAGCTCTGTTCTTGTTAGCCTTTGTTTTCAGTTCTCTTTAGTTAGTTTATTTCTGTTTGGCCTGGAGATGGCCGGCAGCCTTGGTTTTCGTTATGTTTTAGTTCTCGGTTTAGGATTCATTTGTTAAGTTAGGGCGAGGGGTGGGAACAGCTTCGACGTCCCTAGGGGTGGCCTGGGCCCCCCCTCCTGTTTGCGGCATCTCCAGGTCTTCCTTTGTTCTCCTTGTTTGGTAAAGTAATCATGTAAATAATTCATTACAAGTAATCAGATTACTTAAGTATCCCTACCAGTTCAACCAGCAATGCTGCCCTTGTACAAATGTAATCTAATACTTTTGGGAGTGGTTGTTAATAAAAACCGTTAAACCTTGCCATTCTCTTGATGTCCTTCTTTTATGTTGGAGTTTCCATTTTAGCCACCTCACTGCTTTTACAATGGAACTCGCATGGCTCATCAATGAAATGTTTAAATTACTTCGAAAATAATTCATTTGACCATCAAATATATAATGCAGCCTGGCATTGGTCATTTTATGAATCACATTAATTGTTAACATGTGTAGGCTCTTGTTTTGAAGCATTTTTATCATAGATAATCATTGATTAAGGGTAGTTGTTTGTTTAAAGGATACACTTCATAAAAACATACTGCTGTAAACCAGTATACTTTTATATTGTATGTAGAGTTTCACGTCAGGATGTGGCAGATTGTCACACCCACATGTCCTATTGCTTCAGTTTTCTTCATAAACTGATTTGTCTTGTGTTTTGTTTATCCACTGCTGCATGCTGTTGCATGATCTAAAATCCAATTTTAATGCAACGCACCAGAGCCATTTAGAGACGGAGTTGCGCCAATGATGGGGTACACAGTTACATTGGGTTAGTCACGTGATCAGTGGTCACAGTGAGCCTAACGGTGAAAAATCATAGTCTAGTGTCTGAAACACATTGTTTGAAGTGAGTAAGATGAGATGTAAAATGACAGCCGGTTTGAATTATTTTACAGTAACAATTAAAGTCTCTGCAATGTGTATGATTTGCTATTACTTAAAAAGACCTAACATAAAAGGATTCAAGCTGGGCTTTTACTTTGAGTCCAATGCATTTCTGCCTACTTCTCAATAGCACGGAGTTACACTCGCATATCATGAAAGTGACATTCACGGAAATGTCACTTTGTGATTGAGATGATAAAACTCAATGTAATGGTAATGGCACCAACTCAGTGGCCTTGTGGTTAGAGTGTCTGCCCTGAGACTGGGAGACCGGGGTTCGATTCCCGGCCAGGTCATACCCCGACATTCTAGATTTCCAGTAGTAACCTACCCAAAGCATTGTACAAGCCTTGATCATTTCATGTAACAGTGTAGTGGTTAAAACATTGTGCCAGATTATGTTAGATTAACTTCTTGAACAAAGTGGCCATTAAACAACTGTTGTTAACTAGTGTCCAATCACATTTATTTCACAATTTCTTCTAGTTGTACTTGAATTGTACTGTAATTGTCCAAGCTTTTATCAGTTTTGTTGTAGGAGGCCAGGTTGACATGTAGGCTACTGTAGGAATTTTACATTTCATTTATTCATTCACTATTGTATGGACCCGGGGCAAAAGCACCAAAAATATGTTCCTTCTTCTGCATATTGTTCTGACTCCTTATTGCTGCTTGCTTGTTCACGTTTTATTGCTGCTTGCAGCTATATTTCTTATTATTGTTATTCAACTTGTACTTTCCTGACAGAGCTCATTTTATTTATTTTGTTCAATCAGAACAAAACGTCTTGATGGTTATTCGGTTGAGGAGAACCAGCAAAAAATGTCTACTCCAATGCAAAGGTTCTCTCGTTTACTTGAAATATTTTCACATTTACATAATACACACAATAAAGACTAAAAATATACAGTAAGAATATAGGCTCACAGTCACAACGTGTTGCAAATCGACTCGTTGTGGGCTTGAATTGACAGTGTTTTGTAAATCTACCAAGTTTTCCAATAATTATAGTGGATTAAAGGTAGCCTATAATATTTGATTGGTTGATATTTTATTCATGCGTCAATACAAAAACTGCTACTAGGATAAGCCTTCACTTGTTTCCGTCTGTCCTCTATTTTTAACATTTTTAATACACGAGAACATTTAGGGGAACAAATACAACTACTAACTGTGCTTCTACGTACCATGGGATGTCGGCCTAGTGGAGTCTAAAGTAAAAGTAGTGAAATCGGAGGTATTGTACCATACTTTCCACCACTGGAGGAGGTGTGCAGGACACGTATTGGAAAGTGACCGTCAGGTGGTGTGGAGTCATTCAATAGAGGAAAGGTCGTTGACACTAGTCCAGAATTCTTCCTCCCCGGATGACCCAATTACAAAAATGACAAACCATGTCACCATGTCAAATAGCTACCGTACACCCTCCAGATTTATATATATTAGTTGAATAATTACTAAAATATGTTGTCATCACAGTGGTGTTTCTAAGCAATTTGGAGCCCCAGGGAAGATTTTCCCTGGAGCCCCCCTTACCAAATGGACCCTTACGGTTCCATTTGGTAAGGGGGGGCTCCAGGGAAAATCTCCTGTGACAGGCACAGTAAAATGGCACCCCCAAGGGATAAAAATATGAACTATTTTTAACCTAAAGATGATATTGTGTTCAATTCTAGTTATAGAGGACAAGTATAATGTATTTAATGTATTTATTTATTTATTAGCCTGGGATCCCTTTAAAGCATGTCTGCTGATCACCCCGGTGCCCCTCCCCCTCATGGCGCCCCCAGGCCTAGTCTGCCTAATGGCAAAAACACCCCGGTGTCATCATAATCCTTGCAGGGTGAACTCACTGAACTGTGGTCCCATGTTCATCTATCTGTCTGTCTGTCTGTCTATCACACACACATATAGCCTACATACGCGCGTGTGTGTGTGCGTGTGCGTGCAAGAGTAGCCTTGTATTAAAAGGTACATTTAACGTGACATTCGTACTTGCTGTCAAAAGTCCAAGTGCATTCTCTCCTTCACTCCCGCCCCATTTCCTTCTAGATGGCTCTCTCAGGCCCTCTCCGCCGTGATTGGCTGAGGGCTGCTGTTGCTAGGTTACGGCTCTTCGGTACACAGAATGACTTGGCAGTGCTGCTGCCACGGTTCTAATACTGCATATATAAGTCCATTTAAAAGACCAGGAAATGACAAAAAAGGAAGACACGCGACATGCACAAAGAGAGTTGCAATATAATCTGAATTTAATAATGGTACTCTATGGTATACAATAGAACATTTACAAAATGTACACAACAGGCGATGCCGTTCATTTGACGATAATGCATTTCATTGTTTATATATATAACGTACTTTCAAATGAAAAAATAAAAATTAAAAGTGTACACGCTCGGTGAGCACGGGTTCGAATGCTGCCGCTGCTTTTGTGTTGTAGTTGCAATAATTATATAGCATTCTACTATGCATCGTCAATTATGTTGACAACCCATACATTCAGTATAATAATCCAAAGCCAGCTTCATATAGATATCCAAGAATCTGCAAAAAATAATGGCATAAGAACCAAAAAACAAAAACAAAACAAAAAAAGATAATATACACATATTATGTACAACTGAACAGTTATCATTTAGCCCATGATAGAACCCATGGTCTGAAATGACCAATAATTTCTCCCTGATTACTGCATACAAATAACAACGCCGTCATTATTTTCCGTTCATAAAAAAGAGAGAAAAACAGGTATACATTTCTCAATAATCCCAAATGGGAGGTGGGACAAGGGGGAGTTTTTTTCTTCCATAAAGATTTCCCAAACATAACTTGTTTGGAAAAGATAGCTTCGGATCATTTTTGACAGTGCATCATATACACACGAACAATTGGTTCTCCATGGCATTTCTTAGACATTTCATCCGCTCCGTATGTACAGTATAATAAACAAATCTGCGAGGTTGCCTGAAATGTGTTCGTTTTTAACTCTTATATAGCATGAACATGTGTGTTTTTTTTACTGTATATAGCGAGAATGTCGTTGAACGTACTGTCAATTCCCTTTTCTTGTTTTACTTTAGCAGAGCGAGGAATGAGAGATGGAAGAAGATGTCTCCTCTTTCTTACTGTATTTTCCCCCCGGGGCAGTAATGAAGTTGTAGGTGTCACCCGGGGTTTGGCCCCGATCAGTGGCGCCAGGGGGCAAAAAACAAACAAACAAAACAAAAAAAACAACTGCCCGGCGTGGTGGTGGGGAGGAGAGTTCGGGTGGAACGCGGTACAGAGGAGAACCGCCATTGCGTGACTTTCTCAAACAGAAAATAACCGGAATCAGTGAGTGTTTTGTTGTTGTGTTGTTGTTTTTTTGCCCTTGCATCAGTTTCACTTATATGAGTCCGGGGGTGACGCGTATAGTTTTACATACGGTACAACCCTCTCTGATGGTTTCTGGCAGTTCTCTCTCGGATGAACCGTCGTCGCATCAACAACGACTGTCTGTCACAACGGAGAGAGAAAGAGAGAGCTGGTCGGGTGACTTGTCCCCCATCCAACCCAGAGAGGGGGGCCAGGGGCTTTTGAGTGACCCCTTCCCGGACAGGGAGAGGGACGGGACCGTGCGCGAGGAGGGAGATGATGATGAGTTTCGTCCAGTCCAGTACGGTCCGGTCCAATCCAGTCCAGACCAGTGCAAGGCTGGCTGGCTGGCTGGTTGGTTGGTTGGTTTGTTGGTCCCCCTCCCCCCTGGTAAAAGCACTCTTCTTCACGGGTCGATGCGGAAGGCCAGCAGCTTGTCGGAGTGCTGGTTGTTGAGGGTGCGCAGGTCGGGCAGGCGCAGCAGCAGCTTGGGGAACAGAGTGCCGTCGTCGGGGCGGCGGCGCGTCACCAGCGAGCGCAGCGCCTTGATCAGGTTCTCCTGCAGCTGCTCCACCGCCTCCACCTCCACGATGCCGGAGCGGTCTGGAGTAGCAAAGATACAGGGGGAAACGTTAAAGTGATAGTTCACTTAAAGAAAAACTTTTGGGTCATTTTATTGTCTAAGTTAATCGATTCGATCTTCAGACCGGATTTGGGGCCCTATTATTTTACGAATAGGGGGGTCTATAGATTAGCTATAGCTTGTGGAGTGTGTGTGTGGGCGGGCGTGCGTCTCTCACCGGCGGACACCAGCACCACGGCCATGAAGAGCGCCATCTCGTCGGGCTCCAGGCCCAGCAGGCCCAGCTTCTCGCTGAAGTCGAACATGGCGTCCAGCAGCGCGCCCATGCCCAGCGCCCGCAGCGACGCCAGGGAGTACGTCTGGCCGTTCAGGAAGGTCACGCTGCGCTCCTTGGCATCGAACAGCGAGCAGAACCTCACCATGAGGACCTAGAGGAGGAGGGAGGAGATGTTGGTGTTCTTTAAATACTGTATGAGTGCATCCAATTTTCAATACTTCTGATTTACTTCTACTCCTTTGCATTTTTGTTCATGTTTGACTGAATGTTGTACTTTTCCACTACATGCCTTTGAAAATGTATTATTATTACAAATTATTATTGTGTTGATGCTAAAATCAATAGACAAATGGATATATACCATACCCTTTTTTATGTAGTATTCATATTTTGTTTTCTAATTGTTTTTTATGAGTTCAAAATATTCATTCATTGATTCATTCATTGATTCATTGATTGATTGATTCATTGATTGATTCATTCATTCATTGATTCATTCATTGATTCATTGATTGATTGATTCATTCATTCATTCATTCATTCATAACCACATGAACAAAAATTTGTCCTTTTGAAAATAGTTGCATTGGCTATTCTCCAAAAGGTATGAGTACTTTTGCCTTTGGTGAGTACATTTCAAAGCCAAAACTCCAGTACTTTTATTCAAGTACATTTTGCATGCCAGACTTTGACTCATAACGGGGGTATTTCTGTCTTGATATTTTTGCTCGAGGTCGACATTCCCCACTGTCTACAGTATATTTGTCAGTCATTATTAACTGACAAATATATTACCTGTTCTACCTGTTTCATTTAGGACAAATGGGCGTGGCCATTTTGAAATTTGCCCCACAGCCATTCTAGCCCATGCGACACAGATTACGCCATCATGCATAAGCATCCGATTTTCGGGAAAATAAGGACTTCAAAATAAGGGTTTCGACGGGGAAAGCCGTGGAGGTCCCATATGTAGTCCTCATATGCAGCGCACTTTGTGTTTAGGTGTCACGTGTTTAATGTGTGTGTGTATTGTGTGTGTGTAATGCGTATAATGTGTCTCTCTACCTGGAAGGTGCCTGACTTGAGCAGCATGACCTGGTCATGCTGGCTGAGGTTCTGGAAGCCTGGGATGCTCTTGGCGAACTCCACCACCTCCTTGACGGCCGGCGTGAAGCACTGGGAGAAGGACTCCCACACCTCCTGACTGGAGCGGCTGGCGGGCGCCACGGGACAGGCGTTGAGGGGACACGCCTGGGAGAGAGAGACAGAGAGAGAAAGAGAGAGAGAGAGGGTGAGTTTTAAGTATTTCTATACGTTTTGGCGTTTGTGTCTTTGTGTCATAACAAATTGTAACAAGTCACAGTAAAATCCAGTCAACTGACTCACCAGCACTTTGGCTCCGCCGCTCAACTTCCAGGGACAGGAATTCTGGTTCTGGTACCCGGAGGACGAGGAGGAGGAGGAGACTGGGAAGCTTCCGGAGGAGTTGGAAGACGGAGAGGAGGAGGAGGCCAGACTGTGTCCGGTGACGGGACAGTGCTGCTGGCTGGATGAGGACGATGGCACGTAGGCGTTGTACCTTAAGAACACATTTAAATGAGTGATCCATTGTTTGCTGCACAAATAATTGCGATTGGCGGTTTGATTGCCCTTTTTATATTTTTGAACCCGTCACAAATTGCCCGGTGGCAGATACAACGATAAAAACAAATGGCTGAGATTTACCAGAATTTGTAGAAATAGCTTCAAAAACTGGCCGAAGCTTAGCGGAAGTTCCAATAGTTAATACTAGCTTCAAAGCGGACATTCCGCTAGTTTTGAAGCTAGCTTCAAACCTAGCAGAAGTTCCGTCAGCTAGCCGACATAGCAGACATTTGAAGACATTTTTTAAAGCGTCGGGACACTTTTTCGGGGTGGAAACAAATCTCAAGAAATTAGGCAACGATGCAGTAATATACACAACAGGCCTAGTCGTACATACCTGGCGTTATCAACGTGGTTGTTGTTGTTGCTGTTGTTGTTTGCCATGGGGCAGCGTTGCTGCTGCTGCTGTAGCTGCAGCTGCTGCTGCTGCTGTTGCTGCTGCTGCTGCTGCTGTTGCTGCTGTTGTTGCACGTGGCTGTAGCCGGACGCGGCGTTCGCGACTGTGTTCTGCTGGCAGATGCCTTGCGGTGGACTGCAGTGGTTCTGAGTCTGGGCCGGCGCCATGCGTGCGAAGGTCTGCGAAGGCTGCTGCTGCTGCTGCATGCCACCGCCATTGTTCTGGAACACGTGGTTGTTGTTGATGGTAGCGGCCATCTTGGGAGGCTTCTGGTCGCAGTCGTCGTCCATGAATAAGCCGTAGGCCGCCGGGGGGGCTTCGGGCGCCAGGGGGGCCTCGGGCGTTGCGCCGGCGGGGCTGCAGGGTGCCTCAATAGCGCCGGCGGTGACGGCACTGGGGGGCGACGCCTCCGTGTCCATGGGCGAGGAGGAGGAGGCAGCCTCGTTGAGGCTGTTCATGTAGCTTTGCATCTCGTCCAGCAGACGCTGCTTCTCGCGCTTGGGGATGCGTCCGAAACGCACAGCTGCACAGAGGAGGAGGAGGAGGAGGAAAAAAACAAGGAGAATGTTATAGTGGCTGCTTGTGACCGTGTCTTTAAGCAATATTACACATGGGAGAGTTCCGTCAAAGCACACCCTGGAGTGTAATATCGCAATTCTACATCAGTGACCCTTAAAACGACGAGAATGGCTGAAAATGTTATATTTTTTCAATGGCAGATGTCGTGACTAAACCAGCTACCCTGGCTGCTTTTCTCTGAGAGAAAAACACGTTTGTATTGATTGGATGCATGTGACCTGTTTCAACCAATCAGTTGATTAGTTCCTCAAAGCAACCTGTTGTAGAATTTAACTTAAAGATGGAGTTCCATGATTTCTGTATTTTAATACAGAAACTTTGTGCATGTTTGTACATGTTTACCCTTTCAGGCCGGGAATCCATATTTGGATTCTGTACAGTATGTACAGTATTTCATAGTTAACTTTATTTCATGCTGAAATATAAATATTTCAGGTTTTTCAAAAACCTTAGGTCAGGCCTAAATGGGTTAAGAGGTGACACTTAAACATACTTGGTGGGGGGAGGAGCCCATATAAAATAAAACATAAAAATACCCGATGATCATGCTTTAGGGTGGAAAAATATCCCGTCACCCCATCTTTAAAGGACAATTTCAGACTAAAGGACTTTCTCATTTCATTACTTAAAGTTGTTATGTCCCCACCAAAAAGGTCTAGGTGTTATTTAGTGCAAAAAAATCCTAACCTTATTGGCTATTTCCCCATGCCGCATGAGGTCGACGCTGAAAATGTCAACACGTGACAAGGTTTTCCCCGGACTGTCAGTGTGTGGATTACACATCATCTCATCATCATAGGACAGACCACCACCACCCCCCTCTCCACCCAGCCACACCACCCTCTCCTCGATTGACTCCAATCTTCTCCAATCTTCCCTTTCAGCCTTTTCACCGTTTCTGATTGCACCTTGTGAGGACTGGAGATCCTATTTATAGCATTCTGCTGCGGCTGCACCAATCCCCCCCCCCCAATCTTGCTCCTGTATCTTTTTGGTTAGGCTCTCTCTCTCTCTCTCTCTCTCTCTCTCTCTCTCTCTCTCTCTCTCTCTCTCTCTATCTCTCTCTCTCTCTCTTTCTCTCTCTCGCTGTGCAAGTAGGTTAGTGGGTCAGCCCACCGCAGTGAAGCACGACATCGTCATGCCGTACAGAGAGAGAGAGAGAGAGAGAGAGAGAGAGGTAGAGTGTGTGTGGAAAGGTCATAAAGGTATGAGCTGGTTGGGAGCCATGCAGGAGGCCCCGGTGAGAGGGGCGTACACTCTCAGTTCGCACGTTGAACAGTTATAGCAAAATGACTGGTGAAGGGAAAACACTTTAACAACCGGGTTAAACGGATGGATGGACATATCCGTGGCCGGCAGGTGCAGGGGTGTACTATCGCACTGTTCGCCCGTGGCGGCCCCTATTTTCGAGTAAGTCGTTGCATCGGTCGAAGATTGTCGCCGCGCCGCCAGTGTGACGTGTTGTTTCCGAGCTATTTTTTGCTCAGTGGTGCAATGAAGGAAAAAACATAGAAATATATAGTATAAAGGGTAAATAAAGATATACCCCCGATGAAAAAAGAATGTGATGAATTAGCAGGTGTTGTTTTTCTTCCACTTCTCCCCCTTGCTTTGCCTTTTTTGGGTCATCTAAAAATGTTTGCTCCAGAAAGGAAAAGGCGCAAGATGATTTATTATCACCTAGTTTTAGTCAGATCCCGGGAGGCTAAGACAGTCCAGCCGGGAACATAAAGTAGCGCGAGCAGATGGGGGGAGGCAGGCATTGACTTTTTTTTTTTCTTCTTCTAATTTTATTATCAACCAGCTTCTTGTGATTAACCGCCACAGAATCGCATTATAGAAGGAACGCTGCTCGGCGTAAAAAAAAAAAAAAAAAAAAAGTCTATGCTTGTAAAACATAAAATAATAAGGCTTGAAAGCGCATTAAGGCCGGACGGACGCGCATGGGGTCGTCGACGTCGACTCGCCGTGTCCCAATTTCCCGAAATACACCGTGTTTGTCACAGTTTTCTATCCGTGACTGATGACTACTGGGACTCCCGGGGCTGTGTGTGTCGTAAATCAGACGACAGGGCAGGAGCAAGGGGAGGGAAGAGAAGAGAAGAGAAGAGAAGAGAAGAGAAGAGAAGAGAAGAGAAGAGAAGAGAAGAGAAGAGAAGAGAAGAGAAGAGAGAAGAGAAGAGAAGAGAAGAGAAGAGAAGAGAAGAGATAATGACGGGACAGGGAGAGATGAAATAAACCTCCTCTAGAAGTTTCCCCTGGTCAGGAAGATGTGTGACTATAGGAGACCAGTAGTAATGGCCCCCGACACCGACCATAAGGATATTGGTTTTGCCACAAACAAAAATGTCAGTGCTAGCACTGACGGAGCTAAAAATAGCCTTATCAAGATGTTTACTAAAACAAGATTAAAACTACCAAGAACACAAATGACTAGAATGTGACTAGAACAAATAAGCGTTTCATCCAAAAGACTAAAGCCGACTAAATCTACAGAATGCCTGGTGTTGCCTTTTGTGAGGAAAAAAATAAGCAACCAGGTCTAGCCTTAGAACACTAACTGTACCTTAAAACATACTGTACCTAGTTATTATACTCTGACTTAATTCAATTTGTTTGAAATACATGTTTACATGTTTACTAAAATGGAACTAGAGGATTTGCGTTTTCCCACAGACTTAAACTGACTAAAACCTCTCTGACTGAAACTAGACTAGAAAAAAACAACCAGGGATAGAAATGACAGCGTAATGTCACTAAGAACGATGAGACGTTCTGTCCAAATGACTCAAACATGACTAAAACGAGTAAGGGCTTCCTCCGAAAGGCTATGACTGACTAGATCAGTCAGAAGAAAATGCCTGCCAAAAACAACACGGCCTAACCATAAATGAAACGTAGCTGTGACAAAAGGCCGACACTAAATGTCATCTTAAAGCTAGCTCGATTAAATTGCCACACTTGACCGGAACTGACCCAATCCGAATCGCCGAGAATAACCACAGAGGTCAACCGGTTTAAATACCACATAACTCTCTCTCTCGCTCTCTCTCTGTCTATCTCTCTGCATGGCAATTTGACTTCAGCTCTCAGCTGATAAATATATCGGCGGGTCTGCGTGTCACGAGGCGTGCATCTATAAAGTTCACGGCCACGTCGCGTCAGGACGCGTTGGGGTGACGCTAGGCCTACTAGTGTGACTCCGTCACGCGATCTACAGAAAGCGCGGGGCTGGGGTGGGGTGGGGGTGTTTGTGTGCCGTGGGCGTGTGGGGCGGGCGGGCAGGGGGGCTCACCGTCTCGGGACATGCCCACGGAGAGGCACTTCTTGAAGCGGCAGTGCTGGCAGCGGTTACGGTTCATGCGCATGATCAGACAGTTCTCGTTCTTCACGCACATCTTGTAGTGGATGTTCTGCTGGATGCTGCGCCGAAAGAAACCCTGGAGGGAGGAGAGTTATGGCCATTTAATTTATCTGACATTTGCCCACGGACCAAGTCCAAGACCTAGACACATTTATGACCCCTGGTCATGATTATTGGTCGTCTCTCTCTCTCTCACCTTGCAGCCCTCGCAGGCGTGCACGCCGTAGTGGAAGCCGGAAGCGATGTCACCGCACACCTTACACAGCAGCACCATGCCTCCGGTCTCTGTGAAAAGGGAGGGCAGAAGATATAGATTAAAATTGATTAAAAATGACATGATTCAATATGTCTCTAGTGCTAATCAATCAGCCTTACCAGTCAAAAGATTAAATCAAGAACTGAACACTTTTCCTGCCAATAACGAGATCCCCGAGATGTGTTTGTGATTGTTTAATCCACGTTTTTTGAATCTGCCTTAAGTCATATGGGTCATATGTCATATGGCTTTCGTCCAGTGGCCATGACAGTTTGTAGAAACTGTTTGACAACAGCAGAACCTCTTTAGGATTTAATATCGTAATTATAACGCACTATACTTACTGGTGAACGTCCCGGTGAAGCCGCAGGGTCTCTTGGCCACGATGGGGTGGCTGTAGGTTGCCGCCGTGATCTGGGGCACGGCGCTGGGAGCGGCGATGCCGCCGCCGCCACCGGAGGTGGTGTTGTTCACCTCGGGGAACTGGAAGACCCGTTTGGGCGAGGGCGGCGTGCCTGCCCTCTGCTGCTGCTGCTGCTGCTTCATCTCCTGGAAGGGGCAGCCGCCGCTGCCGTCCTCCGGGGAGGAGGGCTGGGAGTGGGCCGAGCCGGGCGACTGCGTCTGGTAGCCGCTGGACGGGCTGCCGGGGCTGGGGCTGGCGCTGCCCGACGAACCCGCGTACAGGATGACGCCGCCTAGGAGAGAGAGAGAGGGGAAGAGAGAGAGAGAGAGAGTTCAGTATTGGAGATGTTTATTTAGGTCTAGTGTTGAAATTTCACCAGCCCCGACGAATGTAGGTCAGGATCCGGAGCGAAGAGTTGGGCAACAACACAACACTCCACTACACTCCACTCCACAACACTTTAGTCCAGTTGACTCAATGAGATTGTACTTGGTTGAGTTTCCAGTCCATGCAGATCGATCTATCTATCTCTGTCCATCTGTCTGTCTGTCTGTCTGTCTGTCTATCTATTTATTGGTTACGCCAGGGGTTTTCAACCTTTTTGATACCAGGGACCACCATTTATTCAGCATTTGAGCCACGGACCACCATTTCACGACATTTTAGCCCCAAAGACCTAAAACTAAGACCTAAAGAATTCTTTTGGTTTTGTTGACAATTCCAGGCGGTATTTTGCCAACAAAACAGTGTAAACTTCTTAATTAAGTGGTGCTAATTCAGATGATGAATATTTTAACTCTTGAGAGTGTGAAAATGAAACCAAATGGACCCGCAAGGGTCCATTTGGTTTCATTTTTACATTCTCAAGAGTTACATCTGGTTAACCAACTTTCCATCATTTAGCCTGGGAACCACCTGGAACCCTCTCAAGGACCACTGGTGGTCCCTGGACCACCTGTTGAAAACCCCTGCGTTACGCACATGCGCACACCAGACCCACTCGCTCACAAGTGCGTCACGTCCATGAACAGAGGGTTTCTTTGAACGCTCCACGGATCGTTTTATGACCAGCCCTGCATAGTTTTGTGTAAAACAAACGAACACAACGTTGCGTAACATTGCATGTGTGCTCTCCACTCTTGTACTGCTGTTAAACAACAGTTAAAACCAGAGGACGCCCCGACTGTTACTATTGTTATTTAAGACTTATCCCTATTATGCCACCATTCCTAAAAATAAAGCAACCCCCCCCCACTACCCCGATTCACTGCTGTGCTGTCTGCCTGCCTGCATGTGAAACAGCGTACACAGGCCCCCGTTCCCTTTCAGGATGTGAACTGGGTGGGGGGATTGTCTCGCTACGTCGCTCCAACACGCGACCCATCCCTCTTTTATGCAGATGGCGTGTGTGTGTGTGTGTGTGTGTGTGTGTGTGTGTGTGTGTGTGTGTGTGTGTGTGTGTGTGTGTGTGTGTTCTCTGCAAACGTTTCTCACGTGTAAGCAGCAGAGCCGGCTGCCTGGCTCCTGCTTGGCTGCACTGTGTTCTCTTTCTGTGCTGTCTCTGCCTGCCTGCCTGGCCAGGGACCTATTTATTTAACCCAGTGCACACATTTACTCAAGTAGAAAGGCCTAGAAATGTATTTTGAGTGCTGGTTGTTTTTTTTAGGTTACTTTTCATTCTACTTTCATTCATTTCATTCCACTCCATGCCCCACTTGCTACTTTTTTTTCTCCCCCCAAAAAATTAATATCTGACGTTGTTGCTCTGTAAGGTAGCCTATATTTGGTTAGCCCCTGCTTTTGTACATTAACAGTAAGTTGTTAAGAGTGTTTATTTTTTAAATAATGATATAGTGTGAAGAAAATTATCTGAATACAGTAGTCGTGTTTTTTTTATTGTATTTTTACTTTAAAGGTTTCCCAAAAAAACTGAACTTTGAATATTCAATGGATTTAGTGGAGTTTACTCTGGGGGTATGGAAGCCTATCGAGCTGCAACGAACGCAGGAAAACAAACAGTGAAAAGTACGCTGACATCTGCTGGCAAATCCCATCGACACAATAATACGGGATTTGCAGGCTGTGACATCACAAACAGCAGGAGCACAGATAAATCTACTCGAATGTAAACTTTTTTTGGGGGGAGGGGTGCAACTGAGCTCAGAAAAAACTAAAGTCATTAAGAAAACGTACAAAAGCTTTTTTTATTATTATTAAAGAAAACACACTGCGTAGCCTATAGCCTACATATTCCTTCTTCCCAACGCAGTGAGAGAGGAGTACAGTGAGCGTAGGAGAGTGTTTTTGGCCCCGCGGACTGACCAACCAACCAACCAACCAACCGAGCGAGCGAAAGCTCCCTCCCTCCCTCCAGCCTGACAGAGCCACCTGACCGAGCGCTCACATGGACTGCTGACACACTTCCCAGCCCCAGCCCGCCCCAACGCGAGGCTGTGTGTGTGTGTGTGCTGTGAGCTGTGAGCTGCCTGCCTGCCAGCTCTTGCTGCAGTCCCGTGGCGTAGCGCGGAGCGGCGTACAGCACAACAACAGCAGCACAATAACAGGCAGTAAAAGGGAGGGAGATCACGTTGGTTTTTTTTTAAAGCTAGTGGGTACAAGAGGCGAACGCAGGACACACAGGAAGGAGGGAGGGAGGAGTGGGGGAGGGGTCGGAGGAGGAGGGAGGGCGCTTGTACAGTTTACATTCCTGACAGTCATCGCCGGAAACTCGACCGTGGGTTGAAACGGTCACGTTGTCCATGTTCTTATTGGTGCTTTCTTTTCTTTTTTTCCCCCCTCTCTCTCCTCTCTTTCTCTCTTTTGACACGACGATATGTTATGTTTTTGGGGGTTGTTAAAAGCAGCTCAAAAGGAAGCACGTCTAACGTCCAAAGGGGAAACCGGTTGTGGCGTTTCTAAAAAATATATATATCACGTTCCTCTTCCCCTTCCCTGGCGGTTAAAAGCCCTCCATTCCGGGAAAACAATAAAATGAAAATAAGGAACTATTATTCGTTTACATAGCCTGCTAATGACGGCATAGTGTGCAAATAACTGAAATGTAGCCTGCAGCTTTCCAGGTTTTTATTTCGCTTTTGTGTGATTTCTTATAAACACACATTCAAAGTGTCTGTCACTCATTGGGGGTAGTAATTAATGGACAGGCTCATAAATCTACCCCACGACATTTTCTCGGCAGAACCTACAAAACGGTTACGACTGCTGTGTTTGTCACGTTCTTTGCTGTATATAGGTCAAGGCATTTGAATTATTTTTAGCACAGAGGAAAAAAATGTCAGTGGCAACTGGAAATGGTATTATCACCAGTGATGGTATAATATTGTCTGTCTGGGGCTATTATCCCCCCCTTTGTCTCAAGGACGTGAAAGAAAACCACCCTCGGACTCTTGCCGCCGTTCCTCTCTCATTCTCCTTGAGAGAAAGACACGTGCTGGCGTCTCTGTTTAGCCTAATGCCACGGGACACGTGTTTGTGTCAGAGAGAGAGAGCTGGACTGCAAAGCCCCTGGAGCAGCAGCACTCGTCTATCTGACAGCTCTGACTTTAATCCGCCATGCAAGCCCTCACCCCCCCCACCCATCCCGCCGCACTGCATGTGGAAACACATGGCACCGCATTTGCCAACGTTTTTTTTTTTTAATTCAAATCAATCCGGTTAGTGTTTTTGAATCGATTCATTAGCTCTTACGGAACCCCTCCCCTTTTATCGTGGTACGATACAGTCTTGTTATATATCGGCCGAGTTTGACACATATATACACGCGCGGCACTGCGTGCGCACGTGCGGGCCGAGGAGGGTGTCGAGTGGCGTCAATAGTCGTCGCTGGAAGGCGAGACAACAGGAGCGAGTCCCGTGACGAGCTGTCGCGTCGTGGCATCCGCCGTCAAACCCCGCGGCGGTGGTGGTGTCGCGTATCACAATTCTAACCGTCGGCTACATGTCACACAATCCACCCCCCCTCTTCTGTTGTCAGGTATACAACCCCGGCCCTTCCCTTCCCTCCATGCATTGCACGCATGTGCACTGTTCAAAGTTGCCACAGTGACTCACTCTCTTTCTATTTCCAAGAATCTGGGCTGTGCAGCTGCCAGGCCCTCAGCTCTAGGAAAAGCCCAGCTCTAGGAAAAAGCCCATCCCTTATGTGTTCAGCCGTTGTATACTGTAGTTCAGCCCGTGAGGCACAGGTTACAACATGTGACCCGTAAGTACAGCAGGGGCCAACGAGGGTCACACCAACGGACCAACGCTAAAACACTGGGTGGCTGCATGGCTGGCCACTCCCTCCCGTCGTCATGCATGCATGCATGTGTGTAGCCCTATACGTCCAACACACGCCTACACACACATGTATAGCCAGTTGGCAGACGGTGTGACGTATGCGCGGAGCTCCATATGTCTGGGAGAGCAAAGAGAGAGAGAGAGAGTAGACGCCCCGTTCTGGAGTTTTCAGAGTGTATATACCTCCTCCTCCGCGTGGCTCTGCCGTGTGTCGTCGCATGACCCCTTACTTCATGCACGTGTGGCACGAGTACATGCGTGTGTCATGTCGGGTCTCATGTCATGAGGCGAGACCTCACACATGTATGCAGCTGTTTAAGTTTGCTGCTTTGCCCCCCTCCCCTCCCCGTGCAAGAAAAAAACACAACAACAAACCAGAAGTGGAACGTGCAGGGATTACTTTTTTTTCGAAACAAGTTTTGAAAGCGATCCCAGGGGCCAAAGACGAAACTCAGTCAATCTGGCGGAAACGCTATCCCGCGTGCCACGTCCAAATCGAGTGTGCACTTTTAATTTGGCGTGGTAAGTAGGCTGGCCATCTATCACGCTCATGGCTGGTGGTGAAGAGAGGCACACACTGTTCCTGCTCGGGTGTCGGCCTCACCCCGAGATAACACCACCGTGGCCCTAGCTCTCTCGCTCGCGCCTTGCCAGTGCCAATGTCACCCCATGGATCACTGTGTGCGTGTGTGGTCTAGATTTTAATTACAACGTATAATAAACTGCACTGCATTGCTCCCAGCCATGACAAATGCAGTTATCATTCCAACGCGTGATCGCTGTGGCCCCCAAGAAGAACCACGGAAAAGAACGACCAAACCCAACATAGCAGAGATGACTGGCTGCTTATGTGTGTGCGTGTGTGCGTGTGTGTGTGTGTGTGTGTGTGTGTGTGTGTGTGTGTGTGTGTGTGTGTGTGTGTGTGTGTGTGTGTGTGTTTTACAACACTCATTCATCTATTCTAGGTCACAAGACTGCTCCTTCTTGGAACGGCATACTACTTCTTACGGATGTCGATTGGGCCACACTGGTCCTACAAAGTTAAATATTACATATATACTGCGAATTATTTTGCAATTCGCAAAGGGTGCACACGCCCTGTCGTTGCGTTGGCAGATGTTACATTGTAGTCAGCATTATTTGTGAATTGTGTGACTATACCAGCAGTGGAAATTGACTAATATTACTGCATAGCAGGCCTCGAACTTCCACGTTGTCCGATCTTGTGAAATGCAACGACCGAATTGTCGTTTGGCAGCGAAAGTGACAGCTTACAGATCTGTAGTGAAAAGCCCTCTGCCAGTGAACTATTATAATGGCGCCGATCGGGTTCCATGTGCGAGTAACTGAACCCTCCAAATGAATGTTCGTCCCAAAAGGCCAACAGAGCCCATGATATAATATGATCACAATTGCACTTTGAAACCGCCTACGAGACGAGGCGTTTTAGTTTATGCATGCAATGTTTCACAACTTCAATAGTGTAACCTGTTGGATGTTGAAATCTTTCTCGCCTGTGCCATTCCGTATGGTATATCATATCTAGCATGTTGTATGCTTTTATGATAGGTATAGCCGTATGATAGTTGTATCATAAGCATAGACTACATTATACATGTATTGTATGTGTGCATGCGCATGCATGCGTGTTGTTGCATGAGTCATACAGTAATTATTAACATCTCGGTTGCCAAAGTATCTAATCAATAATCTCACGATTTCATGCATATCAAAGGAAGGTGGGAATTCCATAAATGATGCTCATGAAATGATGAATGGTGCTTGCCCCATGCATCGTCACAGTGTGGTTTAGGGAGGGCCACATATAAACATTTTGTCATGAAATAACACCCAATGGCAACATTTCAGCTTCTTCCCCTGCTGCATACTGGTATTCTTTTTCCCAACACGCGACCAGTGGGACAGTCAGTGACTTTCACCATTTTTTAACCATTCAGACTTTGGTTATAACATCCCTCACAAAACACCACCTGGGTTCTAAAACAGTGGTTTTCAACAGGTGGTCCGGGGACCACCAGTGGTCCTTGAGAGGGTTCCAGGTGGTCTCCAGGCTGAATGATTGAAAGTTGGTTAACCAGATGTAACTCTTTGAAAGCGTAAAAATGAAACCAAATGGACCCTTGTGGGTCCATTTGGTTTCATGTTTACACTCTCAAGTGTTAAAATATTCATCATCTGAATTAGCCCAAGTCTACACAACTAGAGAATGTAGAAGATTAATGGTCATCTTGTTCTGTATGTTTGTACTGTTTTGTTTCCCAAATCCAGCCTGGAAGCAAAAGCAAAAATCTTTAGTTTTTGGGTCTGTGTGTGGGGCTAAAATATCATCAAATGGTGTTCCGTGGCTCAAATTCTAAATAAATAGTGGGCCCTGGTATCAAGAAGGTTTAAAACCACTGCTCTAAAACACCCCACCATGACCCACTGACTGACCAAAGGAAAAAGCTCTAATGTCTGACTGTCGCAGGAATCCCCGTGCAAGCCTGTGAGAGCTTTGCAGCATGAGACCCTGAGAAAGAGAGAGAGAGAGCTAGCGGTGGGCGGGGCGGGAGTTGCCTGCCTGCCTGGGAATCACGCGCAGCACGTGGATGCCTCTGCTCCTGCACGTGCTGCTGTGTTCTGTACTGTGTTGTTGTGTGTGTGCGCTGGAAGCTGCAGTGAAGTCCTCCTGCTTCCCGCTAATGTAATGTAATGTAATGTGGGCCACGGGCAAGAAAGAAAGACAGCACTGTTGCTATGCCAAAGAAAAAGACGATGATGTGGTGTAGAGACTGACTAGAAGCAGGGCTTTCGGGGAGAAAAACAAAACATGAGCAGTTGATAATAATATCATAGATAATAATACTCTCCTATCTTCTATATTTTTTTAAAAAAAGGGGAATTCCACCCATTTTCAACATTTTTTCTGAGATAATACAAATGCAACTCAAGCAACTGAGATAATACAAATGCAACTCAGAATATGGGAAACTTTTTATCATATTTACGGCAACACCTCAAAGTTACATCAATGACACAGTAAAATGTTGAATATGGGTGGAATTCCCCTTTAAGTGGAAACAATTAGCCTATACTAATCTACAGGACATACCAATGGCATTGCTAAAGTTAACCGGCCATATGAATGATTAATGTTGACGCACAGACTTTATCTGTATTTACAACAAATCACCACCAACTGATGAGAAACAAGCCACTAGTTGGGAAAAACAACTGCTTTAGGTTAAGGTCGCAGCTGGAATGCAGTAGGTAGGCTACAGCCAGGCTAGAATGGAAATGTGGAAACATAGTAGCTAATCATTGTCCTAAATTCATTTTATAGGTTATGAGTCATCGTGTTTATTCCTCCAATCTGAAGCATGCTGACCTTCAAGTCGTGCCCGTGCAGCAAAGAACCACTGCACGTTTTTTTCTTTCTTTTCCTTCTAATTCTGACTCACTTTTATTAGAAGTGGGCGTGGTGGCATGTCAGGCCCACTTTGGCGCGCCCACGGAGCACGTGTGTGTGAGAGAAATGGACTACTAGCTACTTTTTAAACACTAGAGTAGACAGTGTGTGTGTGTGTGTGTGGGGGGGGGGGTGACCTTTGCGACTGACACAATCTCCACCGACTTCAAAACACTTGACAGATAAAAAACACACGCGTACACGTGACCACAAAGCAACTCTAGTAATATTCGCGACCTAATAATAATGTAGGTTACCAAAGCATAATTACAAGAAGAAAACCCTACTACAGCAGAGTGGTTCCTAAAAGTTGTCGTGTCAAGGAAGGACCACCAAAAATGATAGGCTGTGGAACCCCATTTGAAAATATATTCCAAGAAGACTTGTTCAGCTTTATCAGTCATTCCCACTCCCTGCTATGGGTTTGACCTGCATTAGGCATTTGACCTGCATTATTTAATGCCATTCTGGGAACCCCGATTTACATTGTGATCAACGTTTGTGACTCTGGGAGTCACAAACTGACCAAATTGACCATTTCGTTCCATTTGAACACTCGTCTAAACTACAGACCCTTAAGGCTCCGTTTGGTTACAAACTATCATTTAGCTGCATGGGTTCCCCCATGAAACTCCCATATCTATATATGGTCCCCGGACCTCACTTTGGGAAGCCATATGGGCTGTACAGTACATGTGACTGCTACATGCGTGACTTTCCAGCTGTAGAGTGCACTGTGCGCATGTTGCATGTATGAGACAGGACCGTGAGTGAGTGCATGTTGAGTGCAGCTCGGGTCATGCTTCACGTGAGGGTGTGTTGACATGCAGCCGAGTCGGACAGTCTGTGGAGGGGAGGGGGGGGCATCCCTCCCACGACCACCCACTCCCACTGTGTGTGTGTGTGTGTGTGTGTGTGTGTGTGTGTGTGTGTGTGTGTGTGTGTGTGTGTGTGTGTGTGTGTGTGTGTGTGTGTGTGTGTGTGTCGTGTATGCAGCAGCAGACTTATAATGTGGCTGGCAACTGTCCAAGTGCTAATACTGGAAGTTATGACGAGTCACTGTAGCTGCTTTGCATATACATTAGAATTGTACAGTGGGCGAATATAAACTCCTGCATTCATTTCACATTAAACCCAAGGCTACCCAAAACACATATCTTCCATTCATTACATATATATTACATTACCAATATTTATATTTATACATGCACCATGGACTATATATGCATCAGAATGACTCATATCCCAATCAACACAACTATAGTTATTTAACCTATATAACCATCGGGCATCCAACATAGGGCTATATCTGAATTATTATAATGAGCTACTGCTTTCAAGTAAAATCACGATATAACTTTAAACAATGAAACTCTTGTTGCTTTATGGTCCTGCATCGATGTTGTCCTTACAACAAACAATGAAACAAAATCCAATAATAATATTCATATAGCTTATAATAACATGACAGAAACATAATGCTGCTTCTGAATAAAAATAATAATAATCATCATCATCATCATCATCATTATCAGTTTGAGTCGCAGACTTCCATGAATTGTAATCCAATACCCAGAACCACCAGCATGAATCAATAACCTGAAAAATGATCCGCTTATCTGAGGCTAGGGTTCAGCTCTGACGTGTCCAGACTTAAACGTATTATTAGCCTATATTGAATGAAACAACGTTATTGTTGGACGAGGCTAACCGCAGTGAATAAAGATCTCTAAAGTACTAGACTGAAATGATAAACAATGTCATTCATTCATTCATTCATTCATTTTTTTGAAGCAATGAACTGGGGGGATGCACGTGTCAGTCGATAATCATCAATCATTCATGCACAAATAATGCACAGATCAAGTCAAAACACGCACAAATAATAATTATGCACACTACGATGTATTTACCTGGGCTGGAGTCCATGTCTGCGTCCGTTCTGTGCTCGTATGTCTCTGAGGATATTCTGTGATCGATCACTGGAGTCATGAACCGCTCAGAGTACAGAGACAAGAATGATCCCCCAAAAAAGAACAACAACAATGATAAGATTGTTGTAAGCTATAGCAGGGCATTTGGGTTGTATTAACTAGTGCACCAACTAACCCTGTCAAAAGAACCAAAAATATTAAATAGAAAAGGGAAGATTGCGCGAAAATCGCTCGACCGCACCTGCAGACGAGAAATGCCTATAATAATATCAATTTAAAAAACGTTAAATCCTCCGGTTTAAACGCGATCCTTGGTGCTGCTCGCTCGTGTTGTGTGACCGAGACTGACTGAGATATCTAATGTCTCGATGACATGGGAGCGAGTAGAACAGAATAGCCGCTTCTCGGAATTAGGAAGAGAGAATGAAGTTCCATTCAACGCATCATCATCATCAGAGCTAGGGGTTGTGGTGCCACTAGACCAGTCAGTTTGTTGTGTGTGTCACACTCACACAGATCTACGTTAAACACACCCACTACCCCACCACCAGGAAAGTAGCCGAACACGCGCGCCGCCCACGCACGCGAGCCAGCACGTTTTCAGGTGTCTGTGAAATGTGACCGTGCGGCTCTGCCCTCCTTTTTCCCTTTTCCTTTTTTCTCCCCTCTCCCTTCTCTCTCTCTCTCCCCCCTTTTCTCCTCCTTATTGCCCCTTCAACCTCTGTTTGTTATGAGCTACCAGCAATATCTCGCCCCCCCCTCTCTCTCAATTCAATAGTATACTTCTCTCTCTCTCTGAATAATAGTCCCCCCCTCTCCCTCAATTCAATAATATCCCCTCTCTTTATCTCCCCCCTTTGTCACGCGTCTCTCTCTCTCTCTCTCTCTCTCTCTCTCTCTCTCTCTCTCTCTCTCTCTCTCTCTCTCTCTCTCAAAACATCTCACCCCTCCCTCCCTACGTTCTGTGTTCTCCTCTCTCTATTCTCACGTTTCCATTGGCTCTCTTCGTGTGGACCCCCCCCCCCCTCCACCCCCCAGACACCAGTTCGATCGGAATGCTCTCTCTCTCTCCCTGCATGTGTGCGTGGCATGTGAGCTGTGTGTGTGTATGTGTGTGTAGCTGTCCCACTGACACACATTTTATGCAAATTCGCCCCGCGAAGCCGCAGCCGTGGCGAACGGCTCGGGGGGGAGGGGCTACAGCACATGCAGAAAGGGCGGGACTCACCGTGACTCCCCCGCCCTCCTCCCCTCCCCTCACTCGTCACGTTCCGTTGTTCGGTGCGATAGATTTGTCGGCGCAGCGGTGTCGCTCTCCGAATATTTAAATATAGCACGTTTTCGTTCTGATTGAATGAAATAAATAAAATGAGCTGAGGTCAAGAAAGTAGGCTACCGTTGAATAATAATAATAATAATAATTTAAAGTAGGCTTATTATGCAAAACATTTGCATAATAATTTGCATCCTGAATTATCTGATCTAAAAAAAACGTAGAGGAGTGGCTCAATTAATCGGGGGACCTGCATAGGAGAGGAGAGGAGAAGGGGGACCCACAACCCATACACCCTACTGCCACACTGACTGACTGACTGACTGACTGACTGCATCACCCACTTATTCTTATTGGAGCACACGTGATGGACTGGCTTCTTGTTGACTTTCAACAAGAATAATAAATAAATAAATGGAAAAATATAATATAAGAATAATGTAGGTCATTCTGCTCTGCCTTGCTTGGGGCACCACTATAGTCACGTTTTAGAATTCACGTTTTGGTTGCTAGTGCTGTTATCTATATGCGTTCAAGACATTGTTTCGTTCACAGCATGCACGGACATTATTATATTATTATACTGCAGCTACCGGTATACGAGACGTATATATATATATATATATATATATATATATATATATATATATATATATATATATATATATATATATATATATATATATATATATATATATATATATATATATATATATATATATATATATATATATATATATATATATATATATATATATATATAGGGTTATTGCATTGGATTAGACATCTTTTGCTGTTCTCCTCTGAACTCGCCAATGTTGTCATTTATTGTTCCATAATGCCATCTAGTGGTCAGAAATTATAATGGCTTTTGCTGACATTTTGTTTTTGAAAGTATTGTCTCACAAGTCACAACCCTGTTAATCTGTGAGATTGGGACAATAGATTCCAGATTGTATCTGGAAATATGACTCATTATTTATCAGAAGGGGTCGAAATGCTTTGAAAAACAATCTGGAGCCTATATAAAGTCACTGTTGTAGTGGGACTTTTAGAAGTGGCGGGGGCACGTGCATGCAAATGCACATGTAGGTCTATGCTCAACGCACACAAACTATTAAATCATACAGATAAGTAGCATATTGAGAAAGATGGTTTGCCATGTTTAATTGTATCCATAAAAGTAAATGACAAGTCAAAAAGAAGTGGGGGGACGCTGTCCCGCGCCCTCCCTCCACTACACCGCTGTATAAGGTTACATTTTAATCACTAATAAATCGTGGGCCTTCAACGTTTTTCAGTTTTGCCATCCCAGAGGGAAAAAAAAATCTTATTTGAGAGACAAATGAGACAAAGCTGAAATTTTGCGACATCGATTTCAGCTTTGTCTCATTTATCTCAAATACGCCTGTAACAGCCAATGGAGAGATTCAGCTTTGCCTCATGTATCTCTCAAATACATCTGTAGCAGCCAATGGAGAGACTTCAGCTTTGCCTCATGGAACCTAGTATTCATCTTAGGAGCCATAAAGAGTCATAGTGATCTTTAGGTGATCTTAAAATGAAAAATAAACGTGGGTTCTCAAGCTTAAACTGGCTTCTGAGCTTAAACTGAGAAGCATTTTTTCCTCTGGGATAGCCTAATTGGCATTATGTGACCGTATTAACAATAGGCATAACAATATGAATAGATTTGTGCTTGTGCTGACTATGTGCTTAGTCGGTACATTTGAGCCATAGCCTACTGTGCAATGGCCGTTTTTAGCCCAATGAGTGTTTACACACAGGTTCATGAGTCTGGCAAGTATATATTTCAAGTAGACCTGTGCTTTTATATGTATCATTAAATAACGGCCACAGGCCAGCCCCGTGCCCTATGGACATATCAAGGACCTTCCACAAAAATAACACAGTTAAGTCAACCAATCAATTGACAAACCAAATGGAGTGGAAGTGACATTTTATACAATGGCTAAGGGATTTTAAATGTATGTTTGTATTGATGATGCACTTTTAATGCAAATCTATTAAATTAAAATGATTGATATAATGTTAGGTGTTTGTAAGTAGCTCACATTGGTGCTGGATGACAGGGCTGTGCTACGCGAGGTTCATCGAGGCTGTCCGTGCGCCGTGGCATGTGTGGGCGATCCTCATTGCACAGTGCATTTGCGCAGGTAACAGACACACATTCCTAGAATTATATAGAGAGAAGATATAGAGAGATTGTCTCACAAGTCACAACCCTGTTAATCTGTGAGATTGGGACAATAGATTCCAGATTGTATCTGGAAATATGACTCATTATTTATCAGAAGGGGTCGAAATGCTTTGAAAAACAATCTGGAGCCTATATAAAGTCACTGTTGTAGTGGGACTTTTAGAAGTGGCGGGGGCACGTGCATGCAAATGCACATGTAGGTCTATGCTCAACGCACACATACTATTAAATCATACAGATAAGTATATAGCATATTGAGAAAGATGGTTTGCCATGCTTTTGACAAGTCAAAAAACATATTTTAGATGTGAGAGAAGTGGGGGGACGCTGTCCCACGCCCTCCCTCCACTACACCGCTGTATAAGGTTACATTTTAATCACTAATAAATCGTGGGCCTTCAACGTTTTTCAGTTTTGTCATCCCAGAGGGAAAAAAATCTTATTTGAGAGACAAATGAGACAAAGCTGAAATTTTGCGACATCGATTTCAGCTTTGTCTCATTTATCTCAAATACAGCTGTAACAGCCAATGGGGAGATTCAGCTTTGCCTCATGTATCTCTCAAATACATCTGTAGCAGCCAATGGAGAGACTTCAGCTTTGCCTCATGGAACCTTAGGAGCCATAAAGAGTCATAGTGATCTTTAGGTGATCTTAAAATGAGAAATAAATGTGGGTTCTCAAGAGACGCTTCTGAGCTTAAACTGAGAAGCATTTTTTCCTCTGGGATAGCCTAATTGGCATTATGTGACCGTATTAACAATAGGCATAACAATATGAATAGATTTGTGCTGACTATGTGCTTAGTCGTACATTTGAGCCATAGCCTACTGTGCAATGGCCGTTTTTAGCCCAATGAGTGTTTACACACAGGTTCATGAGTCTGGCAAGTATATATTTCAAGTAGACCTGTGCTTTTATATGTATCATTAAATAACGGCCACAGGCCAGCCCCGTGCCCTATGGACATATCAAGGACCTTCCACAAAAATAACACAGTTAAGTCAACCAATCAATTGACAAACCAGATGGAGTGGAAGTGACATTTTATACAATGGCTAAGGGATTTTAAATGTATGTTTGTATTGATTGGCTCTTGCATTATGGCTGTGAGCACATTACTTCCAAAAGATGCAGATGCAGTCGCCATGATGGAGTTTTAGAATGGCTGTGGATGGGAAATAAAAATGGCAGTTGCCGCAATGACCTGCTTCCAGGGAACGTACAGCCTTGCGGCAAAAAGAAGCTGCATACATCGTGTCTTTCCATCCAGGGCCTGTATATAAAACACATCCCATGACATCAAGACGCTGCGTCTTTTGTAAGCAATGCAAAGTGGAGTGTGCGTGCAGCTTCTGCGTGTCACCCAGTCTGTAGTGCTGACACTCCTCTCTAAATTGGAGGGCGCCAAGTACTGTTGAGGAAGAGGGGTATTTTGTTCCTTTATAGTTTTATATTCCATTATTTGTGTTTGGTTCCTGAATTGTTTATTTAATGGTATTTATTTGTATATTTAATATTCTTAAGGTAGTAATGTGGAATCTTACTCATAGGCTGTATAGCTGTGTGGATGAGTTAATTGTTGACCACTTACTAATTAGGATGGTTTGCCCCACCTGTATAAAAGCAGGATTGCTGCAGGTGCACCGTTTCAGTCTGACTTGAAGCTAGTGGAAGAGCAATAGAATAAACTGTGAGCCAGGGACCTCATTGCTGGGGGCATTTAAGCCTGTATAAACACTTCTGTTTGTTTAGCCTCAAGTGTTCATTTAATTTTCCATTTTGGGATGTTTTTTGGCCATTATTTAATTTCTTTTCATATCTGTCTTCAGCTTGCACTACTAAAGCGCTTTAAGGTAAATAAAAAGCCTATAAGAAGACTTTGTGGGCTCTACTTCATGGAGCCTCCGGCCATCGGCCTACATCATCACACAGATTTTGTTTTATTTCTCAGTTTGGAGGAGGCTTGCATGGTACTGCAAATATTATCAAAATAACATAAGTATTCAACAAACCATTGTGGATACGTCAATAGTGTTGGGCAGGCACAAATTAAATGTTACCTATTACTGTAATATTAGCTTTTCCAGAAAAAGCAGAAAACGACATTACTCTGCCAAAATGGGTAATATGTAATGTTACTCTGTCACTGTACTGTGTACTGTGTACTTTACTCATTTGAGCTTGTTGTTGCATGTGAAAATGGCACAATTTACAAGCTATCTACAGATTACAACAGATGTGCAGTAGTTTGTAGATGCTAATCCACTGAAGCATTCTGCACATGACATGCATACATTATTTTATATGAATATGAATATTTGCACCACATCCCCTGGTGTCATAGTGGTGATAACAGCTCATTGTATAACTTGAATTATCTCCAGAATGGTAGCAGCACAAATTCTGAAATTTACGGCACAATTCATGGAGTGCCAACTTCACCCAAGCAAACTGCCAACAGTTTGTCTGTTGTGAGTTTTGTTCTCAAAGTCTCAGCTCCATAGAGCATCACCTGTTTGACACTGGAGTTAAAGATGCACATTTTGGTGTTGGTGGACATGTTCTTTGAGCTCCCTATCTTCTTGAGCATGTTAAAAACACTTTAGCCTTGTTAATCCTGTTTTTAATGTCAGCATCTGTTGCTCCGGTGGTGTCCACAACACTGCCTAGGTAGGTAGATGCTTCCACCTCTTCTAGGGCAGTGTTGTTCATAAGGATGGGATTGTTTGCATGGATCTACAGTAGATCACCTGTGTCTTTGCTCCATTGGTGGTGAAACTGAGTTTTATTGCAGTGAGTAAGATAGTCATTCTCTTTTATCTTGCATTTGTGTATCTGTGTGTGAGAACTGAGAAGATCATCCAGCTGCCCCCACATTGTCCACTGAATAGACTTTTAGGTAAGCCCTGCCCTCTTGTCCACCCTAGGACACTTTCCAGTTGGGCTCATCCATTCCAATGTAAATATCATGGACTTTACACAATAAATACTGGTTCTTAAAAAAAAAAAAAAAAAAAAAAAAACAGACCTTCAAAATCTCTTCCATCAACAAGGCATGCCCTATGCAGTGGAAAAATGTGTTTGTGGCATTTATTTTTTTAAAACAATGATTTATCATATAGGAAAGCTATATTGGTGGAGAGGTTTGCCTATCACATATTATGCATAGCTGTGATTGGACAATTTTAGGGAGGGGCTTACCTAAAGGTCTATTCCGTTTTTGCTCCCTTCAGTTGTTTCCTTCATTATCCATCCCTGCTTGACCCCTGGTCAAGCAGGGATGTCTGCTCTCACCATTCTTTGACCTCGAAGCTCTGGGAAAGCTGACCTGCATGCGTCACTTTACATGAGGTTCCCTCATATATGAGTTTTTAATGAGGTTTATGATCTTGGTGAGGATTCCATAGTGGTCCAGTAGTTGCCATAGTGATGAGATAGCTGAGATGTTCATCAGCTTGATCAGTGGTTGTTACTGAATATGTTTTCCACTTAATAAATAATGTGAATGACTCAAGAGATTTATCCACTTTTTTTTATCTATCTATCTCAAATTGTTAACCCTTTCAGATGAAAATGTTTTAGAACCAAGTGACGTCTATACTGGCCATAAATTATGCGAAGCATGGCTTGAGGGTACAGAGTTTCATGAGGTCAAATCAACATATGAAATGTCAGATCTAAGGGTTGCAGCTGGGCAGCAGACACTGCCGACACTGGGAAGCTGGCAGTACCCCCACTAAAAACGCCCGACCAACGCTCCACACACCCAAAGGTCTTCTCCCTTCTGTCTCCAAAACTATGGAATGCACTTCCCATTGCAATCAGAACCACAGACACTCTCCCCATCTTCCTCTGTAGTCTGAAAAAACACCTCTTCAGACTCCATCTCAGTCCACTTGTATTAGGCCTATATACCAACCCATACAGGGGTTGACACTAAGGTCTCAGAGGCACTTGCCCATCGGGCAAGTGCAAGTCAGGTTCTACTTGCCCTCAGGTCATCGTCACTTGCCCCCTAAAATATTGCAATTTTGCATTCAAGTTTACTTTCTACTTGGGTGCTTTAAACATTTCCTTTCACATTCAAAGACGGTTTTGTTTAAGTCACGATCAGCTACAGTAAATATTCAACTTGTAAATCAGTGGTTTCCATAGTGGTCACAGACTCAGGGGTCCTTGGCCCCGGCAAAATGATAGTTTGGAACCAAATGAACCTGGGAGAGAGATAGGAGAGATAATAATAATAATAACTTGGATTTATATAGCACCTTTCAAGAAACCCAAGAGATAGGAGAGATAGCTAGAAAGCAGGGAAAGACGCAGAGGCAGAGTGTAATGACTGCCTTCAAGACAAATATATCTTGTGTTGTGTTATAGCGCACTAAGTTGTACACTTGCCCGATCGGGCTACCAGTTAGCAGTCTTCACTTGCCCGACCACTTTTTTTTACTTGCCCCGGGCAAGTGTTAGTGTCAAGCCCTGCCATGGTACTTGCAGCAGTGACTAATATAGGATGTCTAATGTATTACCATGTTTTAGTGCTTACATTGTAAAGTGTGTTGTAAATTCTGCTTAATTTGTAAACTTCTGAATCTGTATAATGCATTGCAAAGTCTCCACTTAATGTAAGTCGCTCTGGATTGAGTGTTGCTAAATTCCTGAATTTCAAATTGACAGTGTCTTGAGTACAGGGCACATTAATTTTCAGGCCTGTTGAGAACTCTTGAGTTTGCGTTGAGTTTTTGTCGGCTGTCTGCTAATACCTTTACGGCAGGTCTGTCTAGAGTTTGAATGGACACGTGTCAACAGTAAGACAACAGGAAGGATGGGTGAGAAAGAATACAACATGTGGAATGTTCTGACATTCCACATGTTGTACTCTTTGGTATGTGTAGGCCTACATTAGGGCTGCAATCTTAATCTGAATCTTAATAGAATTGAAAATGGAATTAGTTGTCAACTAATTCAGTACCGTAATTGATTAATCAGATTGGCAATTAATCACTGGAGTTATCATGGATGTTTCCCATTTAACCATAGTTTTTCGAGCGTTGTGTAAGTAAGCTAAAGAGGAGTGAGCCCTCTCTAACTGACAGTGTGATTACTTACGAAACCTTTGTTATACTATCAAGAACAAAACATAATGCTTGAATATTTTTTTAATTAGTAGTTCCTTTTAGACTGATGCGTGTATATATTATTCAAATGTATGCACAATTAATTAAAAATGTGTTTGAATAACAGCCTAATCAGCAGCTAATCACCAGGCATTTTTGCTAGTTAGAACATATCTAAAATATATAAGAATGGTGGTGCTTCTTAAGTGTTTTGTACTGCTTACTTGCCAAAGATGAGAATTGTTACACATTTTAAGTACACCTATGTTTTTATATTTATCATTTAAAATTCAAATATCAAGCCTTCAAGAGAATAGCGTTTGCTCATTGACATAGACATGTCAACAGACTTCATGTGAACAGACTCTGTCAAAAAAGAGGCACGTGGATGAAACTCGATGCCAGGATTGTGTCACGCACAATTCAGTTCCCAGAGCCCAAGTCATGAATTCCTCAGAAAAGGGAGTTGGCCACTCAACAAAGGGGAAGTGATACCGGTTTATTACATAAGTGTCACCATCTTCATCAGTGGGGAAAGCAAACAAATATAGCTATATACAGTATCTATTTTTATTTTTTGCAAAAAAAAAAGTTCCCTTTATTACCTTTAACAAGAAGTGACTCAAATGACGGTAGACAGATTCATCCATTTGATTTGTTTATTCAGTGCATTTTACTATACCGCCACCTGTAAGTGAACTTATTTATAACATTATAATTAACATTTCATTTTGAGGAAGCAATAAATAATAATATTGATTGGTTGGTTGAAACCGCTTCTAGACGTTCCTTAAACCAGCACAAAGGAACACTGCAGACTCTCTACATTCTAGGCAGTTACATGGGACATTTTGGTCATAATGTCTACATCTACGACAGCATATTTTTAAAACATATATATAATTTTGCGAGTTCCACCAGATGAATACATTAATGACGAAAGAGAACACCCTCTCATGTAATAGTTACTTTCTCTCATGGCATTCACAAACTGGTAGAAGCTATATGTGTGTACGTTGTATATTTATTAGTATCATTCCCATGGTTGCTGTAGTTGTTATTTAGCATCAGATGGTATTAGTTCATGTTACAGATTGTTAATTTAAAGGGCATATAAGGCCTACGGTCTACGCCTCTCCAGTAGGTAGAATATATATCAGCCACTGTCTCCATTGGGTGCAATGTAGCCATGGGACTTGAGAGAGAGAGAGTATCACAACAGAGGCACATGTTGTGAAACACAAACCCCAGGATGAGTTAACTCATTGCGTGTCACACCTTACAGGGTATACAATGACTATAGGCCTGGCTCTGTGTAAAATGGGTCAGTTTCCTGGAAGTCAGAATTCCTCTGACAAAGAATGTCGAGGGGAAAGCGGGAAGTGAACAATCCCTGTAAATGATATGGTCCACCCCATCACAACACAGTGGCCCCAAGGGTGGTCCCTGCAAGGTCAGGGTGGTGATTATTGACACAGTGTAGATGAAGTGAAACGAGAACAGCTCTAAAATGAAGAAGGACCACAACTTTAGTGACCAGAAAAAATGGATCTGGCCTGTGGAAACGAGTGAGGAAGGGGTGGCAAAATGTTACTCTATAGCTCTTTAAAAATGCTAATTTTATGCAAATATTAATATTTTTAATAATTATAATAATAATAATACATTTAAAAATGATTTTTGGAGATATCCTTCAAAAATAATGATTGAACCTGTTCCCTGCATTCTAATGACCCCACATTATATACGGTAGGTTGAATGTCAAAGATTAAAAATCATTAAAAATTGCACTCCAACCGTAACCCTAATCCTAAATGCCTGACCCTCAAACTAACCTCACAGACCTGACAGATCAACAAACATCATGATAGGGATAAAACAAAACATAACAGTGATCACAAAAAAACTGTATCTATCTAATCACATGTAACAAATGTAATCTACAATATGTAGGGGAAACCAGAAACACAATAGCAGACAGACTTAACCAGCATAGATATAACATTAAAAAAATGCCAAAGAGATGTTGCTAATAGTACAACATTTTATTGGACATGGAATTGGGGCAATGGAGGTATGTGGACTGGAATGCAATCAACTGGACAGAAGGGGAGAGAAAGTTTGCAGAAAAACATTTCCACAGGGCTTAAACCACTATGAAAGATAATTAAGATTAGTTATCTCAGACATAAATAGACTCTTCTTCAACAATGGCGAATGCAAACATTCTCTGTATTGTACTCATACATAATGCTGTAAGATACAAAACATTGAAGTCTTTTACCACAAACCTACCCCTAAACCTAACCGCAAGCAGATTTGACCGTTATCAGTGGATAAGATCGCAGTTGTGTCAGTCAGCTCCCAGACAACATGCCTCCTCGATAAGATTGGGCTGATAATCAGCCTCCTGGGAATTATCGCTTGATAACGGTAGAAGCGGGTGCCTCTGTAGGGGGTGTTTATATGCAAATATCATGACCAATAACATTGAGAAACTGACAATGAACATCAATCATGTTTATGTAGATACCATTAATGTGTGTCTTAACACTTTTCACACCACATGGCATCACATATCAGAAGACAACAACATAAAAAATAAAATAATAATAATAAGGGTAATAATAATTTAAAAAAAAAAGAAAAAAAAAAAAACTTGCACTGGAGACTTTTCCACCAGTCTGTTGCTGTTGAATAGAACTGGTCAGTTTGGTTGCAGTGTCCATGCTCTTCCACTGAGTGTCACTGAATGCACGTGAATGTTCCCTCACCGGTGAGAGTCTTTAATTCATAAGTTCATACAGACTTCTCACCATTGCCCCAGATCTTGCCGTACACCTGCCTTGAATCAAACTCAAGGAATTGCTTCTTAATAATTGGCACGTTCTGCTTTAATTCCTACAAACACATCCACACCCCTTGAGGTTCATGATGGGCTTAAAACAAATACAAAACAATCCATCACAAATCTCAAGTGGTGTAGATATTCGTCTCTAACCTTCCCATTAGGCTATATCAAACTGCAATATATTTGCTCCACAACACAAACGAAGAAATGAGAAGAGAACCCTTTTATATTGAACTTAAACATGTAGCCTACATGATACACACAAACACACAGCGAAGCTGAACGTTTTCTTGTTTATTTTGTTTCATGAACAGTGCTACTGGAAACTATGAATGGACCTTTACATTGTGCGTCCGAACTAGATCAGCACTCGCTATAGAGTGCAAACCTGTGTGTGGCCTACTTGTGTGTGAGCAGAGCGAGTTAATACTCATGACCTGCTATAATTATAGGTCTTTTACTTAATACGTCACCGTTACGTCATCACCTAAACAACTGGCCAATCGGAGTACCCTGAGGGACGACAACCGCGGACCAACTTGCACTGATCGCTTAACCTGTGCCCGCTCCGCTCACGCAAGTGACTACTACACCGTCCTCATGCTGGCGGCTTGAATCAAGGTAGGACAAGTCTCTGTAACAGAGATGCATCCAGTTATTTTCAATATTTTACATTAATACACCTTAGATATGTTGTGTGGACATGCTGTGTTTCCTAGAAATGGAGGGATGAAAAAATCATTAGCATGGTGAAATACATCTTGATGACGTCATCAAGATGTGTTTCGCCATGTTTCCTTTTTTCTGAGAGTGTACAAATGGAACCAAATGGACCCGCTAGGGTCCATTTGGTTCACATTTGTACACTCTCAGAAAAGAATTGAAAATGGGTGGAATTCCCCTTTAGGAAAAAATTGAAAATGGCTGGAATTCCCCTTTCTAAAAGTACCACTACAACACTGGAGATAAAACAATGGTGGTGATCTCTGTCATTGCACTAGTGACTCCTACTTGCTCGCAGGGTGGTGGCTGTTAACCAGGGGCTAAGCAGCTGTAAAGAACAACCGTAAAAAAATGTAAAGAAATCCCTATTCTGGGGGGGTCAAATAAAGCCGATCTACAAGCTCACATACAGTATGTCTGTGACACATTGTGGAGTTCTGCAGTCCGCGAAGAGGTTTGGTGTAGCCTGCAGTGAAATACGCCAAGGCACACAGTGTATTTACTGTTTAAGTTGTTAAATTAATGCACATTCAGAAGGAATCATCGACTGTGAATTGACTGTACTTTCATTGGCAGAGACTGCCACATGTACAGTACGTATAGAGTAGACTTTGACTACATTTATATTGTTTATAGCCTACTTTTTACAGTAAGAGCTCAGTCAAAATGCAAATCCTGGACAGTCCAAGGGCAGATGGCCAAGCAAGATCCTAAATCTCAATGGATTTATTATTGGTACTTCTGAATTCCTGGCTTAGCCTGCTACAGTAGCTGTATACTTTTCATACTACCGTACTGTACACATACTATAGTATGTGTGTACTTTTCACACTGCGGTACTGCCATATGGACACATAACAGATACAAACTCCATTGATCCTGGTAGGGTCCTCCATATCCTATGTGCACCCTCCCACAAAACCAAAAGTAGTGCTCAGCAGTGGCAGGAGTTACATGTGGGAATTGTCATGATTACGGCAAAAATATAAATGAATAATGAATGAAACAGCGTTTCTTTTGCCCAGCTCAGTGTGAGCACACAGAAACGGTTAACTACATACACTGCTGTATAATGGCCTTGGTGTCGGAGCAGATAGATGCATTAGAAGATGCAGACTGTTAGGACCAGCAGAGCTTTGGAGAAAGCGGGCCATGCATGCTGTAGTGGCTTGTGTCGTACAGTCTAATGTGAAGCCATCGCTCTTTTATCTGGGTCTCAATTATTCAACAGGCACAGCCTCCCCCTCTGAGAGGAGAGAGAGAGCAACCAATTGGACTCTACGTTTCCGTTTGGACTGGGGAATAGTGAGGCCGCCGTATATATTCCACCTGAGAGGACTGTTCTGGGAGCATGCAGGCTCCGGCTGTGCCCCTAATGACATCATCCATTTTGGGGGGCCTCCTGGAACACGATTATTATGATTTACAATGTATTAACATCTGCTGCGGTGTTGCGCTGTCCCGCTCTCTGTTTTGCTGTTTGTTTGTTGGCTGTGTGATCTACTTCTCTGGGCCACGGGGCACTGCAGATAAACAAAAAAAAAATCACACTTTTGCACTGCCGCATGCTATTGAAATACATGCCTCTGTTAACATTCTGCAAACGATTTCTAAAAAACTTTACAACACCACCAAATACTGGCCGTATAAGTATCACTTTGTTGACTGGTGTACAATGACTAATACTACACTAGATTGCAACAGTTGCAGGCTGTCGTCAACATGCATAATTCTAACTCTGGTCTCCAGCGTGGAAAGCCAACATATTAACCACCATAGCCGTTGACCAGGGGAGATATTAAGCTTTGATCATCAGCCAACCGAGTCACACAAAACTCACATGCAGATGGAAAGCAGATGGTTGGGTTTATACAGAGATGTCTCTCCTGTGGGCTTTTTCACTCAAAGCCAGCGATCCAGCCATATCATTTAATACATATACAGTAATACGGCGGCCTGGCTGCAAGAATGATTATTTATCATACAGATCTGTTAAATTCACCTTGAATAGCATTTGCTGTTCAAGCGGGGCGGAACGCGGCCTCACGTACATGTTTAATACATGAATATATGAATACATACAGTAGAGTACATACACGCCTCTCTTCATCTGTCTTTTTCTGTCTCATCCACACGCACATATGCACGGCAGTACACACACACACACACACACACACACACACACACACACACACACACACACACACACACACACACACACACACCCCCACACACACACACACTGACACACACACACACACACACACACACACACACACACACACACACACACACACACACGCAGGGTATTGTGGTCTGAATGATGAAGAAGACACTGTGCTCCGACTGCTGCAGAACTAATTTGTTCCACATTGCCGAGTGGAGGTGAAGGTAGGCAGGCGTGGCAAGAGAGATTCAATGCATATTGAATTAATTTGATTAATTTGTATCTTATTCTGTTTTCTTCGTCCCTTCTTGTCGCCTAGCCTGGAACTGATTGGTCAAACAGGATTTGTCATAGTGGAGTGCTGGAACATGTACAAGATGTGAAGGTGCACCGCTGCACCCAAAGTGAAAATAACCATTTGCACAAGCAAGATCACATTAAGGTAGTGCATTCTGTAACAAGATAATCAGACTATTACATGATTTTTAAAAACTCAGGTGGCAACTGTGTGACAAGAGTTTGACCTCTGAGATCACATGTAAAGACTGCGCCTGAGTGACGTAAAATTCAAGCGTGTTTATCAGTATGAAAAAAAGTGTGAAAAAAATAAGTTTGCAGTCAGAAATACCCGCATTAGAATAAAGACAACCTGCGGGCATGCAAAATGCACTGGCACAACAGCGGCTGCAACTGCAACTGTCCTCATGGTGAAATGTAGAAAATGGGGCATCTGTGACGAAAATCAATGACATTATGACTAATGTCACACGAATCAAGATAGATTGATGGCCAATGTGTTTTGGTGTGGAATTCTCCTTTAATCCCACTCTGGCACCCAGACACTGTATTACTGGGTTTAAACTTAATCATCACTTTAAAATATAATATGGTAAAAATAAGCCACATAGCAGTAAAATGGCTGAGTTAAGAAACGTAAACAACGTAAATTGACGTATTGGCGTAAACGTAAATTGTAAACAAACATTCCAAGCGACGTGTATATAGCTCAGCATAAGCCATCCCTCGCACTATGTCATCTCTTTGCATGAAGGGATGCATGCTCTGATTGGTTCAGAAACCCTCTTTGCTAGATAATTAGGTGTGATCTATAATAACCCTCTACCATTTGCGGTTCACCGGACCTTTAAGTGCACAGGGAAGCCGTGGCGAGTCTCAACTAGACATGTATGTGTCTTAATCTACCACATATGTCGGAGCCACAAGCCAGCCGTATGTCTTAACCCAGGGGTTTTCAACCTTTTTGACACCAGGGCCCACTATTTATTCAGCAATTGAGCCACGGACCACCACTTGATGACATTTTAGCCCCACAGACCTCGAAACTTAAGATTTATTTTGCTTTTGTCCACAACACCAGGCATCTTCTAGTTGTGTAGACTTGGGCCAATTCAGATGAGTGTTTGTGTGAAACCAAATGGACCCTTGCGGGTCCATTTGGTTCCATGTTCACGCTCTCAAGAGTTACATCTGGTTAACCAACTAAGCTGGGGACCACCTGGAACCCTCTCAAGGACCACTGGTGGTCCCCGGACCACTGGTTGAAAACCCCGGTCTTAACCAACCACGCAGACTATTGGTAGTCTGGCCCACATTGAGTGTCGTCAGGAAACACCAGTCTGCCTCAGCACAGCGTTTGGGAACCACTGGGTTAAATGTCTTGTTAAATTAGCTGTGTGGAGATGCATTCCAACAACAGCGGGTTGCAAATGTTAACATGGACCAGGGATAAACAGCATTATAAATGGATGAAGATGCGATCCGCTATGGACCATTTGGGATGCACTGCTTATGCTGTCTGTGTTCAGCATGCAGGATGATTTCACGAGAGGAAATGTTTCACGCTGAACTACATGCAGAGAATAGCCGACTAAAAGTACATTAAGGCAACGGGCCTTGATAGAGGGGAAAGGAATTGGTCGGAATAATATTCCTTCCACCCACTACGTACGTCCGGCCGGGGAAACTCCTCCTTGTCAGTTGAAGCAGCTTGGACTCCTCACGCATAGAAGGAAGCACAAGGTTGGTCAGCTGCTCGTCCCTGGTTGAGAGGAAAGAAGTACAAGACATTTTGTCTAGCCACATCATACAGCCACTGCAGCCACTCTGTGGTGACTTCTGTTTTGTTTGAGTAACAATAGCAATAGGAGTCATTGGGAAAAAATCACAGGCAATTAACTTTTACTATTTATAATAATATTTGAAACCTTTTTCACCACTGGCTTTAAGGGGGCATCGGTGTCACGCCCCTTTTCATGACGAGTAAATTTAAACAACCAATTGCACAAATTGAGATGAAGATGCATGGTGATTTTTTTTTTGCCTACAGTTCCCTGGATGGCAGTCTTGAGCCTATGTGCATATATGGTGGTTCATTACACCTTGCCCTTAGAATGAACAGATGAACATCTTTGGTGCTACAGGCAGCCACCAAAAGCGCCACAATGCATTAGCAATGTGCTTATGGATGTATGAAATCCATGAAGCCGATGCAAGTCCTGCAAAAATCCCCACTGCCGTTTCTCAAAGGTCTGACAGCACCTACTCCTAATCTCATCCATATAAAATCATACATTTGGACTCGGATTTAGATTAACACTGCATTTTGCTGCGTAAGAAATAGTAGTAGTAATTAAAGGCTTTTTGCTGTATTTTTCTTCTGCTGCGGAGACCTGATTGAGTTCACACATCAAAATGACACGGCTGTTCGGTTTGACAAACTATTACCACGTAACCCTGCCTCCTCAATATGTCTCCGCATGTGATTGTTTAATTCCCAAGAAGCGACTCATTAAAATGTACCGTCATGGCTCACCAGGAGGTATTTCATTCTGGCCTTACATGTCTGAGGCACAGGCTGCGTGCTGCCTTTGATCATTGCTGCCATGAACAAGTAGCTGCTGTGAACACGTTGAAATTAATTTCCTAAATCAAGTTTTACGAATGACAACATTCTGATGGATGGAGGATGGGCTCGATTTTAATGGATGAGTGCATATTGTTCTTTAATGAATGAATAACAATATCCTATCCTGGAAATGCAGGAGGGGCGACGGACACAACCATTGGACCAACTCGGTCGCAGGCATCCTATTGTCGGGGGTTAAGGTTAGGTTTAGGTAGGTTTTACAGCGGTTATGTTATGGGTTTAGGGTTAAGCTTAGTAGCGTCCAGTGAAGAGCGGTCGTTGCCGTTGGCACAACAGTCGTGAGCATTGGGCCAACAGCCCAACATAGTAAATAGTAAACCAGTCAGCTAATGGTAACGGTTGCGACGGTTGGCCCATCACTCGCGACTATCGGTCGCGACCGTCAGTCACGGTCGCAAAATGATTTTGCCGGAATGAGCAAAATGCACATTATGGATTTCTTTCATCTCCAGATCCTTGGGTTGCTTTGAGCCAAAATAGCTTTCTTTGTCGAGTTAAGTGTCAGTTTAAAAAAGAAAGGTAAAAGGCATAATTTCCTATGTCTTGGACTGGTACTTTATTTTCTGAAAAACAATACCCATGCCTATATCTGCATATCCCTCTTTCTGAAGCACCTCCTCTCTCTCTCTCTCTCTCTCTCTCTCTCTCTCTCTCTCTCTCTCTCTCTCTCTCTCTCTCTCTCTCTCTCTCTCTCTCTCTCTCTCTCTCTCTCTCTCTCTCTCTCTCTCTCATTGGGGCAAATTATGACATTGAGGAAAAGGACATAATTTGCCTCACTCCTTGATAATTTGTCAAGCAGATACAATTAGTATTGATGAGATATGGACCATCCACCTGCAGCACAGCCCTGACATTACCCATGATGCACTCCTCCTGTCAGGAAGAGTGTCTCCGACTCCATAATTTGGTAAATGACCGATAAGCGCTCTGGCAATCACTGGGCTCCTGACATTAAAACCGTTTATAGATTTCTACATGCTGCCATTTTCTGATGAGACGGACATTTTCAATGGGCCGTGATTGCTTCTGTCAGAGGACCTAAGGCACGGGAGAATGGAGCTGAAAGGCTATGGTGAGTGAGGCAAGGAGGGGAGTAGACAGAATAGAAGTGAATATAGCCTTGAATGTGGTCACATCCCCCGACATTTGATTCTTTCCTTTTTTTTCTCTCTCTTCTGTTTATGGAAGCTATGAGCATCTTTGGTCCGATACATATTCTGTTCTGCTATAGGCTACTGGCCTTGTCAGAAAGTTGGCCATGGGGTTGATTGACAGGTTTTCCTTGCTGCAACTAACAATACCCATAACGTGATGCTTAGTTCATTCAGGGACGTCCTTTTCAGCGGGGAGAATTTATGTCGGTTGAAATCAGGCGATATTCTTCTGGGCCAAATGGGACTAGTCCTGGTTTGTACTTGATCTGGCCCCAATCAAGACATCGCATGCAGGTCCTGACTATGCATGCTGGGCGAGGACAAATTGTCCCTGTGAGTTGGATCCAGTATTTTTTTCAGACTGAAAAGTCAACAGAGCCTGAAAGTCGCTCTGCCACTCAATCAACGTGGATGAGTACAAAACAATAGTTTAAACATTAAATTATTATGTTTACATGGTTTCCTAGTTGCACTGTCTGCACGTATGTTTACATATCAGCCTGTAAATATGGTATTTGATACCAACTAATGTGGATACACCTTGACTCCAGATGAGTGGCGGGAGGACCTTTCAAGGAAACGTAAATTAATCCAAAAGTAACCACAATATTTGAAACTATTTTCCCTCTTGCTGTCATTACTCCAAACTCTCAACACCATTTTTTTTTTCATACTGGCTTAACGGAACATTTGAAATCTGTGGTGTTGCACCACCTGCCCCTTTGACTGACTGAAAATAGTGAGGCAGAGACTTAAGTGACAACTTCCACATCACCTGCTCTGCATTATCCTCGTGTGCCTTCAAACTATAACACTGGTGGTTACATTCTCTGGGAACAAGATGCAGAATGTGTGGGGGAAAAAAAACACCACCATGCAGTAAAAAATAAAGTTAATCCTTCCGACTCGCTCACTGCGTGTCTCTGCTATTACCTCTACACTATTAAGAAGTCAGCCCTCATCGCGCTGCGCTGTTCCAAAACCACTGAGGCCAAGCCTCTAAGTCCATATGATTTTCATATACTGTATGTTTAATCCACCAGGCAGAGAAAACCTCTATAACGCAAGAAGAGACGAGTAGATCTCCTCTGGCGGATCTGGCACTGAGTTGACACCAGGGGCGGATCTAGGCATGGGCATGGGGGGGCTAATGCCCCCCTAAACGCCCAGTTTGCCCCACCAAACACGATGGTATGCAAAACAACCCAAGATATTTAAAGTATACCTAATTAAAGTGCCTATGTTTAAAATGATTTGAAACACTACTACTGCTACTAACTAACTACAGCTGTGTCACCACTAAACCAACAGCATTTCATCGTTGAAAACAAAAAACTCTGAGTCAGACCTTTAGCTTTATGCATGCTGCGTGTCTGTTGCAACTTCAACAACAACTGATGTTATTATTGATGCGTTACTTGACTAATAAAGTCATGTAACCAAAAACGGTAAGGGTAAGGGTGCAGCGTCCTTGATGAAGCCGCCCCTTTATCGTTTTCTCCTGCCCTCCCCCCCAATTGGGAAATGTTACATCCGCCCCTGGTTGACACGCTGTCTGGGAATGAAATGAACTCCCCGGGCGCCTGCTAACGGTCCAAAGGACCCCCATTCCTTTTGATCCGGGGCTTTGTGGTCAACACGAGGGTCTTTCTAACTGTACAGCAGGGTGCCTCCATTCGCCCCGCTGCCCTGGGCATGCTCTCTGTAACGCTAACTAACCCCTTTCAGAATCCGCAGGGACCGGTGCGGTGCCGGTCGGTCGGTCGGCGGTGCCTCCTCGACCTCAGCTCGCCTTTGCAAAGGCACGGTGACAAAATGTCACTGACGTCTCACTGCTGTGAGTCAGAGTCTCCCAGGATCAGAGACATCAAAGAACTCCAAGCTAGAACAAATTTACATATCTGTAGTGTATACTTGTTGCATTGTTGTTTGTTTGCTTGTTTTTACATGAAAATTAGGAAAAAAATAACAGATTGAGAGATACTGTAGCATGGTGTTTACACTCTAGACACAGATGCTAGGATCGTTGCTTACCTCGTATAATCCGGAATGATACGTGTTGCGGAATGAACGTGTTCTCTTCTCTCTTGAGGGTCATGTAACCTTGTTTGTTGAATCTTGCATTTGTCGCTATACAAGAGCATCTGCGAAAACAACAATTGTACATTGTACAGTACAGTCAGAATAAAGTTTGTACTATAAAGTGTTTGTACTGCAAACAATGTGTAGCGGGTAGAATAGTTGTACTCTTTAACTGGAAAACTTTGAAAGACACAAATATAACTCTTGAATTTGGTTAACCCTCTAGCACCACACGCAGCACCAATCCTGTCCTTCACCGGCTTGGACCAAGACAAACAAACAAAGCTGGTGAGTTGAGCTTGTCCATTGATACTTTCCACTTGTAGCCCTTGTTTGTATAGAATACATTATTATATATCCAGCTTCAGTTTGCCTCATTGCAGGACATCAGTAATTTGGCCGCTTGTTATTGCTTAGTAACAGTAAAGTAGTATAGTAGCTAATGATACTACAACAATGCTTTTTCTTCCAATTCAACAGCATCTGTCTTTGTGGAGGTGATTGCTGTGCAGGCTACAGAGATGTATAACCAGACAGTAATGAAGAATTCTTATTTAGCAACAAAAGATATTTCAAACATAACTTCATCTGGGTGGTTTGCTGCAAGTTCCCCGAGATGCATTTACTACCAAGTTAACCTGAATAAACTGGGGAAACTAAATCCCATTTTAGCATTTCAATGTGTAATTTAACAACAAGAAAAGGGTAACCTAAAAAAGTATATTGGGGTTACAGGGCATTTACTGTATGATCTGCTCATACTGCTGGTGCAATTTTGCCTCAAACACATTTATATTGATGAATGTAGAGAAAGTGGAGGTGTGAGAGAATGTAAAGGCTGACGGTAATTAAAAAAAAACAGTCATTTCTCCAAAGATTCATCATAAGATGTTTTTTCTCTTGATGAACAAGAGTTTCAGGGTCAAAGCATGCAGACGCAAGCTATTCAAATCTGAAGTCGCTGAGCAACACAAAGAACTCAACAATAATTTCAGAAAGAATGTAAAATCTTTGTGATGGTGCGAATGTTTACCTCCGAGTCTACCTGAAGGCTTTGTACACAAGCCAGTAATCAGACAAGAGACAACAGAGAGCATGTACTGTTGGCACATGGCTGAGCTCCAGAAACTCACTAATGAAGTGTGCATATACACAGCCTTCATCACCATTCCACTGAGAATCTGTCTCTGTCTAGCATGGAGGTGAAACGGCTCAATTAAAGGTTTTTACTCCACTCTGCCTCCTCTCTCAAAACAAAGCCAACTCCTTTATTCAACTTATATTTCCTACGGAGGCAGGGGCGGATCTAGGCATGGGCATGGGGGGGCAATGCCCCCCTAAATACCCAGTCTGCCCCCCCAAATACAATGCCATGCAAAACAACCCAAGATATTTCAAATTAAAGTGATTATATTTAAAATGAAACATTACTACTACTACACTACTGCACCACTAAACCAACAGCATTTCATCATTGAAAACAGAAAACTCTCTGAGTCAGACCTTTAGCTTTATGCATGCTGTGTGTCTGTTGCAACTTCAACAACAACTGATGTTATTTTTGATGCTTTACTTGACTAATAAAAGTCCTGTAAACCGAAAATGGTATGGGTGCAACATCATCGCTTCGTGCCACAGGCGCCCCCATACCATTTTCTCTTGCCCCTCCAACATGTTCTCTTGCCCCATCCAGCATGCCCCCTCCCCCCAAATGGGACATGTTACATCCGCCCCTGTAGGGAGGCCAATGTGAAGAGTGATTGTACAGTAAGTGATTGTTTTATGTGGGCAGCCCTTTACCGTCCTTCTTCCAAAAAACACCCTAGCTGGCCCTCGACTTGTACCAATTCTTCTCCTTTGGCCCGCTGTTTATTTGCATTTGACATCCCTGCTGTTAGTGCTGTAGAACATGAAGGGTTATTTGTAACTTGAGCTGCAGAACACAAGGTGAGAGAATGTTCTCCGGCTTGTTGTGTTCAATTTGTCGAATGAAACTATAACAAACTACCTTTTGTCACCGATGGAAATAAAAACTAAGCTATCACTAAAAAAATATATAAACATTATAGTGAGAGTGGAAAAGCCACCCAGTAGAACCTGAGCTTGTAGATCGGCTATATGGCTGGCACACAGTAGTCAAATATAAATCAGGCATTATGACGGCGTCAAGGCCTGCCAAAATGGGGAGGGTCTGTATAGGGTATTTCAACTCAATTTTGTTTGTTACTTTGTTTTATACAGTATGATAATTTTCAACCAGATGAAAACTCTAAAGCAGTGGACCTCTCAAACATTGTGTGCAGTATATTAAAGATAGAGTGCCATGAATTTTTTCTACCCTAAAACATGATCATCAGGTATTATTAATGTTATATGAAAAGTAGGATTTTTCCCCAAAAAGTGTACAGTGTTTGTTAAACTGTAATTTTTATGATTCCACCCAGCCAGTTCATTATGTATGATCCACCTGAACTGAAGCCACACCCACAGCTTTAGTTGCATGATAAAGGGGGAGGAGTGAGGGGAGGAGCTGAACATGTGATGTCACTATAAGTTTTTTCCATTGGCACATTTGGCTGGAAAGGTTCAGCCCCCAGGAAGAAACCCTAAATACAAAGGGAAGACATCATTGCACATACACAAAAAACACAACAAGGGGTCTATTTACAGACTGTCACCTCTTAAACGTGTACAAAATTGGGAAAAATCCAAAAATCACGGCACCCCCGCTTTAAATAAACAGTCACTTTACATTGCATTAGTTCTCATACAAACCCTAATATCGATTATGGAAAAAACGGTGGATATTAAAGAGCACTGGACCGATGATCTATTCCTCTCAGCTACTGATGGTGAAAGACAGAGCTATTATTTAAATACAATGCTCTTGCCAAGCATATACCGCTAATTATTGTTTACCCAATACATGCACATTGCACATAGACACATTAAAAAATACAGATCAGTCTTATTTTTAAAACTATTTTTCTCTCATTGTGATATGCCCTCTTTTGCTCTCTGTAAGCGGTAATAACATGAAATTCAACTTTTTGTGTGATTTTGTTGCTCCTATATGTGTTTTTTATCCCCACAAACCTTGTCTGCTCTGTTTCCACATTTAATGACATCTGCCCTTGAGATGGCTCTGAAATCAGCGGGAAATAAATAAAAAAAACAGTGAAAATGTGGCATTGATTAATCTCTGCTCCATCAGTCACAGACGGTTGAAGCTCAAACTTCCTTGGATGTTTTTCTCTTTTGCCTTTCTTTTTCGTTATTACCATTTTAGATATAGACTAGAGCAGGGATGTCAAACTCTAATGCACAGCAGGCCAAACTAGAACAATTGGTTCAAGTTGTACTGTATATAGCTATACTTGCCTTTACTTGCCCTTTTCCCCCTCTATGTTGCTTTCACATTGATGCTGCAGCTTTTTCCCTGCAGACATATACTTGCTTCGTCCTGCAAACGGTCCAGAACTTTGTTGTTGTCAACAAATCATGAAAACAAAACATTCGCCGGGCTCAGGATAGGCGTGGCTACTGTGTGAGGAGGAAGGGGTTGTGTGGAGCGAGGTAACATTTTATCCAATCACAGCACAGCATTCTCCTGCAGTTTCATAATGAGCCAATAGAGTGGACGTGAGGTGGAGCTGGGTTCCGTTTTTATTTTTTAAACAAATCTGTTTACAAACAGTGTTTGTACACACTATTACCTTTAACGCTCAGTTTCCTGTTTTATGATCCTCGCTAAGCACTGCTTTGGTAGTAAAATGAGAAAGTAAACCATTTGCGGTGTGTGCAATATACCAGAGGGCCAGTTCTGATAGTAATCACTGTAAATATCCTGTGGGATTTGGCCCCTGGGCCTTGAGATTGACATGTGGACGACTAGACTAGAGGAACAACGTGATGTACTGTACACATTGGATGGTTATAAACAAGTCTAGGTATTAAAGTTGTGCCCTGTACCACTGACTGTGGGTAAACAGGGTCTGCCTTACATTTCTTCCAGTTGGTGGTATACTCTTTCGTGTTGTAGAACTGCTTACTCAAGGTGCGAGTGATCCCTGCGCTGTCTCTCCTCTACATGTAAAGTGTCCCAAGACAACTTGTAATTTGACACTTTAATAGATACAGACGTGCATCATTTGTTTTGATAATGGCCCCCTTTTTGCATATTCAGCAATCCACACAACATGTTAAGATGGGACTTTCACCTCAGCATGATCTCTCTGTACTATGGTGTTTAACAACAATGACGACAATAACTAAATAAAACATAAAACTACCTGGTCCCTAAGTGCCTCAGATAGATATGTGACACTTTTTTTTTACTTTAATGGTTCCTCTCAATCAGACCCAGTGGAATGACAGCTGGCTGATGGTTCTGCTGCTGATGTGGATGCAACCATATCTCTGTTTGGGGAATTCCTTTTCCACTCACTAACATCAGAGACTGTTCTGGGGGGAAAAACAGCTCCTTAATTAAACCAGTCATGATGCTCATATGACAAGTGAAGCTACAGGCCCACATACAGTATATTCCCCAGTGATTGTTAGGGCGTTGTTAGAGCCAATAAATGTAAGCCTGGCTTGTGAGCTCTAATGGAGCTGGAAATATTTGGAAAAATGGAAATGGAGTTCAGATATTGGCCAATGATGCAATGTTGTATTCTGGATAATAAGGCAATGACTCAGTAGACGCTTATAGGGAGAACTTCTTGTCAAGATAACTACCAACTCAGGGTCCGTCTCTCACGGTTTCTCCGGCTGTTGGTGAGAAATGTAGAATATACTGGATAATTTCCATTCTAACTCTCCCTGAAAGACACATGGCTCATTAAGAGGCTCTCAGGAGGAGTTTGCCTGCATGTGGTTTATATTTTTATGAATCTTCCAGAAGGGTTTTTACAGTTCTCTGCCCGGCTGCATCCAGCAGATAGCCCCCATGGCTATGGTGGCACACATTAAAGGTGAATAGTAATTAACGGAATAAACAACATTTTTATGAAGGGATGCGGTGACAATATAACATTATCTGTTAGACAGCAGGCCTTTTCCCCGGGAATTACTGTGAATCACTGGAGGAGGTATAGGGGGGAGTTCACAGGGGGAAAAGAATTAGAGCTGATGCAGAGCAATAGCTTGATAGCAATTTGTTTCTCATATTTGTGGCATTTGCAGCAACACATTTGTTTCTGCGAGGGACAATTATCATGACGAAAGAGCAACAACGTGAGACTGCACAATTACAGTTTTACATACAGTATGTTTCGTTGTGTGTTGTTTTGGTTTTTTTTTTTGCTTCACATGCAAGCTAAGGTGTTACATGAAATATCCCTGTTGCCTGCTGAGTGTATTTAATTAAACCATTCTGAACTGGAAAATAATGCTAATGCTAAGTATTGCTTAGAACACTTGTCATAGGTATGACGTCACAGGGGATTTTCCCCATTACCCCCATTACCAAATTTCCTCCGGGGGAAAATCTTGCCTGGGGCTCCAAATTGCTTAGAAACGCCACTGGACCACCACAGCCTCATCACGTCCTCCAAGCAATTTATACCTGTGATCCACTCGCCTCCTATCCATCCTCTGGGTACTTTGTGGTCAGTCTGAGGTCCAAATCTTCAGTGGAAAGCTGTGCCTCTCTACTAACACCTCTCTGTAGGGGTGGTGGGGAGAGAGAGAGGGAGAGAGACATAGACAGACAGAGAGAGAGAGGCTTGAACCCTACCTGGAGAGAGAGAGAACAGTTTTCTGGGCTTATCTGTGCCCTCCTGGCCGTCCTGCCAATGCCTTATGGGAAGAAGATGGAGGAGGAAAGCTTTGAAAAAAGTCCTCCAGCACCGATTAGACCGGCCATAAGTACCAATCGATTTGTCTTGTCTCTCTTGGATAAAAGTAAAGCCATCTTTCTTCACTTCCAAAGGATACTATTCTTAAACACGCTTTGCAGACAGAGTCATCCGGGGTCTCTAGAATTTCAAAGTGGTTCGGTCAAGGCGGGCAAATTGTCATTTACGTTTTCTCTTACTGCCCGCAAAGGACAATTTCATTTGAAACTGTTGACACTTGTATTTTGATTGATGACAAAATTCACAGTTAAGCTGCAGTGACTTGTTAAGTAGCAGACGTTTTAGAGGACTTTCACAATGAGCCCTTCTCTAAACCCCACCCTTTGGGGTGGGGTTTGTTCACTGTCCAATGCCAATCCAGGGCAAGCTTTCCTCTTCCAACATGCCTATTGGACAAGGTCGGATTAGGGAGGGACCTAGTTAAGGGCTAAGTTTGCAAGGCCTTACAAAACTTTCTAGAAAATGAGCACTAATTGGTTAATGTTTTGTCGCAAAATATGGAATCACACATTTCCCGTCTGTGTGTGGGTTACACCCCAGGTGAGAGAGCATGTGACATGATAACGTGACATCAGGGATGGCGCACAAGATCCCAGATGTCATCAATATTGGCCAGGATTGTCTATTGAAATATTATTTGTAGCCAATATATTCCTGGTGTTTTGGCCTCATTTTTTGTGAACACAGTGAGATAGAGAGCAAGTAATGGAGGTTTTCCACCTATTGGAGTAGCCTGTAGTATTATTTGGTTCATTTAACACTTCATACATTCATGATTCTATTTGCTGACTGGCTGTGGGTATTTGGGGAAATGTTTTATAGGGGTTTCTTGTCCTGTTGTCCTGTCTTAGCTTCTTTCTTTCGTTTGATCATTTATTTCACTCTCTTTTTGACACATTCTGTTCTGATTGTAATATCTACTTGTCAGGAGTCTGATAGTGACAGAGAAGCGATTATGCTCCAGTAAAATGTCTATGTGCGACTCTGGAAGAATATCACTTTGTTGTCCCCAGGAATGTAATACAAGACAAAAAAGCAATGTCATCAAATGGCAGACCACCTTTTTAATTAAGAATTAAACATCACCGTCTTGTTTGGAGTTGTTATTCTGTCATCCTGAATACAGTGCGTAGCATCACTGTGGCAGATATGCACCAGTGTACAGAACACCCACTGATTTAGGAAGCACTGAGAGTGAGCACATGAGTTCAGCCAACCTAAAAAACGTATGTCTTGTGATGTACCTGTAGTATAACTAGTGCCAGAGTACTTGAGGTGGGTGTAGACCTACTACTGTGATCACTGATGTGGGATAGCAGTGGTGGCAGTGTGTGCAAATGCAACACTCTAACTTCTGGATGTGCTGTGTGTTCCCTGAGCATGTGGTATTATTAAGCGAGACACACAGGGGCGGATGTAACATGTCCCATTTGGGGGGGGGGGGGGGGGGCAAGAGAACATGTTGGAGGGGCAAGAGAAAATGGTATTTTTCGGATTTTCGGTTACAGGACTTTTATTAGTCAAGTTGAAGTTGCAACATAAAGCATAAAGCTAAAGGTCTGACTCAGAGAGTTTTCTGTTTTCAATGAAATGAAATGCTGTTGGTTTAGTGGTGTCACAGCTGTAGTTAGTAGCAGTAGTAGTGTTTCAAATCATTTTAATTACTTTTGTATAAGCACTTTCATTTGAAATATCTTGGGTTGTTTTGCATGGCATCGTGTTGGGGGGGGGGGGGGGCAGACTGGGTATTTAGGGGGTCATTGCCCCCCCATGCCCATAGCTAGATCCACCCCTGGAGACATACTGTATTTAACTATATTTATTTGTTTTTTAAGTGACCAAGCAGTCCACGAAGTGGACTTGGTCACTTATTTGTTATTGACTGCTTTTCTCCTTCTTCTCCTTCTTCTTCTTCCGCCAAAAATAGCTGTTCTGGCTGAACCGTGCAGTCGGTTTTCGCGAAAATTGGTAATCTGGTAGAGGGTGATGCCAAACGGTGATGATGCGAAGCCTGTGACCACTGGTCAAATGGTGGCGCTATAGCACTCAACTGAAATTGCAAACTTTAAACACTTATAACTCATGAACTGCTTGACTCTCAGAAATGTAACTTATATTCACTTATGCGTCTGCTTATGCCGAACAACTTTTGTATTCTGACTTTTGACCTCTGACCTTTAGATGAACCGCCATCTTGAATTATATGTAAAACAGTTAAAATGTCTCTTCTTCTACAATCTTTGATCAAAATGCATAACAATGACCTACACATGAACTTTGGAGCCATACGAATATGAAAATAGGTGTGAATTTTGTTTTAAGTGAAAAAATATGTTTTTACGAGCCAATGAAAATTGCTCGTTTGTGAAAATGATTCTAATGCCCCTAATCTACACATGCAGCGTCATCTGCTTCTGAGATTTTACAGTTTTGTAGAGGGGGATGCCAAATAGCAGCAAAACCAGTCTTACTCCAATTGCTCAAATGGGGGCGCTATAACAATTATTTGAAACTGAAACATTTGACCAACCATAACTCGGGCCTTGTTTGGCCAAAAATCATGGGACTTGTTTCTACATGTTCCTTGATTCATGTGGAACACATCTGTAACTTTGACCGGTAAGCTCCACCCCCAGAGTGTCTGCCATTTTAAGCAGTTTGAAAAGTGCTCATGCCTGATTTTCTGCCTGTCAATTTGCATGACATGCCCGCACCTTTGTTGTGCAAACCGTTGTACCAACCGTTGTGCAAACCGATTTGTACAAACGGTTTGTACAGGCGCACCGAGGACAGCCATCGTCAGTGCGTTAATCTCGCGTTAATTTTTTTGATGCCGTTAGTTAACGCGAGATTAACGCGTTAACACCGACACCTTTAACACACATATATATATATATATATATATATATATATATATATATATATATATATATATATATATATATATATATATATATATATATATATATATATATATATCCTATTGGCCTGAATATGAAAGACAATGCTTTTTCCCGATGGAAATATCCCAAAAATTGATTTGTCTTATATTCAGGGGCTATATATATATATATATATATATATATATATATATATATATATATATATATATATATATATATATATATATATATATATATATATATATATATATATATATATACACACACATACACTAAAATCCAAGTTTAATGCAACGCACCAGAGCCATTTAGAGACGGAGTTGCGCCAATGATGGGGTACACAGTTGCATTGGGTTAGTCACGTGATCAGTGGTCACAGTGAGCCTAACGGTGACAAATCATAGTCTAGTCTGAAACACATTGTTTGAAGTGAGTAAGATGAGATGTAAAATGACAGCCGGTTTGAATTATTTTACAGTAACAATTAAAGTCTCTGCAATGTGTATGATTTGCTATTACTTAAAAAGACCTAACATAAAAGGATTCAAGCTGGGCTTTTACTTTGAGTCCAATGCGTTTCTGCCTACTTCTCAATAGCACTGAGTTACACTCGCATATCATGAAAGTGACATTCACGGAAATGTCACTGTGATTGAGATGATAAAACTCAATGTAATGGTAATGGCACCAACTCAGTGGCTGCCCTGAGACTGGGAGACCGGGGTTCGATTCCCGGCCAGGTCATACCCCGACATTCTAGATTTCCAGTAGTAACCTACCCAACGAAAGCTTTGCATTGTACAAGCCTTGATCATTTCATGTAACAGTGTAGTGGTTAAAACATTGTGCCAGATTATGTTAGATTAACTTCTTGAACAAAGTGGCCATTAAACAACTGTTGTTAACTAGTGTCCAATCACATTTATTTCACAATTTCTTCTAGTTGTACTTGAATTGTACTGTAATTCTCCAAGCTTTTATCAGTTTTGTTGTAGGAGGCCAGGTTGACATGTAGGCTACTGTAGGAATTTTACATTTCATTTATTCATTCACTATTGTATGGACCCGGGGCAAAAGCACCCCCTCAGATAATTTCTCAAAAATATGTTCCTTCTTCTACATATTGTTCTGACTCCTTATTGCTGCTTGCTTGGTCACGTTTTATTGCTGCTTGCAGCTATATTTCTTTTTACATTTCCAATAAATCTCTTTGAGAGAAAAGGGTTTGTATAGGTCAGTCCAGTCAACTGAACAACAAGGTGTGCTTCCATTCACTTTTCTAGAAGCTGAGCACGCTCTCATGCACGCGCATGCACGCACGTACACACACACTCAGAGTTGATGCTTCATTAAACTGTTTCTATCGTCCCAAATGAGCCTCCATAAACCCTGACGGGAGAAATACAGACGGAGAAGATAAACAATGTGTTTGTGTGGCAGCTTATCTCACAGACATTATACAAAACCATTACGGCAAATTAGAAGGTTTATAGGGAAACAGAGCGACAGTCTCAGACAGTTTAGGGAGAGTGAGTGGGCTGTGTGTGTGTGTGTGTGTGTGTGTGTGTGTGTGTGTGTGTGTGTGTGTGTGTGTGTGTGTGTGTGTGTGTGTGTGTGTGTGTGTGTGTGTGTGTGTGTGTGTGTGTGCGTTCAAAATTGGTCTCAGTTCTCTCTGAAAATATTTGTCCCAGCACTTAGCTTAGTCTTCCTGCCTGCTTCCTTTTACTTTTTCGGTTGAAAGACAAAGTGTCACTGTCCCTTCCCCTCATATCTCTCTCTCTCTCTCTCTCTCTCTCTCTCTCTCTCTCTCTCTCTCTCTCTCTCTCTCTCTCTCTCTCTCTCTCTCTCTCTCTCTCTCTCTCTCTCTCTCTCTCTCCCCCCTCCCTCGCTCTCAGCTGGTGGGGAGTTTCAAACGCAGAGAGAGTTGATTTTGCCTGGTATCAGAATAGAAATGGTTCCAGTTCTCCTGTGAGTCTCCAGAGAGGTACCGGTAGAGTTTGTAGCACTCACAGGGCAGCGGCAATGCTCCCTTTTCTCTCTGCGTCTCATATCCAAAGCTTATAGCCTGCTGCGACCTAAAACTACATAGTTTCAGTGGTGAATGCAGAGAGTTGCTGCATACTGGGGCATGAATATTTACTCTTAAACTGAACACTCAATTTTGCAGTTGGTCATTCGTTAACTAAGTCACTGATTGGCTGGTTTAGTTAATGATGTAATGGTGATATAATTACTTATCTCCTGGAGGTGTCAGGTGTACTTGCCCTATGCTCGCTCCCTCCGCTTGTGCACAAGTAGGAGATGGCCTACTTGTGTGCAAGTATTTTGATCAGTTTGTGGTCGTCGACTGGTCCCTCGATGGACTCCGATTGACTCGTATTGTCATGAGTATTGTCTCCTGGAGGTGATTATTGTGTATATCTTGGGGTGTGTGTGTGTGTGTGTGTGTGTGTGTGTGTGTGTGTGTGTGTGTGTGTGTGTGTGTGTGTGTGTGTGTGTGCGTGCGTGCGTGTGCGCGCGTGTGTGCGTGTGTGAGGGCTGTATTTAGTTATATACTGTATTCATTCTTTGCTGCAGTACTTTGCTGTTGTTGTTTTTTGGCACAGCACTTGGGTACAACACACCTGCTATCCATTCTCATGTGTGATCTATTATTCCAAGCCGAAGACAAGTGTGTGTTTTTTTGTATCATGCAGTATGCATGCAGGCATCTGTTTTCTATTATACCTCTGATGGTAAATAAATATGAACCTTGATCTTTCTGGCTATGTCAGGAGTCTGTATAAATAACCCAGGGTCTCTTTTGACAAATACGGTACAAGCATCCCGCAGGGAGGACAAAACACAAATCCTTTCTCTTTTGCAGTATACTGTATATCCCACGGTATTCCTCACATTGTGATGCATTCTCTAGTGAATTTGGGTGCACTGTGCGATGTCTGTACTTGCTGGGCACTGCGTATAGCTGTATTCACATACATGTTATATGGAAATATAGATCCTGTGTTCTTGTGGGAGCAGTAATTCAAAATATACCATGTTATGCACCATATGCACACCAAGCATTTTAATATTTGGTTAAAAGTTAACATTTTTGTTGTTGACAGCAGCAGTTCAGGGCTCTCTGACTTACAATTAGTGCAATATCATTCTATGTCAGGGGTTTTCAACAGGTGGTCCGGGGACCACCAGTGATTCCTGAGAGGATTCCAGGTGGTCCCCAGGCTAAATGATGGACAGGATGTAACCAAATGGACCCCTTATCGATCTGTAACTCTTGAGAGCGCTAAAATGAAACCAAATGGACCCGTGAGGGGGGCAGAAGAAAATGGGGGAAGGCCTTATAATAAGTATTTTTGTCAGGACCTGTATTGTGGCATTTTCATGTTAGATTAGCACCACCGTGGTTCTCCAGATGGTGGCAACACGTGTCTTTGTGTCCGTCGCTCTCCCTGACAGCCACGTTGAGCTAAATGCACGTCTCACTGTAGATTCACTGCAGTCAGAGGATAATATGTCTCCTGAGAATTACCCCCTTCGGACATTTCAATAATGAATGATCCCTCCCTGTCTGCGGCTCTCCCATGGGGTCGGCCAGGGCCTGATGTATGGAAAGCCAGAGGGGACACACAGGACACATTGACTACTGGGGGAGGAAATCAGGGGCGGATCTAGGCATGGACATGGGGGGGGGGGGGGGGGGCAGCTAAATGCCCTGACTGCCCCACCAAACATGATGGCATGCAAAACAACCCAAATTTCAAAGATATTTCAATTCAAAGTGCTTATATTTAAAATGATTCGAAACACCACTACTGCTACTAACTAACTACAGCTGTGGCAGCACTATAAACCAACAGCATTTCATCATTGAAAACAGAAAACTCTCTGAGTCAGACCTTTAGCTTTATGCATGCTGCGTGTCTGTTGCAACTTCAACAACAACTGATGTTTATTATTGATGCGTAATTGCCTAATAAAAGTCCTGTAACCAAAAATGGTATGGGGGCGGCTTCATCGCCCGTGGCGCGAAGCCACCCCCATACCATTTTCTCCTGCCCCCGCAATTGGGACATGTTACATCCGCCCCTGGAGGAAATGAGCAATAGTGCACTCTGATGATGGTGGTGGTGGTGGTGATGATATAGAACAGTGGTTTTCAACCTTTTTTCATAACAGGGCCCACTATTTGATGACATTTTAGCCCCACACAGACCCTAAAACTAAAGATTTCTTTTGCTTTTTGCCCACAATTTGTCCACAAACATACAGATACAAAAATTACCATTAATCTTATACATTCTCTATTTGTATAGCCTTCGGCCTAATTCAGTTGACTATTTTAACTCTTGAGAGTGTAAACATGAAACCAAATGGACCCGCAAGAGTCCATTTGGTTTCATTTTACACTCTCAAAGAGTTACACCTGGTTAACCATCTTTCCATCATTTAGCCAGGGGGACCACCTGGAATCCTCTCAGGGACCACTGGTGGTCCCCGGACCACCTGCTGTAAACCGCTGACAGAGAATGCCAGCATCACCTGACAACTCTCATGCAAAACACGTTGTTTGAATTTTTTTCTACCGTCAGTTAATTCCCTCAAAGACTAGAATTTCACTCATTTTCCATAACATGATGAGAGCATAGGAGAGAACATCTAGCATTACATTTAATTCCTCGCCAGCTTTTGGCTTTAAGCTGTGAAATGTTTTGTTAATCATTCATTACACTCCTGGTATATTGGATTTCTGTTACGGGGTGTGCCTGCTTTGCATAGAGGAGGCCAATTAATCCAACATGGCTGCTTGCTCCTTTGAGAAGCTCCCCTAATGCCATTAATGGGATTGGGGGAGCGCGGTGGGCGAGAGAGGGAGAGAGACAGAGAGAGAGGAGTTGGTCTCTGAACTTCAAAAAGCTCTTGGTCTGACGAAGCTCTGAAATACTGAAATGACTTTGAACAGCATCTTAAAACAGATTAAAACAGAGATGTGCACATGCACACTCACACTGTGGAGATTTAATCAGCACAGGTCCATGTCTACACCAAATGACAACTATAGACAGACAAAGTTGTATTAGTTCAGACAAAGTTGAATTAGTTCTAAGCACAGAGCAGAACTGAGAGATAATGCTGCTGGAAGGTTCACTCTCTAGGGTTTGCAGTATTATTGAAATATGATCTAAATAAGGATAAAAGTGAGGCCTATCTGCAAAGGACTTTATTTGAAAAGAGCCTCTTGCTGCTCCACAACCCCCAGGATACCATCGCAACTATTATGGCTGGACAGATAGACGTTTTCAACAGAATCTGTGGGAGTAATATGTGTTTAACAGAAGTCGACCTCCTGGTAGACTATAACAGGCAGGTGTTAAAAATTCAGGTTAAATGTTTGTCTTGGCCTCTCGAGAGTGTTCATGCAACACCACCAGTGTTGCACGGACACTTGCACGCACGCACGTGCGCGCACGCACGCACACTCACACTCACACACACACACACACACACACACACACACACACACACACACACACACACACACACACACACAGTAGAGTTATACAGAGATATGCAGAGGAGGGAGGTTAAACTACAGACTGAATTGCCATTTGTTATTAAGTAAAGACTGAATAACAAATGTCTTGCCTATAATGACAAGCCGGAAGCTTACAGTAGGTTCTGTGGAGATTGGCAGTAATGATTAGAAAAGAACTAAAAGTTATTTTGGGGGGAAAAAAAAAAACTCGCCAAGTGCAGGATGCGGTTAGAGATGTTTCATAGGTCTACTGTGCAGGATGTTTTTTTTTCCACTCCCCAAGCTCAGCCGAGCTGAAATTGCAAATGTTTTCTGAGCTGGAATGAGTATATACTGTGTATATATACTGTATATATACAGTATATGCTAATGCTGGCACTTGCATGATGATTCCAACCAGTCCGCATCAGAACCTGAAAATGTTTTATTAATAATTCTGACATGGTTCCGAGATGGACGAACACAGTCATCAGAATAACGGCGCTCAGCATGTACTGGGATTACTGTTACTGGAGATGTTTTTCAACTCAGATTAAACATTTCCTGTCAGAATATAGTAAAAGCAGCATGACATTACAGAGAAACCACATGCCTCTGATGTAGAGATCATGATAAAACACGACGTGTCATCCCCAAAGAGACATCAGATAGCACTGCATCTTGTGAATGTCCATGTAAAGACTAAAAGGTGATTGAATGTCCACATACTGTATCTGTTCTGACAGCAGATATGATTAAAACATTGATCCTGTTCACCTTTTTCTGGAGCTCAGGTAGGACTCTGTTTTAACTTGATTGCTTAATGCTTGAATGTTATTTCTAAACTTCTAAACTTATCACCTTTTAAATCACTCAATGGTTCAGGGCAAACATGTATACCTCTTGCTTTGACATTGTGAATCCTTTAAAAGTGAAAATTAAGTCATCAGGGACTAGTTTAATTCTGAACACATTCCTGTATCTGTACTGGGAAATACTGTATATAGATTTATTCCTGTTAGGGTCAAAGTATAGTCCAGTTCAAGATTAAAAAAAAAAAAAAAAAAATGTCACCAGGTTTGGTGAGGTCCATGCCATGTTTTGACAGAATTATCTCATGCAATACAGCATTACAGTATTTACTGTAATCTATGCAGACGTAGTTATCAATTTATGCAGACAGATTATTAGTGCTTTCAGTGCATTTACTGCTAAATGTGTGGGTTGCACCCTCCACAATTTTGCCAAAATAGCAAATGGCTTACAACCCTTGCTTGGAGGGCGTTAGGGCCCAGATTCTGAAGATATGGGCTGTCACGAAGCTCCGGCTTAAGTTGTGAAATGGTACCAGGAATGACACCAAATGATGCTGCCACTCTGTATGCTGGAACACCAGCTTCCAAATGTCCTATTGCACAGTCCTTATCCTGAAGGGACAAACATGACATCTGTATAGCCTATTGCTACAGCTTGAGGCATAAACAAAGTCAAGAAAGTGACAGGACCCATGCTTATGTGTCTGGCACACACCTGTGACTGTCACACACCTGCCTGCACTTGAAGTTCAAAACGAGAGTGAATGCCAACGGAACCACATTTCATTTTGGCCCACGTTTTGGGGGTGCAACCTACACGTATAGCAGTATTAATCTTTCCAGGAATGTCCGATCTCTACATGCTATACCTTCTTGTGAAAGTGACTACCCATCCTTTAAAACAAAACAAGATACAATACAGATTGCCATTATTAAGGTGGTAAAATAATTCCCAAATGTAGGTTTCTGAACTCATGTGGGCAGTTTATGTATGGTTTAATTACCTCTATAAATTTCTTATTGTTACGTTCTTAGCTTACCTATTAATATTTTCTGTTGATGGCACAATCATCTTTCATAAGTTAATATTCTTAGGAATAACATAGATAACATAACCTTGATTTAAACTTGAATGCAATTTTGCAATTGCAAAGTGTGGTTTAGATCTGGATCAACAGCCTGCATTGTTTCTGTGTTCGCTGTAGAGTTTGGATCTAGACTGGATCCACTCTAGAGTTTAGGTCTAGACCAGGTCAAAAACCTGCAAAGCAACTTGACCCCAACACAGTCAGTCTAGCATTATAAGTAAACACTCAAACACACAGTTCCACCACGAGCTTGTGAAAATAGTCATATAATATTTTTGCAAAAACAATTCATGCAATACATATTACCCAAAATGTTGAATAATAATATATATTTTTACCAAAACAAATATTTGTTTAGGTAACATATCTTGTTACTAAATAAACAAACAAACAATCATTGTCACCCATCAAGTAAACCTGTGGCATTATGTTGTAATCAATGTTGTAACATGATAACCGCCCCTCACTTCACTCAGGTGTGATTTGTATATACTAGGCCGATGCCCAGGGTCAGGAAGCCAACATGCATATTTAGTCTACTGTTGTGCTAAAGATGTTTTCCTGGACGTTACATCAGAAGGGATCGCCACGTGGTGGTGTTGGTGTAGCTGTAGCTGTGGGACACCAGCTGTACTACTTTGGAAGGAATGCTGATGATAGCAATAAGGATCAGAATTATGTGCAGGTCTTCAACACAGTGTCTTTGTGCTGGAGGAAGTTGACCGTAGCGGCCCCACCAGAAAGAGAAGAAACTCAACATGAGCTTCCCTCCAGGCGCTGGGGCCACACAGCCGTGCTGGTTGAGGACATTGTTTACCTCTGGGGAGGGAGTGAGTATGACACCGGCAGATGCTGTAAGCTGCTTTATGCGTTTGTTGTCGACACCCACACATGGTCCAAACCACAGGTTTCTGGCACTGTCCCTGAAGTGAGGAGGCGCCATTCAGCCTGTGTCTTGAGGAAGATCATGTATGTTCATGGAGGGTACATCAGCCGTGGAGGGTACATCAGTCTATCTGGAGTTACTAATGACACGTACAAGTTGGACACCAGCACGATGGTCTGGTCTTGGGTCAACACCGGTGGACTTAAACCTCCTGCTTCAGGCGATCACTCTGCCACAATTATTGGGACAAAAATGTTTGTATTTGGAGGCTGGCATATGGGTCAATTCTACAACACCATCAGAGTCTTGGACATGGAGAACAACCATTGGCTGGACACACCTTCTACAAACCAAGCCTTAGTTCCTGAACAACGTTGGGGTCATTCAGCTTTTACCTACAGTGGAGACCTGTACATATGTGGTGGTGCTGGCAGTCCACATGGAGAAGACCCCAATGATGTGTGGAAGTTCACTCCAGGGACCTTCTCCTGGAAGAAGGTCAAGGAGCCAAGGTCGTGTCAAGCCTGGAGGAGGATGTGTTGTTGCCAGGTTGGAGATCGTATCATTCTCTTTGGAGGAGAACGATGTATTTTAGAGAATGGAACTTACAGATTGAAATTTTCTTGTGACCTGTATGTCTTGGACTGCAGTCCGAGCCTCAAGACATTATGTAAGTTAGCAGTTGTTCAGTACGGCATGGATCAGTCAAAACTCCCACGCAACATCAGGTGGGAACTGGCAGCCCACAGCGACTGAAAGAATAAAAATCACACTTGTGTGAAGTGAGGAGCACTCTTGTCGTCATACTGCGTGCGTCACATTCCGTTGTGTCAGCCAACCAAATTGTCACAAATTTAATTCAGGGGTTTTCAACAGGTGGTCCTTAAGAGGGTTCCAGGTGGTCCCCAGCTAAGTTGTTTAACCAGATGTAACTCTTGAGAACATAAAAATGAAACCAAATGGACCCTGGCGGGTCCATTTGGTTTCATTTTTACACTCTCAAGAGTTGAAATATTCATCATGTGAATTAGTCCTAATCTATACAACTAGAAGATTAATGGTCATGGACAGAAGCAAAGGAAATCTTTAGTTTGGGGGGTCTGTGGGGCTAAAATATCCTCAAATGGTGGTCCGTGGCTCAAATGCTGAATAAATAAATGGTGGGCCCTGGGATGAAAAAGGTTGAAAAGCCCTGATCTAACCCAAACCTCCCTGACTTTAATCCTTGATTTGTAATTACTCGAATGAGCTTCGTGGGCGCAAGTTAAGCGATCCGTGCGTGGTGGTCGGTGGTGTGCAGTGCGCGGTCGGTCGTCCCATCCGGGGATCTTCCATAGAAAGGAAGGGAGGAAGTAAACAAGACTGCTCCAGCAGCAGCACTGATCTGTGTGCTCTCGTTCCAATCAGTGGTATCTTCCCCACGATGCAGTCAAAAATCTAAATGGAGGGTACTTTTTTTGCATAAGGTCTGCCCTTCTGTCATGTACTATAGACAAGTATGCATCGTTTCTGTATCTGCTCTAGAGTTATAGATCTAGACCGGATCAACAGCCTGCGTCATTTCTGTATCAATTCAAAAAATAGTCAAAGAATATTAGATTTCAATTCAAATATAGCAAAAATAGACAATTTACAATAGAGAATCTACATTTTTAATGACAGTAATATGCATTGTGGCCCCTCTTGAGTGAGTGTGGAAATATTTATTATAGCATCAGTATTTCTCTTAGAAGCTTAAGTCCTTTTTATCAACGTAGCAGTAAGCCTGTGGGATAGACTGATGTTCTACTAAGTAAGATATACAGAAGGAGGCGGTAATGCAACTATTAAGGATGCCACCTGCCATAATACCCCATGAAGGAGAAGGATCAGAGATTCTGCTGAAGGAAAAAGCCAAGTCGTGCTTTTAGCCAGACTTGACCATCCTGGCTTGCTAAATCCTTCCATTTTAAAGATAATTTTCTAGGGTTTCACTGAGTTGTAAGTTAAGTCTATGAAAGCAGATGAACTGTTGCAGAATGTTGATGGTGTTTGGAGGTCAGTCAGGTCTCGTTTGATCTTTGATTTCGTTTTGATCTCATTTTGATCTTTAATTGGTTGTAGTAAGACGTGCAGGTGGACAACCTTCATAATGAGGCTCCATTAAAGAGACTCCATTTTTTTTATTTTCAATTTCATGCATAAAGAACACCAACTCCTCACTTTGTGCCTGTCATACAGTATGGTACATAAAAAGACATCAGGGACATCTACTGGTATATGTCTTGTACACAGACAAATATGCGTTATCTGGATGAAATCACCATTAAATTCACAATATGAGTCTCAGTCAATGATTTGATGTTGTCCCCCCTCCCCAGTCCCACTCTCTCTCCCTACAGTACCCCCTACAGTCTCTAAGGACAGCATGCGAGTTATAGTTTCAGTGGCGGGGCTGCTGCTGTGGGTGCTGCTAACGTATTGTCTCTGGCAGGTAATACATCTTTATAAAACACAATACTCAAATGCAAATGACTGTCAAACCAGGGTTTGCCACAGTGACACATACAAACTACAATAATTGCAACATGAGCATCAGAGATTGTAGTAAATGTTACTCTCAGACATGCTGATCTTCTGAACCTGTACATCATGCATGGCCCATATTTATAGGCATACTGTCATCAATCAACTAATGATTGAGTCAAAATATCTAGTAATGATCTCAACGACAGTAAACTAAGAATAACACAACATAAATTTTCAAACTTGAAACCTGAAAACCATTAAACAATGCAAAACTTTTAAAATGTCAAAGTCTTATTACAAACTAATCCGGAATAGTGCTGACCAATAACTATATTTGGCCTTGAGTATGTAACTTTTTGAAATGTTAAAATTACTGAATCACACCATTTCAGAAACGGAATATTGGCAACTACTCGTCGCCTCGTTGTATAAAAACATTGCATTTTCGTAAGAAAGAAAACACTCTCGTTCATCTTCAGCCTTTTGTTTCAATATATGTCAGAATAGCTCCTCTTCCTCTCATCCGGTCTGACAACAACAGACTATTTAAGCTGACACAACTTCCTGGTTTGGAGCTTCAAAATAAGTATACATTGGTGCAGTAGCTGGCAATGGGGATAAATGGGTGATTGGGCTCTGAGTGAGTTAATGTTTGGTGTTTCTTTGTTTGTCCAGGCCACCAGAAGACATATTGCAGGAGCGTGGAACCTTGCAACCGCTTATTATTAAAGAAGTAATTGACTCAATTGGCCCGTCCATCCTCACAATAATCAACCACTCCATTGCCTCAGCCACTGTCCCATCCTCTTTCAGACACGCCTTAATTCACCCCATCTTAAAGAAACCTAATCTGGATCCCCTGCTTCCCTGTAACTACAGACCCATCTCCAAACTCCCCTTTATGTCTAAAATTTTGGAAAAAGTTATCGCCTCTCAACTTATCTCTCACCTATCTGACCATAATCTTTTTGAAAAATTCCAGTCTGGTTTTAGAGCACTCCACAGCACCGAGACAGCGTTGGTAAAGGTTACAAACGACATTTTAATGACACTGGATGCTGGGGAGGCGGCTATACTAGTGCTCTTAGACCTGAGTGCGGCGTTCGATACCGTCAACCACTCTACCCTACTGAGCCGGTTAGAGTCGTGGGTAGGTCTTGGTGGCAGTGCTCTCCAACTTATGCGCTCATATCTATCAGACAGATCTGTTGCTGTAGAGATCGGTACTGCCTGCTCCTCCTCGGCCCCCCTCCCTCATGGTGTTCCCCAAGGATCAATACTTGGCCCTCTGCTCTTTTCTATTTATATGCTCCCCCTCGGTCAAATCATCAGAAAACACAACATTCACTTCCATTGTTACGCGGATGATACCCAACTGTACATGCCCCTCAATACTTCAAACCCCAACTGTCTGAATTCCCTCAAGGCCTGCCTTACCGATCTTCATACCTGGATGTCCGCCAATTTTCTCCAACTCAACTCCAATAAATCTGAAATCCTCCTGTTCGGCTCCCCTACATCCATAGCTCAACTCCACAACTGCCTGGAGTCTTTGTCCATTAACGTTAAATCAGTTGCCAAGAACCTTGGTGTCCTCCTGGACTCCAAACTTTCCCTCAATGACCAAATAAAAAATACAGTTCGCACCTGCTTCTATCATCTTCGCAACATTCACAGAATCCGTCCAATACTCTCCACCCCTAATCTCCACAAAATCATCAACACCCTTATATATTCACGTCTAGATTATTGTAACGCCCTATATTCACATCTCACCAAACAGTCCATACATCACCTACAGTTGGTCCAAAATGCTGCAGCCAGATTAATTACCGGAACTAGAAGGTCAGAACACATCACCCCTGTTTTAGCAACCCTGCATTGGCTTCCCATTTCTTTTAGAATTGATTTTAAAATTTTATTATTGACTTTTAAAGCCCTCAATGGCCTGGCTCCTCCCTACCTATCCGACCTTCTGGTACCACATGTTCCGGCCCGCCCACTAAGGTCCTCAAACCGAGCCCTGTTAGTCATACCCAAAACCAATATGGTGACCAGGGGTGACAGGGCCTTTGCGGCCAGGGCCCCGAGGCTTTGGAACAAACTCCCACTTGACATCAGGCTAGCCAATTCCCTCCAAAGTTTTAAATCGAAACTTAAAACACATTTTTACAGAGAGGCCTTTTTAACTTGACCCCCTGCTTGTTTTATTGTTTTACTGTTTCACTATTTGTTTCTAGTTTGTAATTATGATGTGTGTTGTTGGATTGTTTTTAATGATGTTGTTAAGCACTTTGGAACATTGTTCAAAAAGGTGCTATATAAATAAAGTTTATTATTATTATTATTATTGCAACCGCTTATTATGATGTAAGAAGTGAGAACGTCAATATGGAGTATGAAGAGATGGATGAACAAGCAGCCGTTGAATCTGACCGCAGTGAAAATCGACAGGTTGTTGAAGCCGGAGGCAGTGAGGAGACAGAATATTGCCGGTATGAAGAGATAGATGATCAAGCAGTTGTTGAAACTGGACCTATAACTGGACCTATAGAGACAGAATACCACCAGTATGAAGAGATAGATGATCAAGCAGTTGTTGAAACTGGACCTATAACTGGACCTATAGAGACAGAATACCACCAGTATGAAGAGATAGACAAACAAGTCGTAGTTGAAGTTGGACCTATAGCTGGACCTGGACCTATAGAGACAGAATACCGCCAGTATGAAGAGATAGACGAACAAGTAGTTATTGAAGCTGGACCTATAGAGACAGAATACCACGGGTATTAAGATATAGATGAATGAGTACCGCAGTTGTTGAAGCTGGACCCAGTGAGAAGACAGGTGTTCAGGCCTGACTTGATTGACTTAAGTTAATCTGGCCTCAATCTGACTCTCTCTGATTCATCCAGGGAGGTCCGTCTTTAGTGGACAGGATTTGTGTTGGTTGAAATCAGGTGATATTTTGGGGCCAGATTTGACTAGTGTTGGTTTGACATCATCTGGCCCCAATCATGAGCCACTCATTTGTCCAGGTCCTCACCGTGCTTGCTGGCTAGGTATGCTGTACATGAGGTCCATTTCAGCAGGTGATCTGAGGACCACCAGTGGTCCCTGAAAGAATTCCAGGTGGTCCCCAGCTAAATGGCCAGTTGATAACCAAATAGATCTGTAACTCTTGAGAGTGTAAAATGAAACCAAATGGACCCAGGAGGGTCCCAGGAGGGTTAAATTTGCCTAAATTTAACCATAAATTGTGGTATCAGGATCAGATCGGAAATGAAAAAGTGGCATTGGGACATCCCTCATTTTAACTCTTGAGAGCATAAAATGAAAGCAAAAGGACCCACAAGGGTCCATTTGCTTTCATTTTACGCTTCATTTTACGCTCCGGACCACTGTTTGAAAACCACTGTAGTAGTGAATAGTGAGACGCAGGCTTACATGGGCTTGTGTAGAATTGACAGCTACGCCAATTAAAGACAAGTCACTGTCCTTATCAGGACAGGAGAATGTGATTCAGACAGAAACCAGCAAGTAGGCCTGACATTCAGTGGACATTATCTACACCAGGAAAATAATTGTGCGTTTGCCGTAAATGATGAACAGACACTGTAATACAAAAATGTCTTGTTGTAAACTGCAGCAGCATAAATGACTCAGTAGAAAGGAGCGTACAGAGAGATGCTTTAATAATTAACATTCCTGTGTCAATCAAAATTCTACTCGGCTGTAATAAGCTGTCTGATTGAAGCCTGTTTACTACCGTGCCCTGATATGTGACATGTTTTGAAAAGCAGTTAACCTTTTGTGTACTGAACACGTTTTGGTGTTTTAGCTGTTGAAAAATAGCATAACTACAAGCTCATATCGCGCCATCGAGTGGCGCGATATGAGCTTGTAGTTCTGCTATTTTTGAAAAATCGTGAAAATGTGGTGCAAATCTTTGAATACATTATTTCGGAAGCTAACATTTTCAACTCAAATCTTTGCTTCTGGGGGATCCTTAGAACAACATGTTTTTAGATGAGGTTCTGCAGCTATATAATAGATATTTCTGGGGGCCCTTCCTATGAAATATGTTAAGCACCACTGACACAGAAAGAGATTTTCCAGAAAAACTAGAACCTCGCGCCTGGACTAGAATTTAGTGTCACAAACTAGAATTTAGTGTCATGGACTATAGAATCTAGTGTCGGGAACTAGAATCTAGTGTCAGAAACTGGAATCTAACTTCAGAAACTACAATCTACTGAGAGGAACTAGAATCTAGCGTGGGGGACTAGAATCTAGCAAGAAGAACTAGAATCTAGCGTCGGGAAACTAGAATCTAGCGCTGTGAACTAGAATCTAGCATCAGAAACTAGAATCTGATCACAATGCGTTAAAATTAAATGATAATTTAGCCCTGACACGGAAGAGAGCTGCAATTATGTGTCAAAAGCAGTGCACACATAACACTTCCATTCTGCTCTTTATAAGGCCCCGCAGCCATCTAACAAACCTGTCCTTTTCGCTTCTTTTCCTCCTCGCTATAAGCACATGGCAATTAACCTCCAGCATCTCGAGGGTCAGAAAGAAAGCAGAAACACGCGGCAGCATTTCTACAAGTTTGATGATGCCACTGCCCTCCGTTCCCCCTCTGAAACGCTCACTCTCCTTGATTGGTTCAACCCAGTGCCAGATGAATGTCTGTTGTGAGCTCTCAGCCCTCAGGCAAGGAAATCATCTCATGTCAAAACACAGCAGTAAAAAAAAAAGAAAAAGAAATGAGTCACCAGAGCTGATATGAATGTGATCAAAAGGAAATCCATTGGAGGTGTTTATCACTTATCGTTGGGTAACCTTGCTGTGTGGAGGCACGGTATGAAACTCGGATGTTCTCCTCATTCTCAGCCCGAGGCATTCAAATGCTGTTAATTATTTTTTCATCAAAAACATGCAGGTTAAACTGTTTTTTTCCAAGTTAGTCTTATCTGTAAATGGCCCTCACTCCGAAATGATACAGTAAATACGGATGTGACATTGATAAGTTCAGTGTTTCTGGGGTGATGTTAAAGGCAGCTTTTAATCTACAGTATCTATGCGTTCTGACCGGCGGCATATCTGTCACAGTTGGTTTATGTCTTCAAGGTGACCTACAGTATGTGAATACTACAGTACAGTAGCATTATAACATTATAATAAGAGTGTCCCTTACTTCACACAAGATATATATTTCTTCTTAATGTTTGAGTTGGAAATATTCACAGATCGAACTCCCATAAAAAGTGGAAAAAACATAAACGTCTCTTTAGCAATTGTAGACAACAAGCTTCCTCTGTGTCCCCCTGTGTGTGCCTTCATCTGTACATGTCCTACAGACTAATGTTATTATTCCAGCTGGGAGGATGATGATTTACGCAAAAAACACTTTTCCCCCCTATTACACCAAACATTTCTTCCAAACACCATGCAGATCGGTACACAAGCTGTTTGTAAATAGTATGTAAATAAAGTGACTACAGGGGTGTGTAGTTTCCAATTCTAAGAACCAGGTGTTGTATGTGCAGATCACAGGTGTTCATTCTGCAAAATGGACAGATCTACAAGCTTTACAATGCGGTGAGATGCACCCACTTGACTACTTGTAGATCAGCACAAGCGAGGCCCCCACATGAAGATTAACCTGCTCTCAGTCTCACATAATAAGAATAAAGTCAGTCAGTTTCTAAATTTTAACCTCATGGCCGAAGGCTAATTTCCCCTGAAGAATAAAGCTAATAATGCCGGAATCCGCCAATATCCCCTAACACAGGGGTTTTCAACCAGTGGTCCGGGGACCACCAGTGCTCCTTGAGAGGGTTCCAAGTGGTCCCCAGCTAAGTTGGTTAACCAGATGTAACTCTTTGAGAGTTTACGCTCTCAAGAGTTAAAATGTTCACCATCTGAATTAGCCCAAGTCTATACAACTAGAGAATGTAGAAGATTAATGGTCATTTTCTATCTATGTTTGATGAAATCCTGCCTGGAATTGTGGACAAAAGCAAAAGAAATCTTTAGTTTTGGCGTCTGTGGGGCTAAAATGTCACCAAATGGTGGTCTGTGGCTCAAATTTTGTGTCAGAAAGTTTGAAAACCACTGCCCTAACACATAGGGCAGTGCTTTACTAAAATGTTTATTTCAAAGTATGTTACCTGCGGTGTTGCTCCCTATAGACTACCGTTAGTATTTCATAGTTTTTTTTTTTTTCTGAGATCTGCCTCCAGTACTGTTCTGTTCCTGCAGGAGTTCTTCCTCCAGATCCTGAGCTTGTACATTATGACGGTCTGTCTCTGAACTCTCAAAGGTCGATCCTTTCAAGTTGTTATCCTGTTTGGACTTGGCCTCCGTCCCAGACTGACCCGCCTCACCCCTGCTAAGCCTTGTTATGTTGTTGACAAAAGTCTTTGCGTCTGAACCTTCTCTCCCTCCGATTGTTCTGCCCTCTCGACACACGTACCAAACCGTCGCATTTCGCTATAACCTCCTGACGTCCAACTATGAAGTTCAATTCAAATGCTTGGACCAACTCTCTGCCGTGAGTGTGCTCCCAGCACAGCTCTGAATTCCAGCCTTGTGCTGTAGTAGTGCAACTGCACTTTCACCTACTCGAATGAACGTTTGCAGAAAGACCATTTGAGACTTCTGGCTGGCACGAGGTGTACAGGTGTCGAAATATGGCATGGCTAATGGACACTATGGATATGAGCCTCGATTGTATTCGGATGACATGACATGATGACAAAGAAATAAGGGTGCTTTACGGAAGAGCTTCAGACTCAGATACAAACACACACACGCACACACGCACATGCATGTACATGCATGGTTATTTTTACTAATCAAATAGAGCTTAGGTTCTTTATTCATAATGCAACTAAATTACATATTGGGACGCAGCTGAAAATGTTTGGGAAGTAGGGAACCCTTTCTATCCCTGAGACGATTCCAGGTGGCCCCCAGGCTAATTGATGGAAAGTTGGTTAACCAAATGTAACTCTTTGAGTGCGTAAAAATGAAGCAAAATGGACCCTGGCGGGTCCATTTGGTTTCATTTTTACACTCTTAAGAGTTAAAATATACATCCTCTGAATTAGCCCAAGTCATAACTAATGTAGAAGATTAATGGTTATTTTGATTTGTTTTTCCCAAATCCAGCCTGGAATTGTGGACAAAAGCAAAAGAAATCTTTAGTTTGGGGGACTGTGCTAAAATCAAATGGTCCCTTCAAAAAGGTTGAAAACCACTGCTATACACACTGAATGACTGCAAACAGTATTGAAATGCGCGCAGTACAATGTGTATCTTGCTGACTTAATGCAAACCAAAGTACAATAATTGAAGTCCACTGTGTTGCTATATGTGCAGAAGGAAACAGGATAAATGTATTCATTTAAACTAGGGGCTAGGATTAAGATTATGACCAAGCATGAAACACGAGCGCCCCAAAGCCAAAGAGTGTTCTGAGGACACGCTCAGAGCGCCGCAGCATGGCGGCACTGCAACAACACATTCTGCCAGATTCTGTTGAGCTCATCACCAGACTCCATCAAACCGCTTACGGTCTCAGAACAGGAAGCAGGTCCAACACGGACACTGACGTTTGCAAAGCAGCCTCATGCAGGCAGGGGTGGCATAGGGACAATTTGCAGGTTTTCTTTTCATGCTGCTTCCATACAAAATATCCTTGGCTCAAACTAAACTGGCCTGCAAATGTCTGAGACACAGAAATGTCATGCAGATCAGTAGACAAGATAGATGCATGGAATCAGAGATACACACATCACAAACAGTACATTCGGGGACTTTGGAACACCTATCTAGTGGAATAGACGTTTAGGCAAGCCCCTCCCCAAACTGCTATGGTCCAATCACAGCTAAGCATTACATGTGATAGACAAACCTCTCCACCAATAGCTTTCCTATATGATAAAACATTGTTTTAAAAAATAAATGTCACACACACATTTTTCCACTGCATAGGGCATGCCTTGTTGATGGATTTGGAAGAGATTCTGAAGGTCTGGTTCCAAAAATGAACCAGTATTTATTGTGTAAAGTCCATGATATTTACATTGGAATGAATGAACCCGGCTGGAAAGTGTCCTAGGGTGGACAAGAGGGTGGGGCTTACCTAAAGGTCTATTGTAAAACTAATACTTATATGAAAGATTTACTACAAAGTAGAAGGCCTAAATGACATTCACATGTTCTATAGGGCAACACATGTATTTATATCTATTAATCTAGTTTGTACAATTGTTTTGCATCACAGTAAAGCCAAATTGACAGAAGTGCACATTAGTGCTGCATAAACATCTATCCAATCCCCAACAAGTCAAACTGTATATCAATAACGAGGCCAACATGCCAAAATAGATGAAAATGGTTAAGTGATTTTGAATGGCGTTTGTAATTAAGCTAAATTGTTTTGCGTCCTAATTTTGTGTGTTTGGAGCCAATTAAGCTCAAATAGCATTACGTGGGTAGCTGTTAATGAGTTATTATAGTGAGTCAAAGCTTTACCACTCAGGTTTAGAACACGTTTACAGTGACGTTGTGTGGCCTTGGACTTTTAATGTTTGTTTGAAGGACTTTTGCCTGCTAATGTTTGTGCTGTAAGTAAATTGAAGTTACAAAAAACAACTGAAGTGACGAAATATTCGCACAACAGCGTTATGAACAGGCAGACATTTAGCTTTTTTCTCAGTTTGTCCACAGATACGAAGTGTCATCCGGATGTGACTCTACGGATGGTGTCACTCACTAAATCGGCAGTCAACAATCAACATGGTGATCAGGCGGGTGACGGCACTGTCAGCGTGAACAAAAAGGATTTAACGCAATTGGACAGTGCCGTTCAATACTAAACATACCGGTCACCTAAAAGCTGGACCTTACTGTAAATAGGGTGCAAGGAAAGTATCCAAGGAAAGGTTCTGAGCATGTGAAGCCTGCATTTCTTTACAGAACTGTTATACAATGAGCAATGAGCACTGAACACGAGTTCAATGTTAGGCTGTGAAGTGACCTAAGCTTTCTGAAATGGACCCACAAATGGACCCACAAAGGTCCATTTGGTTTCATGTTTACGCTCTCAAAGAGTTACCTGTGGTTAACTACAACGTAACTCTCCACTATTTAGCCTGCGGACCACCTGGAATCCTCTCAGGGACCACTGGTTGTCCCCGGACCACTGGTTGAAAACCCCTGGCGTAGATGATACATCCATGCAACAGAGGTCTGAGGAGAAAAAAAAAATTAGAGAGAGTCTCCACCACCACCTCCACAACAAACATTCTCCACCTAGGTTCTGGCTACAATGGTCCAAAACCATAGTCTTCTGAAAGATGGTATCACAAGCAACACAACCCCCAAAAAGGTAATTAAAAATATTTTCTGTAGGCTATTTCCTTGCGGGGGGTTCGTACTACCCAGCTGAACTTAATTCACCTGAAATGAACTGAGAGATAGCAGAATGCTGGCTGTGCGCTGCTGTAGCCATTGGATGACTGCCATGAAGAGCAGTGTATAATCAGTGGAGGTGAATAGAAGTCCAGCCTAAAGTCTTGCATACCAAAGCAACTCAAATGTCCAGGGAGTGAGTGCGATTGCACTGCATAATGTACTGTGTTTATGTGGGAGATTTACATTGACAGTGACCCGTATTTACCAAGATTCTCAGAATCCCACGCAGGACTCATTTGCACTGAATGTTTGACTTGGACAAGAGTTAATTAATGTGGTTTTAAAAAAAATGTTTGCAAGTAAACTGATATAATAATTTAGAACAAAACTAAAAACTAAGAAAAAAACTAAAAAGTAAAACTAAATGTACCGGTACATATTATTGCAATGTACAAATAGTTTATAACAAGTAAATGTATTATCGCATCACAATGTATTGTACGCTGGTACTGTAGATCTGTTTCTTTCATTTGACCGACATCTAATAGGCCTATGTTTGTTGCATGTATGTTGTATGTATGTTTTAATTAGGGCAGGCTATGCAGACAAATAAAATGTTAGTTTGGAGGGAGTCTGGACTTTGTATTTTATTTATTTATTTATTTATTTTTTATGAAGACAATCAGTCACTTTACCTGTTTCTCATTCAATATAGAGGTGAGGCGTTACACATCACAGATGTCATCTCTGCCAACAGGAAATACATGATACGTACACGTAGGCTATCACTGCAACCATGAGACCGATTCCTGAGCCTGTTTATATCATGAGTCATGACAAATGCACTGCCTGTTGTATGTGTTGTATTGTATGTGTATGTATTCCATACAACTGGCCCAAAGGGCAAATGACACTCACTCACATTGTCCTGTTGTCACACTGACAGGTCAATCCATCAATCAAACCAAAAAGCCTAGGTTTAGGATCCTAGACCCTTAACCCCCACCAGTCCTGTCCCCTTCTATACCCACTTTTCATTCCCACATTCCCTGGGAGTCAAGGTTTTCATTTGTCAAAAAAAGAAATAAAGAAATTCAAGGCAATCAAAGCAATGATTGCTATATCAAGAACTGATGTAATATGCACAAGAGCTTGACCCACATCCCAGTATCTGTACATAATCTAAAACCTAATCTTGATCTGTTTTAAATCGCCATGTGAGGGCAGTAGGGGGCAATGCAACCCCAGATTAGATTTTGTGTCCCCAGTCAGATTGGCCAGTAGGCCCTACCCACGATTATTTTAAAGTTTTACATGTTTTAAATATACAGTATAATATTAATATAAATAAAAATATACATTTCAAATGAATTCATAGTTCAATGAAATCCAATAGCAAAAAGTACAGTTTCTGCACCAAGTCGGATTTATTTGGATGCAGCACCACACCACAGCTACGTCATTACCTGTGTGTTGTTGCCACGGTCTGTGCGGTTTGATTCAAATCACCTCAGAGGGAAAACCAAACTGGACAATCATGGATAAACTAAAGCAACTGAACTGACGCCAAACTCACGATCCATCAGCCAACACTACCTTCAGAAGGTCAGATTGATGACAAGACGATGATGATAGTGAAAGCAACACCACATCAAAACGCCGCTGGACGCTGGTGGTTAATATTACCTGGAGTTCAAGCACAGACAGTTGTACTTCTCCACCAGAGGACCTCGGTGCACTGCTGATGCATCAACTCAGGTGAAAAGGGAGTGCATGGCTGTGCATTGCAAGGTACATTTATAATTTTAGCTCAATATGATGCTCTAGTAAAACGCATTAGTCTATATCTGTCAGGGTTGACTGTCCCTTTAGTTGTAGGCTGCTATATGATGAGTAAGTTAGTTGGAACGGTTGTTGGAACTTAGCTCTGGTCCAGGGCTCCACTGCTTCTCAGTCTGCCTTGCATTGAAGGTCTGTAACATTATACAATGCATTCTGCCATTACTCGACCCGACCAGCCTCTCTTCTGGAGTGGATATATAACTTTCCAATGACACGACTTGTGTCATTAGAAAGCCTACTTTAGTTAGGGGAAACACTCTGAGCCCCCCACCATGCGGATACAATGGACTTTTTGGAGGTTGTTTTTCTGCAGAAAAACAAGCAGGATTGGCGCCATCTAATGATATTGCCCAGAGCCTTCTAGTGGGCTCTGATATTGCCAAGAGAAAACCTTCATAGAGAATATTTTTTCCTCCCGTTAAAAACACCCGCTTTCTGCCCAAAAAGTCATTTTTATCCACGTGGTGGGGGGCTGGGAGGGAGTGGTAGAAGAGTAGACTTTGTAATCACTAAGCCATGTTTGCTTTGGTGAGTAGGTACAACATTTTTATATATCCATCCACTCTTGAAGCAGTGTGGAACAGTGGAGTTGGAACTGTCTGTCCAGTCATGAGATCTGCATTGAACACATGACATCAGTGGGAAAGGAGTTATTATATGGTTCGGACAACAGCATGGTGTTTATTTGTGTAACTGTCAGTTTAAGCTTCATGCTAGAAGTTTGTGTTGGAGCGCCTCAGTGCGGCCTATCCTTTTCTCCTTACCTCCCGCCGTGGAGATGGCAACATACTGTACACACTAAAGCCTATAAATGAATGCTCAACTATGTTGGTTGGTGAAGAATGGTGGTGCACAACATATAGCATATTGAGGAGATGCTCAAAATACCTTTATTTAATAATATTGTTTGCGCAGGCAATCATGTTTCCACATCACAGCATATCTGTTGGTTTGCTCTGTAGGCTATATCATTTTATTATTTATTCTCTTGGTGTATAATTGGAACTTATATTTGGTAGCTACAAGTCTTGGCTGGCGGAGAAGGCTTTCGTGTTTTTGTTTGTTGCATTTGTGCGCAATTGTGTGATATTATGGGTGGAGAACTTTACCCCTGGAAAAATGAAAGCCTCCCCCCTGCCGCTTATTTTATGGAGACGGCTCTGCGTGTTTCTAATTCTATGATGCGCTCTTCTTTATCCAGATTGATAAAGCAGAGCACATGCAGACCCAGAGGTACAGCATGTCACTGTTCAAGTACAACAAATGCCATCTGCTTGCTACTAGAGCATCATGTCCCCCATCTATTCCTATTCCTGTTTGCTGACATCTTGCCTTCTGTATCAGTCATGACTCACATGTGTTCCAGTCAGGTGTATTCACTATGTGCCAAGGGCAGGCGGAGAGGAGAGACGTGTGTGACAAGACGCAGGTTGGATTTAAACCTGGGTCTTCACGCATGGAGCACAGAGAGCATATGGTCTGTGTTCTCGCTGTCTGTGTGTGCTCGAATACACTTCAATACATGACATATATGACATGGCCTTGGCTGTTCTCTGAGCCCAGGCTTTCTTATGGAAGGAAAGACAGCAATTCAACAGAATAAATGGCAAATGTTGTATTTACTGTACAGTATATTGTGGCATTTGCTTTCGCGCAGCCAGTGATGGCAGAGGAAACGACGGTGCAAGGCACCATGTAACCTGTGCATTGTGAGCATTATTAGAGGTTCAGCTCTGAGTGACTAGTAGTCACCAGCTTTAACAGATATGTATAAATATAGGCTGTGAACTTGTGATAAAAAGTTCAACTCGCCTGTTCTGAATCAACAACCAATGAAAAACGTTTTCACTCCAACTGACTTTATGGGATGTGTATCCACTATAATCTATGCTGCTGTGACATACAGTAGTACATGAGTATATAACTCATGAATCGCCTGATGTGCAGCCAGTTCACTTTGAGAGTCGTTTAAAACCTCATAAAATGTGACGACGGACAGATATTTCTCCACTATTTCAAGCTTCCCTGTCACCATTTAACTCCTGCTGTTTTGTTCTTTTATTGCATGACAAATGGCCTCCTTGTTACAACACTGTAGAAAGGCAAATATTTGGACAACGTAGGCCTATGTAAATCAAGAAACCACACCGAATGAGCACATTTGTTTGGCACATTGTTCAATGTAGTGCGTAGCTGCGTACAGTATTTATTGTCTGTGATTTGGGATATTGTGCCACTGGCATAAGTGTATTGTACTCGTAGTTGTAGACTGTAGTAGTAAACACCTGGAGTGTTATTAGGAAAATATTTTTTCCTTGAAAAACAATTTTATGTGTCTAAATTCTTATCATTATACTTTTATAAAGTAAGGTCACCACCTCATGGCTCAGCAAGGATTACTTACTTATCGGAGCTTGGAGAAATATACAATAGGCCTACTGATAATTATACAATAATAAATGCCTTTGTCACAGCATCCTGATAATGGTTTGCTGGGACAAAAATTCTCTTTTCTCGTTAGTGTTTGATTAAAACAGCAAGCCAACCTAATATCAATCTGTAAGGCGCACATACAGTAGTATTGTCACAAAATGTTACACTGTATCACTCAAGCCCAGTGCTGGTCCAGAATGCACTTGTTCTGAAGAGTGGAGTTAAATGTCTATCACACACTTTTCCAAATTTAGATTAACATTAACTAAATATGCTTACCTGGGCAGAATGCATCCCCTTTCCCCTCCTTATCTGCCAAGAGGGGGGGAAATGAATTGAGAAAGAAAGAGAGAACTGCATTAATATACTGTCTAGGCAAGGCAATAATTAGGCACCAATTAAAGCCAGCATAACTCTCCCTGGTATCTGACTCGATCAGTCCAAACACAGTCAAGAAATTATATTATGCTTTTCCCTCATGAAACCCCCCCGGCATCGATTTTTCTGAGCATGTGGAAATTAAAGTTAAAATAGGGAAATATTTGGCAAGAAATCTACCAGTGCATGACAATGCATCAAGCTTGTAGAGCTACTATTTTCACTGGTGTGTGGGAAAAAATGTCAAATTTCTCTTTGGGTTTCGAGCTAAAACGTTTTGCGGACCAAATGATCCCAAGATCATCCCAAGACCACATATAACCGTGAACGAGCATGCCACACTGCTGTCAGGATGATTTTCTGCACACTGCGACAGCGCCAAAGTGGATCTGCACAGATGGGTGCTGTTCATTCCATCATCTGGCTTATATTGGTGTCTGTAGCTGCAGTGCAAAGAGGATGAGCTAGGTGGATCGTCCCCATTTGACCCATTCGTGATTTCCAACACATCATTCTCTCTCTCAGCAGTATAGCCCAGTGGTTTTCAACCTTTTTGATACCAGGGCCCACTATTTATTCAGAATTTGAGCCACGGACCATCATTTGATAACATTTTAGCCCCACAGACCCCCATTTCTTTTGCTTTTGTCTACAATACCAGACTGGATTTGGGAAACAAAACAGTCACACATACAGATCAAAATTACCTCTAGTTGTGTAGACTTGGGCTAATTCAGATGATGAATATTTTTTGAAAACAAATGGACCAATTACAATCTCAAGAGTTACATCTGGTTAACCAACTTAGCTGGGGACCACCGGGAACCCTCTCAAGGACCACTGGTGGTCCCCGGACCACTGGTTGAAAAACACTGTACAAAGAAATGGTAGGCTGAGGCTGTACACAGAAAAAAATGTTTAGTTTAAAGCTGAGAGTGTAATAATAACCGACCGATAGTGTAGTAATGGATTTTTGCGATCTTAAATGAACATCCAGGGTGTTGCTGTTTATACGGATCACAACAGACACTCCCAGGCTAAGGGCGATATTGTTTAGTGGTAAACAGCTCTATATTCAGGAAAAACAAGAGCAGACCATGTGCAGAGACAACCTAAATGCCAACAATAATTCTTCACTTACAGGAGGGAAGTTGTAAAGATTTTTCCGACTCAGACCAATGGAAGTGGAACTTCACTGTGGAAAAAAAAAAGTTCTCTGGCGTGCAACCATGTAAACATCCCTTCATTTATTATTTAACCAGAAGGCATCAAACTGAGAAAACCCAGCAGTAGTTTGAACTTACACAGGAAGTCCATTTTTTGTGATTTTGTTTTGGTGCAAAAGTGCTTTCTGGACTTGAATGAATAATCCATCACACGTTTCAGCCAAACTTTTTCTTCACCATACATTGTGTTGTGGCGGCAAGAGAGCGCATGTTTGCGTGAGTGTGTGTATGCACGGAACACCGCTTAGTGTATCAACTCTCAGTTGTTTTACTTTTGCCACTTCTAGCCAGGGCCGGATTTAGCCAGCCCCACTAGGGTGGGCGGGAAGAATGGCAGGGTGGGCAACTCCGGTGGTTTTCAACCTTTTTGACACCAGGGCCTACTATTTATTTGGCATTTGAGCCACTGACCACAACTTGATGACATTTTAGCCCCACAAATCCAAAACTAAAGATCTCTTTTGCTTTTGTCCACTATTCCAGGCTGGATTTGGGGAAACAAAACAGTCAAACATACAGATCAAAATGACCATTAATCTTTTACATTCTCTAGTTGTGTAGACTTGGGCTAATTCAGATGACGAATATTTTAACTATTGAGAGTGTAAAAATGAAACCAAATGGACCCTTGCGGGTCCATTTGGTTTCATTTTTTACGCTCTCAAAGAGTTACATCTGGTTTACCAACTTTCCACCATTTAGCTGGAGACCACCTGGAAATCCCTTAAGGACCACTGTTTGAAAACCACTGATATTACATTTCATTGGGTGGGCAGGATGCACGCTTGGGTGGGCCCGGCCCACCCCTGCCCCCCTCTAGATCCGGCCGTGCTTCTAGCCCACAAAGTGCTATTTTTGCAAGAAGCAGTCATCACACTATGCATACTCTATAAGTGTGTCCACTTGCTTGAGAACAACCTTTAAGGTGACTTGATATGATAGATGAGACAACGCAGGCTGCAGGATATTACCATGTCTGTGCACTACCTACCTCCTTAATCCAACTCACCGCCTGATACCGTCCTGAACCCCTAGAAATAGTATGAAATAGTGTGATAATAGTGCATATTTTTGTTGTATTTGTGTTGTTCCTCTACTCTCCCTACAGAGCTTGGAGTTTGGATTGTGACACAAGAACATTCATCATGGAATAAACTGATGCAAGCTGTTGCAAATACAGTATAGTGACTGTTTTTCCTGCTGGTGTAGGAAAGGAACTGTAGCTAGTGATGCACTTTGATTATACCATACTATACCATAATTATATTACCATAGGCTGCAGTGCTTATGTACATGTGTGTAGGAGTATTGCACAGTACAGTATAGACTTGATGTGAGCTTGTTGACCAGCTATTTTCAGACGTGCAACACCGCTGGTGATCAGTGACTTTGACTTTCGTACTCACTTCTTATGTGTGGTGTTTTGATCCCAACCAAAGCACAAACACAGGGTTACTGCTGCAGAAAAGTTTTATTAACTGAAGTGGCACATGAAATGAAATGAAATGAAATGAAATGAAACTGTTCTTTCTGGATAATAATAACCTTCCCGGTCATTTAAACGTAACAAAGTCAATCATCACTGTGGGGACACTGGAGGTCCCCAGATGTGTAGCCAAGGGTTCTCAAGGGGAGCCCCGGGGGGAGGGGGGAGCCCCCCCCGTACGTGAGCCTGACTCTGAGCCAGGAGGAGAATAATAATACAACTAAGGTGGAAAGGCACTCGTGGAATAATATGTCCTCTTCCTTCAGGTCAGATCCTATAGCCGCTTTTACATGCACAGATTTTTTTTCTAGAATCTATTCATTCCGAATAGATTCTGTGCATGTAAAAGTACCCTATGTTGCCTAGGGAGAGACAAAGATTATGATCAGTAAAAAGTTCTTATTGTCTTGGTGAGTAGTGCAGAGAGAGAGAGAGCAGGGAAAGCAGTGGCATACTGTATCTATGCTACTGCTATGAGTGAGCCAGCTACAGTACATGCCAGTCTCACAGATCAAGATGTGATTTTATACACCCGCCCTAATTGAATGATTTGGGTGGAGTCCTTCACAAGTCCAAGGACAGCTGGGCCAGGATCACCATATCTGCCCTCGAGAACCTGGCCCAGTAGGGGGCGTTGTTGGCCCAGTCTTGTTCTGGGACCGTCATTTTCATATAGTATCAGACCTCTCACCTAGTCCCGGGATGATATGCCACAACTGGTCACTGCCCATAAGCCTTTTCCACAATGAAGCTTTTTCCACAAAATCAAGATATGGTGTTTCTTCACATCCGTCCGAGTATAATGTGGCTATTGTATTCTCCATGGCTGAGGAGTTACTGATTTGCATACTATTTTTTATTTATTTATTTAAGCCTTTCTACAAAAAAAACGATAGCGAACAGGCCTTTCAGGCTGAAATTCAGGGAGTGTGTTGTGAGAAATATACTTAATCAGGGGTTGACACTAAGGTCTCGGAGGCACTTGCCCATCGGGTAAGTGCAAGTCAGGTTCTACTTGCCCTCAGGTCATGGTCACTTGCCCCCCAAAAATATATTGTAAATTTTGCAGATATATTGTTAATTTTGCAGATTTTGCAGAAATTTTGCAGTAACTTTTGAGAACGTAAAAATGAAACCAAATGGACCCTTGCGGGTCCATTTGGTTTCATTTTTAAGCTCTCAAGAGTTAAAATTCATCATCTTGATTAGCCCAGGTCTACACAACTAGAGAATGTAGAAGATTAGGTCACTTGCCCGATCGGGCAACCAGGTAGCAGTCTTCACTTGCCCGACCATTTTTTTTTTACTTGCCCCGGGAAGCGGGCAAGTGTTAGTGTCAAGCCCTGGTCTATGGTGCTGTTGCACTGAGGTTAGCTGTGCCTCTGTCTATGGTGCTGAAGTCAGAGAGCCAGCGAAATCCAAAAGCGACCTCGCCCGCGGGCGCCCGGTTTCAAAAGCGGGCGCCCGCTTTCAAAAAACGGGCGCCCGGTATCACAAAAACGGGCGCCCGTTTCACAAAAACGGGCGCCCGTTTTCAAAAGCGGGCGCCCGTTTTCAAAAGCGGGCGCCCGTTTTCACAAACTAGGCTATGCCTAAACCTAACTCTAACCCTAAACTTAACCTCAGTAAAGCTATGCCTAAACCTAACCCTAACCATAACCTTTTGAAACCGTTTTCAAAAGCGGGCGCCCGTTTTCACAAACGGGCGCCCGTTTTTGTGTGAAACCGGGCGCCCGCTTTTGAAAACGGGCGCCCGTTTTTGTGAAAGCGGGCGCCCGCTTTTGAAACCGGGCGCCCGCGGGCGAGGTCGCTTTTCGATTTCGCCCCTGCTGCAGACTGAGGTTAGCTGTGCCTCTGTCTACGGTGCTGAAGTCAGACTGAGGTTAGCTGTGCATCTGTCCATGGTGCTGAAGTCAGACTGAGGTTAGTTGTGCCTCTGTCTATGGTGCTGAAGTCTGGGTCTTGCACTGAGGTTAGCTGTGCCTCTATCCATGGTGCTGAAGTCAGGCTGTTGCATTGAGGTTAGTTGTGCCTCTGTCTATGGTGCTGAAGTCAGCAGACAATTGCACGAGTCCCTTCGAGCCGAGTCTCAAGCAAGCGCAAGTCATTTGGTCCCAAGTCTCAAGCAAGTCAAGTTTTTTTTTAGGTTGTGGGCGAGTCAAGTCAGGAAAACACTAGAACTGATTAATCTAATTAAACCGGCTCAATCTACAGAACACACCACCCTGATGCTGGAGGGTAACGCTAGAAATTGGTGCTACACAACACTGCTAATCCTAGAAGAACACTACACAACACTTTTGACTACAACAAAACAAGAATTGTCCAACTGCCTAACAGGGGACTGGGAGGACATTTACGCTATAGCAAGCAAGTGGGCCCGGAAAAATTTAGGCAAACGATTAAAACAGACAGAACTAGACCAGGCCCACAGAATGATAACAGAACTATACACAGACAGACGCAGACAGACAGAGGTTGAGGAGAGGGGACCCTCCCCCCCTACCCCACCTCCCCCCACCCCCCACCCCCCACCCTCCACCCAACGGTGATTACCACACGGACTGGAAACGCAGAACCAACCAACCCAACAGTTGAAACCGGACCACTGACTCTCACACAAGCCAACTTTCCAGAACTAAGGGCCCCAGCCCAGAAACTGCCACCACAAAGAACCACGAGAGCCAGGAGAACTAAGAGAACAGAAGAGGACCCCGACCTGATCACCCCAGCCCCCACCCAGAGCACACAGTCAACCACGCCACTCGCACAGAGGACACGCCGGACCAGGACAATGAGGGGCCAAGGAAGTCAACCCACTCAGGACCCAACTCCGGAAGAAGACCAGGACACACCAAACCACACATCAGACGAATTAACACCAAGACGAGGACGAACGGAAAGAAGAGAAGAGAGACCAGACACCTGGGAGATACCACACAGAAATGAGAACACCAACAGGAAGAACGTAGTATGGAAACTGCGACCAAAGAAGAGGATTTTAATCATAGGGGACAGCAATGTGGGAGCCATTCCCGCATTTTCAAGAAAAGACCTACAGATTGAGTGCTACCCAGGCATGAAGTTTGACCACCTGAAGAGGCTTCTACAGAGGACGGGAAACACCAACAAAGTGGCACACTGTATTCTATCGGTGGGAATTAACAACCGCGAACAGCAGACAGTGGAAACAGGACGCAAGACCATGAGAGCGGCGGTGCTAGCAGCACAAGAAACATTCCCTACCGCACGGGTGCACGTACCAATGATCAACTACTCAGAAAACCTCAGAGCAGAAGAAAAGCAAAACCTGGACAGCCTGAACCAGGCAATAGAAACACAAAACCACCTACCAAAAGTGGATGAACGGGACTTCAGGACAGGCCGGGACAACATACACTGGACAAAGGAAACCGCACAAGCAATACTAGACAACTGGATGTTGAGTTTAAACTAAATAGCCCCAGAGACCAAGACAGGCCGGGGCATTCAAACAAGAGCATAATTAATTTATCCAACTACTTTCGACCAGACCAACACCAGATAGATCTACTGGAAAAAGGACTATCGTTTGTCCCAACCCTGGATATATACAAACAGCAGAAGAACAAACTAAGAAGAGATATCTCAGACTATCACCGAAGACTCAAATTAGCTTCTCATTTTGGACCAGGAGACGAAAGAGAAATCCCGCCATTTCAGCCAGGTTCCAATTGGGAACCACCAGCAGAGTCACTCCCCCAGAACCTGAAACAATTAATCCAAGAAGACACACAGACAATGGAGAGGCTACCAGGACACATCAAAGAAAAGGACAACCTCAACATAGAACAGGTAAGAGCCTTAAGAACACTAGCTAGAAACAAAGACATAGTCATTAAACCAGCAGACAAAGGGAGCTCAATTATCATAATGGACAGGCAACAATACCTATTGGAGGGAGAGAGACAACTCAACAATCCTGACCATTACAGGCCATTAGCACAACCAATATATAATCAGACAGCCATAGAAACCAAAGAGATCATAGATAGACTAAGAGAAAAAAAGTACATTAACTACAAACAAGCTAAATACCTAATAGGGCGGGACACCCCACGTGCACGGATCTTTTATCTATTACCAAAGATTCATAAAGATCCTAGCACATGGACTATACCGTACGAGATCCCACCAGGAAGACCAATTGTATCAGATTGTGGAAGTGAGACTTATCATTCGGCTGAATATATTGAGCATTTCCTAAACCCTCTGTCTACAAAACACCCATCCTACATCAAGGACACTTATGACTTTGTTGAAAAAATCAAGGCCATAACTGTACCGCAAAATGCAATTTTATTTTCCATTGACATAGACAGTCTGTACACAAACATAGAGACAGACGCCGGACTACAGGCGGTAAAGGAAATGTTCAAGAAATATCCAGACAGTAAGCGCCCAGATGCAGAATTACTAGAATTACTACATCTAAATCTGACCAAGAATGACTTTCAATTTAACAATAAATTTTACCTTCAAACAAAGGGTACAGCTATGGGAAAACGGTTTGCTCCTTCCTATGCAAACATCTACATGGCTCTATGGGAGGAAACAGCTCTAAAAAAGTGTAGACTTAGACCCACACAATATTTCAGGTTCCTTGATGACATTTTTGGAACTTGGACTCATTCAGAACAAGAGTTCCAAGAATTCATTAATATTTTAAACACACACCATAGATCAATTACAATCAAATACACTACAAGCACAGAAAAAATTGATTTCCTAGATGTTACAGTATTCAAAGGACCAAACTTTAGCACAAGCGGGAAACTGGATCTTAAAGTTTACTTTAAAGAAACAGACACACATGCACTTTTACATAAAACATCCTTCCACCCACCACACACATACAGAGGTATAGTGAAATCACAACTTCTAAGGTTCAGTCGCATCTGTACACAACAAAGCGATTTTAAATTAGCATGTAAAACTCTATTTAATGCCCTAAAACAGCGGGGGTACACAAGGACCTTTCTTAGAAACACCTTTGACACCTTTCGAGAGGTGAAAGAGAGGGATGGAAGACCCCAAATTGCTCTAGTAACCACATATTCAACATTAAGCAAAATAGCTAGCATAAAGATCAAAAGAAACTTTGCAAGAAGAGCAGAAGATCCACTAGAGAGGTACAAAGTAATACCCGCCTACAGAAAAAATAAAAACTTAAAAGATTACCTAGTCCACAGCAAACTCAAAGGAACAAACAGAACCCTCCCTAAAAGTCCAGATTACTTTAAACCCAAACCACTAGTGAAGAATAGATCAACGAAAATCATGATAGGGATAAAACAAAACATTACAGCGTCCACAAAAAACTGTGTCTATCTAATCGCATGCAACAAATGCAATACGTTACAATATGTAGGGGAAACCAGAAACACAATAGCAGATAGACTCAACCAACATAGATATAACATAAAAAATGCCAAAGAGATGTCCCTAATAGTAGAACATTTTATGGGACATGGAATTGGGGCAATGGAAGTGTGTGGATTAGAATCCAATCAAACATGGACAGAGGGAGAGAGAAAGTTTGCAGAAAAACAATGGATTTTAAAACTTAACACAACATTTCCACAAGGCTTAAATCACTATGAAAGATAATTAAGATTATTTATCTCAGACCTATAGACTCCTTCAACCAAGATGGCGAATGCAAATATTCTCTGTATTGTACTCATACATAATGTTGTAAGATACAAAACATTGAAGTCTTTTACCACAAACCTAAACTTAACCTCAGTAAAGCTATGCCTAAACCTAACCCTAACCATAACCTTTTGAAACCGTTTTCAAAAGCGGGCGCCCGTTTTCACAAACGGGCGCCCGTTTTTGTGTGAAACCGGGCGCCCGCTTTTGAAAACGGGCGCCCGTTTTTGTGAAAGCGGGCGCCCGCTTTTGAAACCGGGCGCCCGCGGGCGAGGTCGCTTTTCGATTTCGCCCCTGCTGCAGACTGAGGTTAGCTGTGCCTCTGTCTACGGTGCTGAAGTCAGACTGAGGTTAGCTGTGCATCTGTTCATGGTGCTGAAGTCAGACTGAGGTTAGTTGTGCCTCTGTCTATGGTGCTGAAGTCTGGGTCTTGCACTGAGGTTAGTTGTGCCTCTATCCATGGTGCTGAAGTCAGGCTGTTGCATTGAGGTTAGTTGTGCCTCTGTCTATGGTGCTGAAGTCAGCAGACAATTGCACGAGTCCCTCCGAGCCGAGTCTCAAGCAAGCGCAAGTCATTTGGTCCCAAGTCTCAAGCAAGTCAAGTTTTTTTTAGGTTGTGGGCGAGTCAAGTCGAGTCGAGTCCACACAGTTGGGCGAGTCAAGTCGCATGGTTGACACTTGCCCGATCGGGCAACCAGGTAGCAGTCTTCACTTGCCCCACCATTTTTTTACTTGCCCCGGGCAAGCGGGCAAGTGTTAGTGTCAAGCCCTGCTTAATACTTTAGTCATAATTTAAGCTTTGTTTTAATGAAAAGGTTACCCAGTACCCAGCTTTCACCACGTTAATGAGTATAGCTCACCCCCCATTGTCTATCAATTACACACCCCATAAAGCTTTAATTGACTCTATGGAGTTTTTAGTTTTTACTGAATTCTTGCCTTCAAATAATTGGCTCTTATACCGTTTCATTATTAGCTCACTTCTTGAAAATATCTAGTATCTATGACAACCATAGAGGCCGCAGGGCCCTTTAAAAATCATAGTCCTCAACCACCTCCACATTTGACTCCACCTGTCTGTCCCTTTTTCCTTAACCCTTTCTCTACTGAATGCGTTTTGGTGTTTTAGCTGTTGAAAAATAGCAGATCTACAAGCTCATATCGCGCCACCGAGTGGCGCGATATGAGCTTGTAGTTCTGCTATTTTTGAAAAATTGTGAAAATGTGGTGCAAATCTTTGAATACATTATTTGGGAAGCAAACATCTTTAACTCAAATATTTGTTTCTGGGGGATCCCTAGAACAACATGTTTTTAGATGAGGTTCTGCAGCTAAATAATAGATATTTCTGGGGGTCCTTCCTATGAAATATGTTAAGCATCACTGACACAGAAAGAGATTTTTTTCCAGAAAAACTAGAATCTCGCGCCAGGGACTAGAATTTAGTGTCACAAACTATAATTTAGTGTGATGGACTAGAATCTAGTGTCAGGAACTAGAATCTAGTGTCAGAGACTAGAATCTAGTGTCAGGAACTAGAATCTAGTGTCAGAAACTGGAATCTAACTTCAGAAACTACAATCTGCTGAGAGGAACTAGAATCTACCGTGGGGGACTAAAATCTGGCATGAGGAACTAGAATCTAGCGGCAGAAACTAGAAGCTAGGGCTGTGAGCTAGAATCAGAAACTAGAATCTGATCTCCTGATTGGCTAACAAATAGACCTGCCAGGACTATATATTAGCTTATAGGGAAAACTTATACTGTAGTGATTTCTTTGGAGATCTCCTGCAGCCCCTAGAGGCGTCAAAAAGACACGTTTTTTGGGGGGAGGTGATCTAATTAAAGGAAGACTTCATGAAAAATAAAAACCAAAAAAATCAATGTACCGCCAGTAATTATTATTTTGACCTTAAAATTACATACAGGTACAGTATGGGAGCTTTACACTATCTATAAACTGAGGTTGGTACTGCAAGTGCTATATTATGGGCTGAATAGGTGTGTTTTCAGATGGTGGCGGAAAAAATGAGTGAGTCTGTTCTGACGGCATGTTATGTAATGACGCATGTAATCACGCATTGGCCGTCATCACATGTGATGACGACCAATATGATAAATATTTACGGGATAATACAGGAGAATGTGTCCTGCTCTGTGCACATAGAGCGTGTCATGCCTAGTTCTTTCTTCATTATATCTTCCTCTTGGTTGTTCTGTGATGTTTCCCTCCCCCCCTGCTGTGTGTGAGCACAAGTTCACATCCTACCCGCTTTGGTTTATTTTCTAGTGACGTGTCTCTATAATGTGTTATGTGAGCCAGCAGTACCAAGAGTACCAAGTAGTGTACAGTATGTGAGGTGTGCGTCAGCAGTGTTGCCAACTTGGCACATTTCTCGCTATATTTACCTTTTTTCCAGCCCCCCCCCCCCCCCCCCCCACCCCTGGTGAGTTGGGGCGAAATTGGTTGACAGACGCCAGAGATAATGTTTTTCATCATTTTTCCTCCTATGAGTCCTCCTTCCTTCCTAGAAAGACCATTAGTAACCAAATGGACCCTTATAGATCTGTAACTCTTCATTTTATGCTCTCATGAGTTAAGTTACATTTAAACATTTGAATCATATAATTTTCAACAATACACAATTAGAAAATGTAGAGGAATTGTTATTCTGACCAACATTTTGCCAGTTATTTCTCCTAAATTAATCTGAGAGACTAAACTCAACATCAAATCGTGGTCCTCCGTGGCTAAAATGCAGAATAAATAATAGTGGGCCCTGGTATGAAAATGGGTGAAAACTTACTGCTCTAGCGCATTCTAGTGCATTTTGGAAGTGCCAGAAGTGCATTTTTTGGAAGTTGGCAACACTGTGTGTCAGACTGACACAGTGAGAGTGAGTGTCCAGTCCATCAGTGCAGACAGAGCTCTGCTGCTGTCTTCTCTCCGTTCCACATGAAATATGAAAAGTCTGACCACTCACTGGCAAAGTTCTCTGTGAACCCTGTTGGGACCTGTTGGGCAGTAGATAGCTTGCTTAACCCTTTGTGTACAGAACGCGTTTTGGTGTTCAACACATTATGTTACACTTTAGCTATTGAAAAATATCAGATCTACATCTTGTAGATCTGTTTTTTTTTTTTTTTTAATTGCATAAATGATGCACAAATCTAAGAATATATTCTATTTGACACCTGATTGTAGTTTCTGACACTAGATTCTAGTTTCTGAACAGTTTCTAGATTCTGTTTCTGATGCTAGTTTCTGACAGATTCTATTTTCTTTTTGAAAAATCTAAGTTCCTGTTTCAGTGATGCTCAACATATTTCATGCCAAGGACTCCCAGAATTATCTATATTTGTCTGTGGACCCCCATCTGAAAACGTGTTGTTCTAGGGATCCCCTAGAAGCAACGATTTTAGTTCAAAATATTTTCTTCCGAAAGAATATATTCAAAGCTTTGCATCACATTTTCACAATTTTTCAAAAAATATCAGAGCTGCAAGCTCACAGCGCGCCACTGTGAACTTGTAGATCTGATATTTTTCAATAGCTTAAGTGTAACATAATGCTTTGAACACCAAAACGCGTTCAGTACAAAAGCGTTAAATGTGTCAGGGCCTTTACTGTAGTGTTGCTTTTCATTGGGGCTCTGTATGTAATCCAGGAGGTGCAACATTGTGGTTCTGTAGCATATGTTACATGTTTATATGTTTGCTGTCATGCTGAGTCTTATAACACTCAGCAGGACACTTCAAGAGAAGTGTGAGTCTACCTAGAGGCAGTGTGAAGAAGTAGTTTTAGACTCTTTGCCTGTAGTTACGGGTGAAAGCAGACAGGGAAGAAGGAAAGGGAGAAAGGGAGAGACATACAGCGAAGGTGGTCATGAGAGGGGCTCAAACATGCAACAAACTGTCAGGCTAGACTAGCCTATAGTATATGTGGCACGTGCCGTCCACTAGGCCGGCGGGTGCCCCAGTAATCCGCTCTATTGCTGTCTCATCACAATCTTGCTTCAAAATGTGTTTATACCTGAAGAAAAACTTAAAAGCCACTGGAGATGCTTGCAGTCATGCCTCTGTGCGTGCATGCAGATGCATGTGTGAGTGTGCTGCATGAATACTTCCTAGTTCCTAGAGGCCAAAGTCAAATCATTTAACCTGAATGTTTTTCACATCTGACTCTTTATAGTTTATTTTTACATTACTCCTACAGATTCCGTCCAAAAATCCAGCAAATGGGTACAGAGTATCACTATAGTCACATGCTCAAGACTGATCTGTCCCATATTTCATATTCCATATTAATCGGCTATAATTGCCTCTCAAAGGATTGGCCATTGTGGACAAAAATCATGAACAAATGTTCAATTTACGCACATTCTTTCACATGCTTTCCTATTAGCCAGAGAATATAATATGTCCCACTTTTTTTCACACTGAACGCTTCGCTTTAAAACACATGTCAAACTCAAGGTCCGGGGGCCAAATCAGGCCCGTGAATGAATTATCTTCGGCCCGCGGGATGATATTGAATTAGTATTGGAACTGGCCCTCTGGTATATTGCACACACCATGATAAGAAATTAATGCAACTAACTGTTTTACTTCCTCAACTCAGTCTTATTTGGCTTTAACATATTTTGAACAAAATGTTCACTCCAAAAGAACATATAAATTTGTGCTGTGTTTTGTGCAGTGTTTTTCACATTTTTCCCGAAAAATAGCAGGTGTTCACGTCTCATAGCGTGCCACAGAGTGGCGCGCTATGAGACGTGAACACCTGCTATTTTTCAATAAAACTTAGTTTTAAGTTTTATTGGGAAAAAAAATAGCAGTTTACGTCATTGAAACACAGACCGGTGTCTCCGGCCCTCGACTCGCACCAATTTTTCTATTTTGGCCCACTCTATCTATCTATCTACACCCCTGCTTTATAAATTCCCGTATGAACACCAAAGGAACCACAATCAAAATCCGACAATTGAAATACTGTTGGATTCAAACTTTGAGTGTGAAAACACCCTAGTCTAGGCACTCAGTAGGAACACAAGACTGTGTGATGATGTTGTGGTCCTACTCTCTCTCTCTCTCTCTCTCTCTCTCTCTCTCTCTCTCTCTCTCTCTCTCTCTCTCTGTTACAGAAACAGAAACTCTTCTTCACAGTGCACCACAGTCCATTAAAGTTCTCCCACAGCCATAAGCCTTTGTCTGTGCGGCCAAACAGTTGATGCTTGATAAGCGTAATCCTCGCTTGTCTTTTAACACAGCATACACCCCCCCACCCCCATCCCTGTGTGTGTGTGTGTGGGCTGTGCGAGGAGACCTTCACAGAGCAACTGCTGCAGCAACAACAACAACTGACTCACTCGCGTGTCTGCCTTTTTGTCTCCGGATTTGCGAGAGCAATTAGGGCCGCTTCTGCACTTCTGTGCGCCCGCTTCCCCTGCAGAGTTAACTGTGCCTGCGGTGGTGACTGGCGTTAAGAACACCATGGAGTGGTGTGTTCCAAATGTATCTGTCCTGCCATAATGTTTTTGACGGGAGGCAGCAATAAGCTCTTTTCAAATTAAAGAATAATTTTAAAAAAATATTCAAAAGAGTATTCGAATATTAAAATGTAAAGAATATTCAAATGTAAACTTAAGGTTCGAATTTAAAATAAATATAGTAATAAAAATACTGTGCGAGTTCCCACAAGACGCTGGCCCATGTAATACAAAAATAGGCTATTAAGATGATTATCAGTCATTAATTTGATCTTGCAAGACTCGAGAGAGCTCATTTCTCAGCACCAAACGTGGACAATACAGAACTGGAGCAAATAGAGGAACAAAGGATGTTTTACAGCATATTAGGCTGCAATATTTCATATTGTTATTATATACATTTGATATTCGAATAATTCGATATTTGTTCGAATCCACATGGTATTTTAAAAGGAATATTCAAATGTAATTTCTACAATCCAGCAAACCCAGAGAGTGTAGGGCTGCAACGATTAAACGATGAATAGTAATAGAATAGATTATTCAATTTGTTGTCAACAATTTTAGTAATCGATTAATCGGTTTGTCAACTAATCACTGAAGTTTTTACCCGTTTTTCCACTTAACCATAGTTTTTCCAGTGTTAAGTGTAACAAACTCCACCCGTTTTCAACACGTTACTGTCATTAATTAATGCACCTTAGAGATGTTGTGTGGACATGATCAAAAAGTATCCCCATTCTATGTTTCCCCTAGACATGGAGGTCTGAAAATAAACGTGAAACACAACTTGATGACATCACCAAGTTGTGTTTCACCGTGTTAATGATCTTTCTTTTCAGACCTTTTTTCTGAGAGCGTACAAATGAAATCAAATGGACCCACTAGGGTCCATTTGTACCCATTAAAGGGGAATTCCACCCATTTTCAACATTTTTTCTGAGAGTGAACAAAATGATGTTCCATTTGTACGCTCTCAGAAAAGCAGAAGAAGCGACTAAAGAAATCCATTAACATGGTGAAAACACATCTTGATGATGTCATCAAGATGTTTCACCATGTTAGTGGTTTTCTTCAGGCCTCCATTTCTTGGTAACACAGAATGGGGGGACTTTTTTTCATCATGTCCACCCAGCACCTCTAGGGTATACTAATGACACATTAGAATGTTGAAAATGGGTAGAATCCCCTTTAAGGTGATGGCTCAATAAGAGTCATAATCCGATGAATCTGTTAAATCAGGGCTTGACACTAACACTTGCCCGCTTGCCCGGGGCAAGTAAAAAAAATGGTGGGGCAAGTGAAGACTGCCACCTGGTTGCCCGATCGGGCAAGTGTGCAACTTAGTGCACTATAACACAACACAAGATAAATTTGTCTTGAAGGCAGTCATTGCACTCTGCCTCTGTGTCTTTCTCTGCTTTCTAGCTGTCCACAATTCCAGGCTGGATTTGGGAAACAAAACGGGCAAATTAAAATACACATCAAAATGACCTAATCTTCTACATTCTCTAGTTGTGTACACCTGGGCTAATTAAGATGATGAATTTTAACTCTTGAGAGCGTAAAAATGAAACCAAATGGACCCGCAAGGGTCCATTTGGTTTCATTTTCACACTCTCAAGAGTTACATCTGCTTAACCAAATCAACTGGGGACCACCTGGAACCTGGGGGGCAAGTGACCATGACCTGAGGGCAAGTAGAACCTGACTTGCACTCGGAGACCTTAGTGTCAACCCCTGTAAATAATCGGCCGATAAGTCATTTACGAAAATAATCGTTAGTTGCAGCCCTACTAGAGGGTGAACTTTCCAACAGCAACTGATATCCTGAGTTGTAGTTGTACTGTAAGAGTATAGAGTATTAAAGAGTGGGGGAAAAAAACTTCATACATTATCTCCTCAGTTCTGTTCTTCAACTTTTTCTACATCTATAGCTGTCATTTGGTAGTCATGGAACTGTGCTAATTAAATAGTTTGGATGTGCGCACATCTCTGTTTTAAGATGCTGCTCAAAGTGATTTGAATATATCTGAGCTTCATCAGACCAAGAGCTTTTTGAAGTTCAGAGACGGATCTCTCTCTCTCTCTCTCTCTCTCTCTCTCTCGCTCTCTCTCTCTCCCTCGTAGCTTTTCCCTCAACCCCATTAATCGTATTAGCGCGGGCTTCTCCAAGGAGCAAGCAGCCATGTTGGATTAATTGGCCTCCTCTATGCAAAGCAGGCACACCCCGTAACAGAAATCCAATATACCAGGAGTGTAATGAATGATTAACAAAACATTTCACAGCTTAGCCAAAGGCTGGCTGGCCGAGGAATTATAGGGTATGCTAGATGTTCTCTCCCTCCCTTGCTTGCTTGGCCTCATGGTGCCTGTATGCAAAACGAGTGAAATCCTGGTCTTGAATCGATGATAACTAATAACTTGTTTTGTTATAAGAGTTGATGACATTCTCTGTCGTCATCATCATCACTTCCTCCTCAGAGTACAACAGTATTGCTCATTTCCTCCCCCAGTAGTCAATGTGTCCTGTGTGTCCCCTCTGGCTTTCCATACATCAGGCCCTGGCCGACCCCATGGGAGAGCCGCAGACAGGGAGGGATCATTCATTATTGAAATGTCCGAAGGGGGTAATTCTCAGGAGACATATTATCCTCTGACTGCAGTGAATCTACAGTGAGACGTGCATTTAGCTCAACGTGGCTGTCAGGGAGAGCGACAGACTCAAAGTCACACGCCTGCCACCATCTGGAGAACCACGGTGCTCTCTGCAGCTGTTTACAGGGGTGGTTTTGCTATTAGGTAGACTAGGCAGTTGCCTGGGGCGTCATGAGGGGAGGGGGCGCACCAGGGCGACGACCAGACATGCTTTAAAAGGATCCCAGGCTAATAAGCCTCATATGGATAAATAGATTATACTTGTCATCTATAACTAGAATTGAACATTTAAACCAAGATTTTTGCACAGAATGTGCCATAACGTCTTGCAAACTGACAAAACTGACAAACAGACAACTGTGAATGTCCTCTAAAATGTCTGCTACTTAACAAGTCACTACAGCTTAATTTAACTGCGAATTTTGTCCTCAATCACTATACAACTTTTACAAATTAAATTGTCCTTTGCGGGTGGTGAGAGAAAACTTAAATGACAATTTTCCCACCTTGACCGAACCACTTTGTAATCCTAGAGACCCCGGATGACTCTGTCTGCAAAGCGTTGTTCAAGAATAGTATCCTTTGGAGGGGGAGAAAGACGTCTTTTCTTTTGTCCAAGAGAGACAAGACAAATCAATTGGGACTTGGCCCGGTCTAATCGCCTCTGGTGCTAGAGGACTTTTTTCAAAGCTTTCCTCCTCCATCTTCTTCCCATAAGGCATTGGCAGGACGGCCAGGAGAGCACAGATAAGCCCAGAAAACTGTTCTCTCTCTCTCTCTCCAGGTAGTTTCAGCCCGCTCTCTCTCTCTGTCTGTCTATGTCTCTCTCCCTCTCTCTCTCCCCACCACCCCTACAGAGAGGTGTTAGTAGAGAGGCACAGCTTTCCACTGAAGATTTGGACCTCAGACTGACCACAAAGTACCCAGAGGATGGATAGGAGGCGAGTGGATCAAAGGTATAAATTGCTTGGAGGACGTGATGAGGCTGTGGTGGTGGTGGTGGTGGTGAGGATGTAACCATGGGGTCTGCCTTTACACTTCCTCTTGGATTAGCCGTGCTGAGCGACGGATGACCTCGGGCTGGGACCTTATTAACCCAGTGTGGCGCGATATGGACTTGTAGTTCTGCTATTTGTAGTTCTGCTATTGTGAAAATGTGGTGCAAATCTTTGAATGTTATTTCGGAAGCATACATTTTTTAACTCAAATCTTCGCGTCTGAGGGGATCGCTAGTGTTAGAATGTAGAATCTAGTGTAAAAAAAACTAGATTCTAGTATCGGAAACTAGAATCTAGCGTCAAAAACTTGGTTCTAGTGTCAGAAACTAGATTGTAGCTTCAGAAACTAGAATCTAGTTAGAAACTAGAATGTCGCTTCAGAAACTAGAATCTAGTGTCAGAAACAAGAATGTAGCTTCAGAAACTAGAATATAGTGTCAGAAACAAGAATGTAGCTTCAGAAACAAGAATATAGTCAGGATAAAAAGGGTTAAAGTGCTGTCGGGTCGGCAGAGTGAAGGACGGCTCTGGAGAATCCTGATGTCAGGAAGCTTTTTGTCACTCAATTTAGTGGTGAAATGCAGCCTAGGTTAATACTGCAGATGTGTTGTGTGTGTGTCTGCAGTCAATCAACTGCAGAACACTGAGGTCACCATCCAAAAAATGACTCTGAATAAACATACTGTTTTTTTAATTAAATACACTCAGCAGGCAACAGGGATATTTCATGTACCACCAAGTAGTTTGCGAGCGAAGCCAAAAACAACACAAGTTAATTGTACAATCTCACGTGGTTGCTCTTTCGTCATGATAATTGTCCCTCGCAGTAACAAATTTGTTAATGCCACAAATATGAGAAACAAATTGCTATCAAGCTATTGCTCTGCATCAGCTCTAATTCTTTTCCCCCTGTGAACTCCCCCCTATACCTCCTCCAGTGATTCACAGTAATTCCCGGGGAAAAGGCCTGCTGTCTAACAGATAATGTTATATTGTCACTGCATCCCTTCATAAAAATGTTGTTTATTCCGTTAATTACTATTCACCTTTAATGTGTGCCACCATAGCCATGGGGGCTATCTGCTGGATGCAGCCGGGCAGAGAACTGTAAAAACCCTTCTGGAAGATTCATAAAAATATAAACCACATGCAGGCAAACTCCTCCTGAGAGCCTCTTAATGAGCCATGTGTCTTTCAGGGAGAGTTAGAATGGAAATTATCCAGTATATTCTACATTTCTCACCAACAGCCGGAGAAACCGTGAGAGACGGACCCTGAGTTGGTAGTTATCTTGACAAGAGCTCCGCCTATAATAATCTACTGAGTCATCGCCTTATTAGCCAGCCTACAATATTGTAGCGTTGAAGTGTGTGTGTGCGTGCCGTGTGCATGCGTGCGGTATAGTATAGCAGTAGAACACAAAAAATAGTTTACTTCAACTGTAGCACTAATCTGAACTCAATTTCCATTCCCCAACATAGTGCCAGCTCCATTAGAGCTCGCAAGTACATTTATTGGCTCTGACAATGCCAGAACACTCAGTGGGGATATATAATAGAGCCTCACTTGTCAAAGGAGCATCACAACTTACTTAGTTTAAGGAGTTGTTTTTTCCCCCCTCCAGAACAGTCTCTGATGTTAGTGAGTGGGAAATAGAAGTCCCTCTACAGAGATATGGATGCATCCAGTTTATCAGCAGCAGAACCATCAGCCAGCTGTCAGTCCAGCTGCGCCTGATTGAGGGAAACCGTTTGAATACCTCCTTCAACTCCCTTTGAATGCATGTGACCTGGTCACGTGTATTCCATTAATTTATTTTTGACGGGAACGCCTCTCTTGGTGTTTTAAGCATTAGCATTAACATTCGTTTTAGCTAGTGAATACATTAGCATTAGCTTTAGTTAGTCAACACATTAACATAGACTTCACTATAGCTTTAGCTGGTGAAAGCATTAACGATAGGTTTAGCTAGTGAAATCATTAACATTCGTTTTTAGCTATTGAAAGCATTAGCTTTAGCTAGCAAAAGCATTAACATTCTCTAGCAGCTAGTGAAAACATTATCACTATCGTTAGGTATTCCAAGAATTATCATAAATCATTAGCATTAGCATTTGGCTAGTGAAAGCATTCGCATTAGCTATTGAAAACATTAGCATTAGCGTATTAAGTATTAGCATTAGCTATTGAGAAATATCAGATCTACAAGCGTATATGAGCATATATGAGCTTGTAGATCTGATATTTTTCAAGTCAAAATGGTTTAATTACTGCTACTAGCAAACACAGAGCTTGTAGCACCACATCAAATACCCGACATGACTGGGTGGCATGACAAAATATGATTCAATGGCACATGTCAAAATGATTCATTAAAAAAAGAGCCATCAGAGAGAGAGAGAGGGTGAGAGAGGTTCACCAGGAAAGCAAGGAGGATACTGAAGCAGTCTTAAGGTGAACAGGCATGTCATCGTAAATATAATCGCTTGTAATCAATTTCTTCTTCAGACATGGTAGTGTCAGCCACTAATAGCTTTTTATATTTATTTGTACAACAAATGGCTCAAGCCAGCCAGCTTACAATGCTCCAAATAGGGACATTAAACATGCATTAATACCGGTATGAATTTAATTTCATGGTTTCACAGTAGAACGGTTTCCATCCAGGGCACTGCAACTAGTTTTAAAAGCTACTGTATATTCATTGACGATAATATATCGTCAATGAATATTCAATGAATATTCAAACATATTATGTTTGAAGGCCAAAATTGTACACAGAGTAACAGTTAGTTTGTTGGAGTGGAAGTGCTAGATTTCATTCACTCAATGTGCTGCTGCTTGTTGAATATATTGTAGTTCATAACGCATCTACAGTGGAGTTTTATGGAACAAATGATATGCAGATTGAAAGAGGATAATGCCAGCTTTATTTACAGCTGAGATGTTGGTGAGTTTGTTGTTTAATGCAAGCAGACTTTTCTGATGAAACGAATGGATTGTCCATGACCACTGTTGTACTATATCTAGAGTCAATAACCCATTATAAAAAAAAGAGTTGCAAATTGCCAGCTATATTATAATATACCACCCATACATTTCGATTCAAGAAGTATGGCAGCCTTTATCATATTCTTGCTTGTAACCATGCCAAGCAGTACAGCGCATTAGATGTTGCTCATCTATATCTAAAATTTAAATAAAAATGAATAAAACATCCGTGGAAGGTTGAGATTCAATCGGTCTGTGACTGATGGAGCAGAGATTAATCGATGCCACATTTCATTGTTTGTTTTTTTCCTTTCAAAACCATAGAATCTCAAGGGCAGATCTCATTAAAAAACCACGAAATGTCTGTCTGTCTGTCCGTCCGTCTGAATGAATGTCTGAAACACAAATTACTCCGCGATGGCAACACCAATCGCTGTAAGTTTTCACACAACCGTTCACCATAATATCATGAAGAGCGTGACGAAGCCCTTTTGCCAAATTAACACACCGTTGATTTATAATGAATTTATTTGTGCGTCCCATTAGTTTATATGGGGAAAGTGCCCCCGCCCCTATCATGCACGTCACAAGCGACCGGCTGCCACATACCCCAACTCTTTCAAGCTGGAGCTCGATCTTCCCCTAAGTGTTGCGGCGTTCGACACCAACATGGAATATAACTATATAATCCACCATGATGATGAGAGAGGGCGCATAGACACGAGTGAGACATAGGCCTACATACGACGAATCGTCGATCCTCCGTGTCGCCTTGCATTTCCCACCCAGTGGTTACTGCAGCGCACCTCGATTCAGTGGCGTAGCCAGAAACTCAATTCAGGGTGGGCATGAGCGATTCAGGGTGGGCATGCTGCGTGCGTGATAGCCGCAAATTTGCACGTGCAAGAAATCTATTTATTGCTATTATTGCCATATATGGTTATATTTCACTTTATATAACCTTTACTGTACTAGGGTTATCTTCTTGAATTAATGTCTTGACATGAAATAATAATCCTGTCACCTACAGTGTTTTGTTTCATTAGCACAATCATTATCAAATAGATTCCAGCTGTTCACTATTGAATCACAGCCATTTTAAATTAGTTACCAATGTGTCTGCTGATCATGACAGATTTTCTTTCAGGAGAACAGACCAGAGTTAACTTTTGAAAAATCCTTGTGAAAGTCCCCCCACGGAAACAAGCGCTATTGTTTTGATACCTGCCAAATGATAACGATCTGGCAGGTTTACAAACAAAGGGTGAATGAAAAGCTCCATTTGCACTATACTGGGTGATTAGTGCCCGCAAATCACCCATTATACTGTAACTACAGTAAGTCTAGACCTCTCAAGCTCTCTCCAGAGGCTCTCTGGTCTTTGTCCTTTGTTTTCTCAAGTTCTTAGTCATGTTTTCAATGGGTGGGCCAGCTCTCTATTTAGGTGGGCCGTGGCCCACCCCAGCCCACCGTAGCTACGCCCCTGCCCCATTCATTGTAGCCGCAAGCTGATCGCTGTTGTTTCCGTGGAGTTGGACAACAAAGCGACCATCACTTTCAATCGTCCCGGACCTGAGTTTTATTTTTCTACGATGGTGGGGGATAGTCCTGTGCTTACAGCGAGACCTATGCCACGGCACCGTCAGACGCATGATCGCGCTGCGCCAAGGATTTATTGCCGAGCGAGGAGGAAACTGTTTTTGTGTAGGAGATTTGAGCGCACGGACACAGATCTCCCATCGTAATGCAGACGTGTGGTTTTGAAAACATGACTGCATGTATCCACGCTTACTGTGTGCTTGCGTGGCCAATATTAAGTAGCCTACATGCATACACGCTTAGGCAGTGGTCGGTGGTCCCCGCACTGATGTTTGTCATCAAGTTCATAGATTGATTAGGTCGACAATAATAATCAATGGCGGTTGTTGTGTAGGAATGAAGAGACGAGGGCAGCGGCAGCCCCAGGCAAATACAACTTTAGTTTAGTAGCCTAAAGCAGGGCTTTTCAACAGGTGGTCGGGGACCTCCAGTGGTCCATGAGAGGATTCCAGGTGGTCCGCAGGCTAAATGATGTAACTATGAGAGCGTAAAAATGAAACCAAATGTACAAAAAATAAAATATTCATCATGTGAAGTCTACACAACGACAGAATGTAAAGATTAATGGTCAATCTGATCTGTACATTTGATTATTTTGTTTTCTCCAAAATCCAGCCTGGAATTGTGGGCAAAAGCAAAACAAATATAGGTATAGTTTTGGAGTCTGTGGTGCTAAAATGTCATCAAATGGTGGCCCGGGGCTCAAATTCTGAATAAATAATACAAGGTTGAAAACCACTGGCCTAAAGGAATTAAATAATTGTGAGGCCAGCATGTTTGTGGAGTGGACCTACAGCTTTAGTCGATGTGGTCTGTGATCCAGGCCAGGTCTGTGATCCGGGCCAATAATACGAATATCAGCATAATAATAATAGGCTAATAATAATAATAGATAATAAGCTCATAAGCAGCTAAATCAGGAGTGGACAATTATTTTTTCCCAAGGGGCCAAATGAGATACAGAAAATATTGTGGAGGGCCATATTTAAAGGCTGTACTAAATTCTGCATAATATTAATTTAATTTCTATAAAAAGTAGTAAATGGCAGTGTTTTGACACTCTAACAACAGTATTATAATTATTATTATTATTATTATGCAATGAAGTGTGGTTGTTAGGATACGGGTTAATTTGGATTAAAATTGCCATTTAGCTGGGGACCACCTGGAAGTCGTGTTGTGAGCTTGCAGATTGCGGGTACGAATTAATGGGTCTATGCGTTCCATTTGTACACTACAGTAGTTACAGACCCATAAGGGTGCATTTGTTTCCAAACTATCATTGATCTATCATGGATGTTATATTTTGCACAGAACAATAGGCCTATACAGCCAGTCAGTTGGAGAGCCTCACTGCATGTCGCCGCTGCGGTCATGTGCAACCTCTTTCAGAGTGATTGAGACACTAGAAACTACTGGAAAAATGTGTTTGCATGTATGCTATGTCCTGCAATGGCAAACGTTCAGGGCAGGTCAGATCCAGGCAAACCAGCACAAATAAAATCTGTCCTAAACCAGCACGGCCAACCAGAAGCCATAGTCAGTTCACAAAGCAGAATAAAGCCTGGAATTGTGAACAAAACGGTAAACCAAAAGAATTCTTTAGTTTTAGGACTAGGCTTGGGGCTAAAAATGTTGTCAAATGGTGGTCCGTGGCTCAAATGCTGAATAAATAGTGGTCCCTGGAGTCAAAAGGTTGAAACCCCTGTTATATGATGTTGACTTCTACAACAGCAGGGACATGCACATTTTGCGATGCGTGTCTGCAAGTACACAGGGATTGCCCCCAGCTGCAGCTTCCCCCTGCCTGATGCGTTATGCATTGATATTATTTTTTCTTATATATATCTATGATATATACTGTAACACAAATAAGGTTACACTGTGCGTCTTCTTGATTCGGGCGTAGACACGCATGCACACGCACGCACACAAACACAGTTATTACGACCCCCCTTCACTTTCTAAACACCTTGCCACAGCCACAGGCTTCATATGTCCACAGAAACAGATTTTTCACCACGTTCCTGCATGGCACCCTTGCTTTGCTACAAAACTGTTTTCCCTAAAGTATAGCCTACTCACAACTAGGCCTACACATTAAAGCAGGGGTTTTCAACCAGTGGTCCGGGGACCACCAGTGGTCCTTGAGAGGGTTCCAGGTGGTCCCCAGCCTAATGATGGAAAGTTGGTTAACCAGATGTAACTCTTGAGAATGTAAAAATGAAACCAAATGGACCCTTGCGGGTCAATTGGGTTTAATTTCACACTGTCAAGAGTTAAAATATTCATCTGAATTAGCACTATTTAATTAAGAAGTCTACACTGCTTGGTTTGCAAAATCCAGCCTGGAATTGTGAACAAATCCACAAGAACTCTTTAGTTTTACGACTTTGGGGCTAAATGTCATCAAATGGTGGTCCCTGGAGTCAAAAAGGTTGAAAACCCCTGCATTAAAGCAATTACATACTTACATGATTGGTATATTCTATTCATTCACTTTAATTCACCCACTGTTATGATCTGCTAATTCACTTTACATTACACTGTGCATTATTTGTTGCTCATATATTTACACTGTACATTATTTGTTGCTCATATATTTACACTGTACATTATTTGTTGTTCATATATTCACAACGGGTAAGGTCCTAGTCTCATTAAACGTGGAAACAAAGCAGACAAGGTTGTCCCTTTTTTTTCTATTCTTTTTAACTCTATATACCAGGCCACGGCAGCTTCTTAAATAACTAGTATTACCACCTGTAACTACGCCAAAGAGAACTTAGATGTAATCTGTGAACAGAGTATGACAAACTGTCAGAATCGTGAGGGATGTTCTATGAATCTTTGATTTGTTGGATGATCATGTCGCTGAGTGAGAGACAGAAACAGTCATTATCCAGAATGAAGTGGAGACTCGGGGGCAGGCAGGCAGGCAGGGAGGAGGAAGGTATAGAAGGAAGATTGCAGGGGTCTAGATTAAGCCTTTCTGTATTGTACGCGTTTTGGTGTGCTGAACATTATGTCTATTACTATGCTTTAGCTATTGAAAAATATCAGATCTACAAGCTCACAGCGCGCACCGAGTGGCGCGCTGTGAGCTTGTAGGTCTGATATTTTTTGAAAAATCATGAAAATGTGCACAAATCTTTGAATACATTGTTTCAGATGCAAAAAGTTTTTTAACTCAAATCTTTGATTCTGGGGTTCTTACAACAACATGTTTTCAGTGGGGGTCTGCAGCCAAATCTAGTAATCCTGGGGGTCCTTGCATGAAATATGTTGAGCATCACTGACACAGGAAATAGAATTTTTTTAACTAGAATCTAGCTTCAGAAACTAGGATTGGCGTCAGAAACTAGAATCTAGCGTCAGAAACTACAATCAGGTGTTAGGGGAATATATTCATGTATTTGCTCATCATTTTCCCAACTTTTCAAAATATCAGACCTACAAGCTCATAGCGCGCCACTCGGTGGCGCGCCATGACCGTAGATCTGATATTTTTCAATAGCTGAAGTATAACACAATGCTTAAAACGCCATCATGCGTTTTACTGTACAAAATAGGTAAAGCGCACTTAACACGTAGCAGCTGAGCAAATGAGACACACGGCGAAAAACCCCAAGGAGATTGAGGGGTCTTTGAAGTGGCAGTCGTTGGTCTTCTTTGAAGCCGCATACTTATCCAGGAGGAAAGATGGATCAGTGTGCATGCATCCGCTTTGATGTAGATGAGCACAAACAAAGCAGGGTCTTCTACAGACCTCTGCAATGCTCATCTGTTCATTGAGAAATAATAATTATCACCACCACCAGTGTGGATATTCAACCAATATAATTAAGCAGGGTGTAAAAAAAGTCGCCACATTTCTAAAAGTTCAACTCTCAACCCCATTGTAGTCCATAACAAAGAGAAACAAATCGCATTCCTATAGGAGTGGCTTTTCTGGGGGATGATTAAAATGATGCTTTATTAAAATATTTTTCCTACAGTTATAATAACAGTGGTACAGAATTCTCCAGTGCGGTTTCATTTTTCATGTTTCTTGTGAAGCTTTTTCAACGTTGGTTATAGTTGTACTGTTTCTTTCCTTTAGCCATCTTAGCCTGTTCCTTGTAGGAAACTAAATTAGTTACAAGATGTATGATTGTACGGTATGTAAATCTTGTACAGTATCGGCCAAATGATGTCCTATGTCATCATTTTGAAGCGTGTGTGTGTGTGTGTGTGTGTGTGGTGTGTGTGTGTGTGTGTGTGTGTGTGTGTGTGGCATGAGTATGTTTTGCACACTGTTAATCTGATCGATACCAAACTTTGCACACACACTACCTGGATGCCAATGATGAACCTCTGCCCCCAAATTACCCAGAACGGCCTGTTATAGCGCCACCATAAGGCAGCTTTTCCACACCCTGATAGTTTGCTTTAATAAGAGCATTATTTCTCCCTCTTTCACCCTCAGTGGCTGAGAGGTATTGATTGTCTGTCTGGCCCTCTTTAAGCCAAAGGTAAATAAATATCCTCTGTTTTCTACATAATCAATGTTGGTGTTCATTTATTTAATATATAGTGTTTGAATCTACAGCATGAGGTGATTGTGGTGCTCAGATGCCTATAAGTTACCACCTACCTTGTATCGCTGAATACTTGAGTAGGTCTACTCTGGTGCATGTATATCGTAATTATAGTATAGTGTATAATATAGGCTATTATAGCCTATAATAGTGTATAATATAGGCTATTTGTCAACAAAGTGTATGGTCTAAAACATGCACATACATTCTGTGTTACTAAGTCAAACCCAAAGCGAAACACAATACTGTATATGTTTGAAAGAACTGTCACACACTACATTTCATAGTAATGCTTGGGATGGATTCAGCAGCATGAAAACCCCATATTTAGACTATTAGGCCTACACATAAAGCATGATGAAATTTTGACTTTTTTGTCTTTGGTTGTTAATGGTGTTGTCACATATTAGGCCAGTTATGAATATTGCACAACATTATGCAAGATAGCATCTGGCAGTTTCTACATGCTGGGGACCCCTACTCAACATTTCTAACATAAAACCTTGGTGTACTCAACATGTCCACGTTCACAATGGGGCTCTATGCGTTGGCTAGTAGACTATTTTCAGGATTCAAATTCAATAACAATTGAATCGTTGTGAGCTTGCTATTTTTACTCCTTTTGTGTGACACTGCAAAGTAGGGCGAAAAATAACAATATGAACATTTTCAGCAAATGTTTGCCTATTGATGAGATGCCACAGGGATCATGTGGTTGAATGTGTTTTTAGTTTAGTTTACTTTGTTGTTGTTCTCACTTTGGAATCTTCTCCCAGCATGCAGTGTGACTGTACTGTACAGGGGAGCACAGGGCCTGCAGGGCTATATCTCACACACACACACACACACACACACACACACACACACACACACACACACACACACACACACACACACACACACACACACTCAATATCCTCCCAAGTTGCCTTTGAAGGCCTGGTGTGTGTGTGAGACCGCTGGCATCACTACACACACGTCTAGATATCAGAATCCAACTTGCAGGCGCACACACACACACAACACACACACACACACACACACACACACACACACACACACAACACACACACACACACACACACACACACACACACAGGACACAAAGTGCTTTTGCTCAGCATTCAGCGCCAAATCATGTTGTAGTCACTGCATATCACTTTCCCTGAGGCATTCAGTATGGCTGTGCCTGTGTGTGCTTGTGTGTTGTGTGTGTGTGTGTGTGTGTGTGTGTGTGTGGGTGTGTGTGTGTGTGTGTGTGTTGTGTGTGTCTGTGTGTGTGTGTTTGTGTACTGTTCACATGTTGGCCTAGGAAAAAGCTAAACCATTGCCATTATCAAGTCACTGCTTCTGTGTCCTCATTGTCAGAGTGAATTATACACTCAAGAAATAGTGCATAAATACTTAGTCTACAAGTAAAACTTACAACGTCTAAGCTATTCTACCAGCGCACATGTTTACATACATATAAGCCTACACTGCCCTACAAAGACAAAGTACAGTAAAGTCCAATTATCTCAAGGACAGGTTAGTGTATCATTTACGCTGATATCTCTATGGGTGACTGACCATGTAGCTGCATATTACAGTATTGAAGTTGGAATGAATGTTTAACGTAATGTGAGTTACACACATTATGAACAATGGAGGTCACATACGGTATGGTACGACATGTTAACATGATTTTGCAGTCTTTCTGCAGTGCCTGTACTAAACATTTTCATTTGCAGTGTCTGGCGTTTTGTTGCAGTCCGCTTTTAATGTTATTCTATTGGAAATACAGTTGAATAAAGGAGCATGCTGGCTTTGTTCTGAGAGAGGAGGCAAAGTGGAGTAAAAGGCTTAATTGAACTGCTTGACCTCATGCTAGACAGAGACATAGATTCTCAGTGGAATGGTGATGAAGGCTGTGTATATGCACACTTCATTAGTGAGTTTCTGGAGCTCACCCATGTGCCAACAGTACATGCTCTCTGTTGTCTCTTGTCTGATTACTGGCTTGTGTACAAAGCCTTCAGGTAGACTCGGAGGTAAACATTCGCTGCATCACAAAGATTTACATTCTTTCTGAAAACATTGGCTGAGCTTTTTGTGTTGCTCAGTCATGACTTCAGATTTGAATAGCTTTGCATCTGCTTACTTCGACCCTGAAAACTCTTGTTCATCAAGAAAAAAAGATCAGGAGAAATGACACTTTTGTACATTACCTTCACACTTTTACACCTTCCCACACAATTGAGAAATCGTGCCAAAGTGATATAAATGTGTCTGGGGTAAAATGTCACCAGAGTAGATCATAACCACCCTGTAACTGCAGTCCTTTTTCGAGAGCCAGCGAAATCCAAAAGCGACCTCGGCCCCGGGCGCCCGGTTTCAAAAGCGGGCGCCCGCTTTTCACAAAAAGGGCGCCCGGTTTCACAAAAACGGGCGCCCGTTTTCAAAGCGGGGTCCGTTTTCAAAAGCGGGTGCCCGTTTTCACAAACTAGGCTATGCCTAAACCTAACTCTAACCTAAATTTAACCTCAGTAAACCTATGCCTAAACCTAACCTAACCCTAACCATAACCTTTTGAAAAGGGCGCCCGTTTGTGAAAACGGGCGCCCGCTTTTGAAAACGGGCGCCCGTTTTTCAAAAGTGGCGCCCGGTTTCACAAAAACGGGCGTCCGTTTTTGTGAAAGCGGCGCCCGCTTTTAAACCGGGCGCCCGCGGCGAGGTCGCTTTTGGATTTCGCCCCTGCTGCAGTCCTTTTTCTCAGGTTTGCCATTTTTCTGTCTTTTTATTTTTAAATTACACCGAAAGAGTCAAGCTCAAGGATTCACTTTCCCCGGTTTATTCAAGTTAACTTGGTGTAGAAAAACGCGTGTCTCGATCAGACCTGCTTATGTCTCCCCACATTAGAGGTTTTTCTGCCTGGTAGAATAAACATATATGAAAATCATATGGATGGTCTTAGAGCAGTGGTTTTCACCACCAGCGGTCCTTGAGAGAGGTCCAGGTGGTCCCTAGGCTAAATGATGGAAAGTTGGTTAACCAGATCTAACTCTTTGCAGCGTAAAAAAATGAAACCAATGAGAATGTAGAAGATTAATGGTCATTTTGATCTGCATATTTGACTGTTTTGTTTCCAAAATCCAGCCTGGAATTGTGGATGAAAGCAAAATAAATCTTTAGTTGTGCGTCTGTGTGGCAAAAATGTCATCAAACGGTGGTCCGTGGCTCAAATGCAGTAGTCCCTGGTATGAAAAAGGTTGAAAACCAACTGTCTTGGAGGCTGGCTGGGCCTTAGTGGCTTTGGAACAGCACAGTGTGATGAGGGCTGACCTGTTAATAGAGAAGAGGTAATAGCAGAGACACAGTGAGTGAGTTGGAGGGAGATACTGCATGCATGGGGGTGTTTTTTCCACGTTCACCATCTGCATCTTGTTCCCAGAGAATGTAACCGGTGTATAGTATGAAGCCACACGAGGATAATGCAGAGCAGGTGATGTGGGTGTTGTCACTTAAGTCTGTGCCTCACTATTTTTTCAGTCAGTCAAAGGGGCAACACCAGAGAATTCAACTCTGCTAATAAGCCGGTCTGAAAGAAAAAGCAGTAATGACAGCGAAAGGGAAACTAGTTTCAGAATATTCTGGTTCTCTACTTTTGAATTAATTTACCCTCGAAAGATTCTCCTGCTTCTCACTGTCAGTGGACCACAAGCCACATGCACTTTTGTTAGAGACGTGCATGGAAATGTTCACATTTGAACAGCCACTGCATGTAAATACTGTATAATATACTATATATTGTTATACTGTATATATTAACATTTGTTTTTACTAAGGCTAGTAAAAAGTTAATTAGTTGAATTAATTTTATTAATTAATCTGATTAAAACTTTTAACGCAATTATCTCATCTGCACACTGACTCAACCCTCTGAGCATCTTCTCATTGAAAAGAATGCGCAGAGCCCGGTTTTATGGAGACATAACTGAATGTCTCCCTGTAACCAGAGCCATAATAGCTTGAGAGATAAACAAGCATTGGGGCTTGATCACCTATTTTGATAAATAAACAGATTTATTTTCCCAGATTCTCTTTCTTTTTTGAATGTTCAAATCTTATAGAGGAAAACAAGCATATTTTGGACATAGTGTGATTAACCTGTGATTAATTTGATTATTATTTTTTAATCATTCAACAGCCCTATAGTTTTTTACATTAAGCATCACATTATGGGTATCATGAGATGCCTTTACTTTAACCTGAAGTTGGCCTGAAAATGCAAACCAAAACATCACTATACTTTATTGAAATGTTGATTTCATTAACTATGAGAAAGTCGTTTTGAAAAAGACATTTGAATTTTCTGATATTGTGTATAATATAGAAAGGTTAATATACCATTTATATTCATTATACCTGTGAGGACTTTTTCCGTCCTAGCCTGATGATTGCAAAACCTTGAAATGACTTAATCAGATACCATGTTAACAATGTTGTGATTAATCAGTTTGCCTGAAGGGTCACCTCTAATACCAGTCCATGGATCACACATTGTAATGTGACTTTTCCCCAATGATTCACAATATAGAGCCCACCTTCAACTCACTGTAATCCCATGCTCGAGCCTTTGTATGTACAGTATGTATGTATGTATACTCAACAAAGATATATTATAAATGCAACACTTTTGTTTTTGCTCCCATTTTTCATGAGATGGACTTAAAGATTTAAAATTCATTCCAGATACACAATATTACCATTTCTTTCTATTTGTTCACAAATCTGTCTAAATGCGTGACAGTGAGCACTTCTGCTTTGCTGAGATAATCCATCCCACCTCACAGGTGTGCCTTAGACTGTCCACAATAAAAGGCCATGCTGAAATGTGCATTTTTCTGCTTTATTGGGGGTCTGGGGACTCAGAACCAGTCAGTATCTAGTGTGACCACCATTTGCCTCACGCAGTGGAACAAATCTTCCTAGAGTATAGTGTTTATCAGATTGTCAATTGTGGCACAGGTATATGCACACCACAAATCAAAAATAAAGGAAAACATGAATCATCACCAACTGACCAATTCCGTTCTATAGCCTGATCAGTAGCCGCATAGAATATGCATAATAATAATATGTATTTGAGGAAATGCCGGGGGATGTGACCACATTCAAGGCTATATTCACTTCTATTCTGTTACTCCCCTCCTTGCCTCACTCACCATAGCCTTTCAGCTCCATTCTCCCGTGCCTTAGGTCCTCTGACAGAAGCAATCACGGCCTATTGAAAATGTCCGTCTCATCAGAAAATGGCAGCATGTAGAAATCTATAAAAGGTTTTAATGTCAGGGGGCCTTGTGATTGCAGATTGCCGGAGCTTTTATCGGTCATTTACCCAGAATCGTGGCGTCAGACACTCTTTCCTGACAGCGAAAAGACAGGAGGAGTGCATCATGGGTAATGTCAGGGCTGTGCTGCAGGTGGATGGTCCATACCTCATCAATACTAATTGTATCTGCTTGACAGACATCATTTTCTTCAGTGCCATAATTTGTACCCAATGTATGTGTGGAGAGATCGAGGAGGAGGTGCTTCACAAAGAGGGATATACAGCAGTGGTTTTCAACCTTTTTCATACCAGGGAGCACTATTTATTCAGCATTTGAGCCACAGACCACCATTTGAGAACATTTTTTTAAGCCGCACAGACCCCAAAAGTAAAGATTTATTTTGCTTTTGTCCGCAATACCAGGCTAGGTTTCAGAGAGAGAAAAAAAAACAAATAGTCAAACATACAGATCAAAATGACCATTCATCTTCTACATTCTCTAGTTGTGTGGACTTGGGCTAATGCACATGGTGACTATTTTAAACTCTTGAGGGTGTAAACATGAAACCAAATGGAACTGCAAGGGTCCATTTGGTTTCATTTCTACGCTCTCAAAGAGTTACATCTGGTTAACCAACTTAACATCATTTAGCCTGGGGACCACCTGGAACCCTCTCAGGGACCACTGGCAGTTCTCGGACCACCTGTTGAAAACCCCTGATGTACAGACATAGGCATGGGTATTGTTTCAGTAAATCACAATGAAAGAAATTTAAGCGATATGCCCAGAGACGTATTTTTCTCCCTTTTGAAACTGTAACTTAAAGGTAACAGAGACAACCTTTTAGCCAAAAATCAAAATAGATATAGCTGCTGCAGCTGTTTCCCTGCAGACAGACACACTTGGTTCGTCCTACAGACGGTCCAGAACTGTGTCAACCAATCATGAAATCAAAACATTCGTCTGGCTCAGGACAGGCGTGGCTAATGTGTGAGGGGGAGGGGAGTTGTGTGTGGGTGAGGCAGCGTTTTAGCCAATCACAGCACAGCAGTCTCGAGCAGATTTATAATGAGCCAATAGAGTGGAGGAGAGGTGGAGTTAGTCTTGGGCGCTATAGATTTTTTAACCCTATGAAGGCTGTAGACGTCTAAAGCGTTAATTTATTCATTTTGAGATGCCAGCTGCAAACGTATAAACGTAATTCTGTTTTTATTGGTGCTTAGGCTAGAGGGGACCCTAAGCTAGCTTGTCACAAAGATCCATGTAGCTGCCATCATGGGTTTGCTCAAAATTTATCATATAGCCCACTACAGTACAAAAAAGTTACCCAAAGTTACCAAAATAGAGAGAGATCTATCTGTCTTTTAAACACTAGTGCTAAAACACAATCGTCTGCCCTCCGTGGACTGTGGCAAGCATCGTTCAGCCTTACACACCTCCCTTGCTTTGTATCAGAATGTCCTGAATGCTAATCACTTCTCAAGCCAACAGAGAAAACAAAACAACACAGGGGACCCCCGGGGACCCCCGGGGACCCCCAGGGACCCCCCGGGACCCCCCCCCCCCCACAACACAGGGGTCCCCCCCCCCACAACACCTCCACATAACATAACAAAGCCAAGCCAAAAAGAGAAACAAAACAACCCTGGGGACCCCCCCACAGCACAGGGACCCCCCACAACTGAGGGACCCCCCACAACACCTCCACAATACCATAACAAAACGCCATAAGAGCACAATTTATGCTGGTGGTGGGGGGCTTAGTTGCATGTTTCCCGGAAAGCCTCACAATCCAAAACACAGATAAAATGTAGATGTTTTTTTTGCACATCACATCAAATAGAAAAAACAACAACTTGTTTTTGTCTACGGAGGTTTAGGCAAGGCAAAACAAGCACTCAGAGTTGATAAACAACGCCCAAGAATCACAGAAAACCAAAACAAGCCATCACATATAAAATGGGGTGTTCTTTTCTCACCGTTCTGCAGTCCTGTTGTCCAGACTATAAGCGATCCGTTTGTTTGTCCGTGTTTGAAGCAGCATGCCAGGGGTAAAGAGCTCCGTGGTGGTGGGTGGTGGTGGTGGTGGGTGGTGGAGGAAAAGAAAAATACCCAGAAAAATTCCCAGAAAAATAAACACAGCCTGGTTCGTCCTCCTGCTGTCCCAGCCACTCGATCATCATCATCACTACTTCAGCTGGTGGTCCCCGAGAGGGTTCCAGGTGGTCCCCGACTAAATGATGTAAAGTTGGCGGCTAACCAGGTGTAACTCTTTGAGAGCGTAAACCAAATGGATCCTTGCTGCAAGTAAAGCACCTCCGTGGTGGTGGTGGGTGGTGGAGGAGACAAATGAGGAGAAAATTAACCACAGCCTGGTCCCGGCCGCTCGATCTTCATCACCACTTCTACAGCTGGGGTCCGGGGACCACCAGTGGTCCTTGAGAGAGTTCCAGGTGGTCCCCAGACTAAATGATGTAACGTTGGCTAACCAGGTGTAACTCTTTGAGAGTGTAACATGAAACCAAATGGATCCTTGCGGTCCATTTGGTTTCATTTTTACGCTCTCAAGAGTTAAAATATTCATCATCTGAATCAGCCCAAATCTACACGACTAGAATCTAGGTTTGCCTGTCATGTTTCCGAAATGCAGGCTAGAATTGTAGATAAAAACAGAGAGTTTGGGGTCTGTGGGACTAAAATGTCATCAGATGGTGGTCCGTGGCTCAAATGCCGAATAAATGGTGGTCCCTGGTATCAAAAAGGTGGTACTACAGCGATTCCATTTTGCGCGTTGCGTTCCGGCCCGTTCCTTTGTTCCAAACAGAAAAAAACAACTGCGCAGTGATCTGGCTTCGTCTTCCCAATGTGTCCATTCAAGTATCCATTTTGAGGGGAAGTGTTGCCAACTCCAAAATGCACTAGTGGCACTTCCAAAATGCATGCAAAATGCATGCTAGAGCAGTGGTTTTAGCCCAACTCACATACAGCAAAAAAGCACTAGATTTTCTCCATGAGTTTTTCAATAATTTGGCGCTAGGGGGGTCTGGAAAAAATAACTAAATATAGTGAAAATGTGCCAAGTTGGCAACACTGTGAAGAGAAATTCATGCGACATTGTGACATCTAGCAGGGATATTCAGGGGTCAAAAAAGTTTTGTCCCCATTCAATAGAAGTCTATGTACAAGAGCCACCATTGGACTGGCCCCTTGAAGTGAACAGACAATAGGTTTGAATAGCAAATCAAGTTTATAGACTAGATTCTAGAGCAGGGGTTTTCAAACCGGTGGTCCGGGGACCACCAGTGGTCCCTGAGAGGGTTCCAGGTGGTCCCCAGCTAAATTGTTTACCCAGATGTAACTCTTGAGAATGTAGAAATGAAACCAAATGGACCCTGAAACCAAATGGACCCTGGCGGGTCCATTTGGTTTCAGGGTCCAGTTGGTTTCATTTTTACACCTCAAGAAGTTAAAGTATTCATCATGTGAATTACAGTAGTCCTAATCTATAAACAATCATGGACAGAAGCAAAGGAAATCTTTGTTTGGGGGGGGGGGGGGGGGGCTGTGGGGCTAAAATGTCCTCAAATGGTGGTCCGTACGTGGCTCAAATGCTGAATAAATGGTGGGCCCTGGGATGAAAAAGGTTGAAAACCCCTGTTCTAGAGGCAATTGGTGCATGTACTGGGATATAAAAAGATACATTTTATATAAAAATATTATTTTCCCAAACCATGGTGTATGCAACTCAAAGCATGGACCATGATGATGATGATTCCTGGCTTGATACTGTATACATGTCACAACTTTTTTGTGGGACCTGAAAAAAAGCCTTTTTTAGTCAGTGTATGGTGTATTGTAAGCCCCCCCAAAGATGAATGCAACATGGTATAAACATGATTCCTTTTTCAGAGTAAAGTAGACAGATGCAGCTTTCAAATAAGGTATTGTGTGATAATGTAGACCATTCCCACAGTGTCCTATGGGCAGAGAAAGAAAAAAAAACTAAAGACAGCTGTATCTCAGAATGAATTCTCAGCAGGGCATTTTCTGGTCTAACCAACCAGGTATTAGAATGCTCATAAGTAAATAACGGTACATGCTAGAGTGATAATTTTTTTTTCTGTGTAAACTGGAGACCTGTACCTTTCAAATGAGACATTTTGTTAAGTTTTGGTCATATCACACATTATTCTATAGATATTCAAATATTTAGATTATGTATTGATTGAGATGGCCTGATAAGGTAATTGAATAATTAGGGCGTGGCCATCAAAGGGTTAATATTGGTATTGATAACATGTTAATTAGCTCGATATTCGATATTACCGGTATTGACCACTAGATGGCAATGGAGTGCAATCAGAATCAGACACGTTCCACCAGTCACCTAGTTCTCAGAATTGTGACATTGAGGGGTCAGAAACTGAGGACAAACTGGTGTTGGAAATAAATTGTTTCCAAAAGGCCTAGCCCAAATAAGGGCTATTTTAGGCATGTGTGTAACATGAAATTTGTTTGTATAGTTACAGCTAAAAGTCTCATTGCTCGTACAGAGTACAGTATAATGTCTGTATTTGATGATATTCCGTATTCGATATTTTTTATAGACCCAACGATATTACTAGGTATTGATTTCCAATATTGCGGTAACTGTAATACCGGTTTATTGCCCAAGACTAGGTGGAGTTAAATTCTGTTTTTAAACAAATCTGTTTACAAACCCTGAGTTTTTGTACCCACTAAAGTTGCCTCTATTATCATTATTCGAAAGCTACTTTGTCTGAAAGGTACTCAAGGATCTGGAGAGGAAAGAAACCCATAACGTGCATTTTTCTCATCGCAAAGATAGGATTTTTTTTAAATATACAGGTATTAAAGAATAACAATACGCGCTCATCCATAAAATGGAGCCCGTCATCCATCCATCCAGATGATTTCATGCATATAAAACTTGATTTAGGAAATTCATTTCAGCGTGTTTACAGAGCATGTTCACAGCAGCGGTGATCAAAGGCAGCACACAGCCTGTGCCTCAGACATTTAAGCCCAGAACTTATTTACCTAGCCAAATGAAATACCTCCTGGTGAGCCATGCCGGTACATTTTAATGAGCAGCTTGGGAATCAAACAATCACACGTGGAGACATATCGGGAGAGTGTGGAGGGTTATGTGGTAATAATTTGCCAAACGGGAACAGCCATGTCGTTTTGATGAGTGAACTCAATCAGGTCTCCACTAGCAGATGGAAAAAATACTGAAAAGCACTTAATTGCTTTGGCCGTTCTTGCGCCGGAAAATCCTCCGTGTTAATTGAACTCTGAGTGCGCACAAAAATGGAACCAAATGGCTGTAAGCATCATTAAAACAGATGATTTCACATGGATTTCACACGTAACCGCGCATGCTTGTACGCGTATACACGCATGCACGCAGGCATGTGCACACAACACACTTCAGCCTGACGTAGCACATGGAAGGAACACTGTATTCTGACCAGTTCCTTTCCCCTCCATCAGGTGCCTCGGCTGGCCAGTTGCCTTGTATTTGTATTGCAGCATTTGTTCTCCACACAGCTAATTTAACAAGACATTTAGCCCAGTGGTTCCCAAATGGTGTGCTGCTGAGACACAGTGGTGTGTCCTGTAGCTAGTCCAGTACATTAGTCAGAACAGAAATTAGTCAAAACTTGACATTACTAACCCCATCTCTAACCTTACCTAACCATAACCTTGCAACTCGTACGCATGGTCTAACTTGTCTGGACCCATCCTACTGCCACACATTTGACATAAACAGTCGGTTGGCTCCGCCATATGTCGGCCGGTTATGACACAAATGTGGCTGGTCAGGACTTGGCTGTGGCGTGCGGTTAGGGTTACGTTAGGGTTTGGGGTGTAGGATGTTGGACTATTGCGTGTCGGACTGTTTGGACGTCGGACTAAAAGATATGCACCCAGCACAATATGTGAAAGGGTATATTATATCCTGGCCATGTAAGGGTATTGTTGGAAAACATAGTTACTGTATGTAGCACTGTATTGATGAATGATCCAATCGCTCACATAACTGTGGTTACCTACATAACCTTCGTTGGCGTTAACAAAATTCGTTCAAAATATAGCTGCAAGCAGCAATAAAACGGGATCAAGCAAGCAGCAATAAGGAGTAAGAACAATACGCACAAATAAGCCATAGAAACATGGGAGCCTGAACTTCAGAAATACATCAGGTAATTATGTGTGAGACTGACTCACATTGTAATCTGGTGTGACTGAGTGAATGATTGGTGAGCTGTGAGTGAGTGGTGAACTGAGCTATGAACTGTCATTAGTGACAACATGGCCGAATAGTGACAGTCAAACAGCCTTGCCCAGCCATGAGGCCCATAGGGCAGGTTGCCTATCTCCTGTTTCTGTAGCATGAGGCAGCTTGATGTACAAGTACACCCTCTGGACATGACGCTAGTATGACACAGGGTCTTACCCCCAATCCATCCCTTGATGCTGAGTGCAAGCAGGGAGGCATTGGATCCCGTTTTTAGAGCCTTTGGTATGACCCGGCGGGAATCGAACCCCGGCCTCCCAGTCTCAGGGCGGACACTCTAACCACAAGGCCACTGATTTGGTGAATGAGTAAATGATTGGTGAGCTGTGAGTGAGTGGTGAACTGAGCTGTGAACTGTCATTAGTGACAACATGGCCGAATAGTGACAAAACACAACATGGCCGAATGGTGACAACCACCATTACATTGAGTTTTACCCTGGGTTACACATAGAACCATGAACTTAGATGTAGAAGACCACATGAGATTGTGCATGATTGACTCATATTACTAGGTGTCCGTGCGGGATTTGAACCCAGGAACTCTCATTTCCAAGTCATGCGCTCTACCAATGAGGCTACCCAACAGACACAAGACGTACTGGAAACAACACACACATTCAGTGGACTGCTTGGTAAATGGTAAATGGTGCATTTATATAGCGCCTTTATCCAAGGCGCTTTACATAGATTGTGCATCACATTCACCCATTCACACACACATTCATACACTGATGGCAGTGGGACAGGGACACATCGACACTAACTCTGCAGGAGCCCGGGATCGAACCGGCAACCTTGTGGTTACCATCCGGTTACTCTACCTCTGAGCCACTACCGCTCCTTAAATATGCACAAATAAGCCATAGAAACATGGAAGAAATACTCATGTGATTGTGGAAACACAGCAGGGTTTTTGGAGACTCAGACTTTGTATTGTCAGCAGTGGGACTTGAACCCTCAATCTTGTGTTCCGAAGTCAGGCACCCTACCGATGAGCTGATATCTGGCACAATGATTTGCTTAGTTGTTGTCATCAATGAAACAACCCAACAACACGCCACCAAGCAGTAAGCAATATGAACAATATGCACAATTCAGCAGTCAGAGGGGTGGAGCTTAGTGGTCAAAGTGACAAATGGAAACTAGAATATTCGCAATTTAAAAATTGCAAAGTGTGGTTGCCGTTGTCGCTTGCCCCCCGCTAGCTCCCCCGATATTGTCACTTGCCCCCCGCAGCCCCCCCCCATACTGCACACTGCGGTGCAGTATGCCCCCCCCCATACTGCAGTACAGTATGCCCCCCCTCCATACTGCAGTACAGTATGCCCCCCCATACTGCACACTGCGGTGCAGTATGGCCCCCCCACACTGCACACTGCACACTGCGGCTCAGTATGGCCCCCCACACATGCACACTGCGGTGCAGTATGGCCCCCCATACTGCACATTGGCCCCCCCACACTGCGCACTGCGGTGCAGTATGGCCCCCCCACACTGCACACTGCGGTGCAGTATGGCCCCCCACACTGCACACTGCGGTGCAGTATGGCCCCCCACACTGCACACTGCGGTGCAGTAAGGCCCCCCATACTGCACACTGCGATGCAGTATGGGCTTCAGCAGCAGGCGCCCTCGTTCCGTCCAACTCCCGACCCCGTTGGCAACTACACCATGGTACATAGCGTTGTACAAAACGGTTTTCACACCTGCTTGTATAGCAAGCACCATGCAGCTCTAATGAGTGCTCCATCTTGGTGTGTGTGTGTGTCTACATCAGTTCCCATTGTTGTACAACCGAGGAATATAATTAAAATAGAGCTTGGAATTGAAATGATAGTTTAATAATCTCTAATTAAAAGTGGAACGATACAGCTTAAAATTGGAACGATACAGTTTAATAATCTCTGACTAATATTGGAATGATACAGTTTGAAATTGTCGCAATACAGTTTACTAATCTAAAATGGAAAGATACAGTTTGTAATTGAAACAATATAGTGTACTATTCTCTGACTAAAATTGGAACGATACATCTTAAAATTGAAATGATAGTTTAATAATCTCTCACTAATATTGGAACAATACAGCTTGAAATGGAACGATGTAGTTTACTACTCTCTGAGTAAATTGGAATGATACAGTGTGAAATTAGAACAATACAGTTTACTAATCTCAGACTAAAAATGGAACGATACAGTTTGAAATTGGAATGATACAGCTAAATTGTTCGAATTTCAGTCAGAAAAGATTAGAACGATGCAGTGCTTTGTGCTTTATAGCAGTGGTTTCCAACCTTTTTGAAACCACGGCCCACGACCTAAAGGACCCACAATGCAATGCAATCTAGCTAGCCTGAAAAAAAAAACCCACATATATTTATATATATTAAAGGTAGTTGGCGTTAACACGTTAATGCGTTAACGCATTAATGCATTAATCTCGTGTTAACACAGCCGTGCGTTAATGCCGTCAAAAAATTAACGCGAGATTAACACACTGACGATGGCTGTCCTCGGTGCGGCAGGCCACAGAAGTACTTTACGTCCACACACAAAACACAGTGATGGTGTGTAAAAAATGCAAACCGGCTTGTACAACATAACATTTGTTGTGGCAAATCAAAAATCCAGCCAGAAAATCAGGCATGAGCATTTTTCAAAATGCTTAAAATGGCAGACACTCTGGGGGTGGAGCTTACCGGTCAATGTTACAGATGTGTTCCACATGAATCAAGGAACATGTAGAAACAAGTCCCATGATTTTTGGCCAAACGAGGCCCGAGTTATGGTTTTTCAAATGTTTCAGTTTCAAAGAATTGTTATAGCGCCCCCATTTGAGCAATTGGAGTAAGACTGGTTTTGCTGCTATTTGGCATCCCTCTCTACCAAACTGTAAAATCTCATAAACAGATTACTTTGCATGTGTAGATTAGGGATAATAGAAGAATTTTCACAAACAAGCAATTTTCATTGGCTCGTAAAAACATCATTTTTTTTCACTGAAAACAAAATTCACACCCATTTCATGTTTGTATGGCTTCAAAGTTCATGTGTAGGTCATTGTTATGCATTTTGATCAAAGATTGTAGGAGAAGAGACATTTTAACTGTTTTACATATAATTCAAGATGGCGGTTCATCTAAAGGTCAGAGGTCAAAGTAAGAATACAAAAGTTGTTCGGCATAAGCAGACGCATAAGTGAATATAAGTTACATTTCTGAGAGTCAGCGAGTTCATCATGTTATGAGTGTTTAAGTTTGCAATTTCAGTTGAGTGCTATAGCGCACCATTTGCCAGTGGTCACAGGCTTCGCTCATCACCGTTTGGCATCACCCTCTACCAGATTACCAATTTTCGCGAAAACGACTGCACGGTTCAGCCAGAACAGCTATTTCTGGTGGAAGGAGGAAAAAAGAGACAAAAACACAAGAAGGGATCAAGGTCCACTTCGTGGACTGCTTGATCCCTTAACAAAGTTTGTTTGGAAAAAGTATCCACCCATTATCTGTGGTCAGCAGCCTGTGGAGGAAAAGCAACAGTTCCAGAAAGTAAAAGGAAAAGACAGGGGGTCACAGTGTGTTGCATCGATGTGTGAAGTTGTGCATTCTCTATTTTAACTATGAATACAGATGGAGCTTCACATTTGGACTTGCCCATGTTCCAGCACTCTGACACTATGACAAATCCTGTTTGTAATGTTACCAACCGCCAAAATCCAAAATGCACTAGTGGCACTTCCAGAATGCACTAGATGCTTGCCTGGAGGGGAACTCTAGCTGGGCAGACGAATATTTTAACTCTTGAGAGCGTAAAAATGAAACCAAATGGACCCGCAAGGGTCCATTTGGTGTTCATTATTACGCTCTCAAAGAGTTACATCTGATTACCAACTGTCCATCATTTACCCTAGGGAACACTGGTTGAAAACCACTGTCATAGGAGGAAAAATGAGGGTTTTTATCTCTGGCGCCTGTCAACCAATATCACCCCAACTAACCAGCAAAAAAGCACTGGATTTTCCGCCAAGAGTTTTTCACAAAATTCGGCACTAGGGGGCGTGGAAAAAAGCTAGATATAGTGACAAATGGCAACACTGCCTGTTTGACCAACCAGTTCCTGGCTGCGGTTACAATGGAAGGAACCAACAAAACAGAATGAGACACATTCTCAAATTAATTCAAGACAAGATGCATCGGTACTCTCTCTCTCTCTCTCTCTCTATCTGTGTGTGTGGGTGTGTGTGTGTGTGTGTGTGTGTGTGTGTGTGTGTGTGGTGTGTGTGTGGTGTGTGTGTGTGTGTGGTGTGCACGTGAGGCAGAAAAAGACAGATGAATAGAGGCGTGTATGTACTTTACTGTATGTATTCATATATTCATGTATTATACACGAACGTGCTGGCGCGCTGCTCTGCTTGAACAGCAAAGGTCATTCAAGGTGAATTTAACAGCTCCGCATGATACAAATAATGATGTCTTGCAGCCAGGCCTGCTGTATTACTGTAGGCCTATATGTATTAAATGATATGGCTGGATCATATCGCTGGCTTTGAATGAAACGGCCCACAGGAGAGACATCTCCGTAAACCCAACCATCTGCTTTGCCTCTGAATGTGAGTTTTTGTGTGACTCAGTCGGCTGATGATCAAAGCTTAATATCTCCCCTGGTCAAGGGCTACGGTGGTTAAAATGTTGGCTATTCCACACTGGAGACCAGGGTTAGAATCATGGCCTAGATGTAACTGTTAATACGTCAGGCCAAAAATGTGCAAACTATATATTCTGCGGGCAAACATCCGTTGAAAATGGCAGATCTACATAGCTCACAACAACAGGCATGTTGTGGCTGGAGTTGCTTGTGCTTGTAGTTCATGGATCTACGACTTGGTATAAAGTGGAAAAGGTAGCAGACATAGTATAGTACTGTATAGTGTAGGGGTTTTCAACCAGTGGTCCGGGGACCACCAGTGGTCCCTGAGTGGATTCCAGGTGGTCCCCAGGCTAAATGATGGAAAGTTGGTTAACCAGATGTAACTCTTTAAGAGCGTAAACATGAAACCAAATGGACCCTTGCGGGTCCATTTGGTTTCATGTTTACACTCTCAAGAGTTAAAATATCCATCATGTGAATTAACCCCAAGTCTACACAACTAGAGAATGTAGAAGATTAATGTTCATTTTGATCTGTATATGTTTGACTGTTTTGTTTCCCAAAATTGTGGACAAAAGCAAAAGAAATCTTTAGTTTCAGGGTCTGTGGGGCTAAAATGTCCTCAAATGGTGGGTCCGCGACTCAAATTCTGAATAAATAATGGGCCCTGGGATCAAAAAGGTTGAAAACCATTGGTATAGTATATAACAGTTCTTTTAGAAATGCTTTGCAGAATGTTGAGACAGTCATGTATCTAAAAGGCATGCATAAGTATGAGCGTTTACTTTTTTACATTTTTTCGCCCTGTTGTTGTTAGTTATCTGCAGTGCCTCATGCATGCCCAGAGAAGTAGATCAGGCAGCAACAAAACAGCAAAACAGAGAGCGGCCGGGACACTATAGCGCAACAACACGGCATGCAGCAGATGTAAAATAAATTGTAAAAAACCTTAATAATCGTGTTCCAGGAGCGCCCCCCAAAATGGATGATGTCATTAGGGGCACAGCCGGAGCCTGCATGCTCCCAGAACAGTCCTCTCAGGTGGAATATATACGGCGGCCTCACTATTCCCCAGTCCAAACGGAAACGTAGAGTCCAATTGGTTGCTCTCTCTCTCCTCTCAGAGGGGGAGGCTGTGCCTGTTGAATAATTGAGACCCAGATAAAAGAGCGATGGCTTCACATTAGACTGTACGACACAAGCCACTACTACAGCATGCATGGCCCGCTTTCTCCAAAGCTCTGCTGGTCCTAACAGTCTGCATCTTCTAATGCAGGGCTGTCAAACTCAGATTACAGAGTGGGCCAAAATTTAAAACTGAACAAAGCTGCGGGGCTATAGGTTCCAGGTGGTGTCCAGCTAAGTTGTTTAACCGGATGTAACTCTTGAGAACGTAAAAAACGAAACCAAATTGACCTTTGCGGGTCCATTTGACTCTCAAGAGTCCTAATCTACACAACTAGAGATTAATGGTCATGGACAGACAGAATCAAAGAAATCTTTAGTTTGGGGGGGTCTGTGGGGCTAAAATATCCTCAAATGGTGGTCCGTGGCTCAAATGCTGAATAAATGGTGGGCCCTGGGATGAAAAACGTTACATTGCAGACAGCAAAACAACAGCAGAGCATTATGGGATTTGTAGTATTAGTGGTGAATGCAGTGTTACAGCGGCGCCACGGCTGTATAATACCGGTGGGCTTATTGCCTCAAGGCCCAAAGGAAATTACACTACGTGCCAAACTTGGCCCGCGGGCCAGAGTTTGACACCTATATAATAATACAGGGGTGGCCAACCCGTGGCTCGCGAGCCACATGCGGCTCTTCAGCTGGTTAAATGCGGCTCTTAAGGGGCTTCCACATGAAGCCGTCAAAAACGCTTGGCCTCATGCCGCAGTCATTCATTCCCTATAACAGTGGTTTTCAACCTTTTTTTCTACCAGGGCCCACCATTTATTCAGAATTTGAGCCACAGACCACCATTTTAGCTCCATAGACCCCAAAACTAAAGATTTCATTTACTTTTGTCAACAATTCCAGGCTGAATTTCAGAGAAAACAAAACAGTGAAACATACAGATCAAAACCATTAATCTTCCACACCTCTAGTAGTGTAGACTCGGGCTAATTCACATGATGTATATTTTAACTCTTGGTGTTATATACTTTTTTGGATTGTAAACCCTGTTTCAAAATAGTGTCTGTATGTTTTAATGAGTGGTCTTTGCACCCTTGCGCACCTGCTCAGGACACAAAGCACATGCTTGTCTTATGCAGGAGAGGGGAATCTATTTGCGACGTGACGGCGGTTTTCTAACAGTTGTGACCGTTTGATTTGGCTCTTTGCGTAACACAGTGAAAACCGTGCTCTTAGTCTGCCAGCTGACTCACATTGGCCAAACAGTCTTCATGCATGCATCTATCTGCTCGACACCCAGGCCATTATACAGCAGTGTATGTAGTTAACTGTTCCTGTGTGCTCACACTCAGCTGGCCAACGAGGCTCAAAAAAAGAAACGCTGTTTCATTCATTCATTATACATTTTTTATTTTAGTCTTTAGTAATGACAATTCCCCAATTCCCACATGTAATTCCTGCCGCTGCTGAGCTCTACTTTCGGTTTTGTGGGAGGGTGCAGAATGATACTGTAGAATAGATGATATGGATCCTATACCAGGATCAATACAGTTGTCATCAGTTATGTGTTATGTGGCATGTATTGTACAGCAGTGGCGTTTCTAAGCAATTTGGAACCCCAGGCAAGATTTTCATTGGAGCCCTCCTTATACATTGGTTAGGGGGGCTCCAGGTAAATCTCTGCTGAAAATGGCACCCCCAAGGGATTAAAATGATGAACTGTTTTTAAACTAAAGAAGCATATTATATGTGTTTTTAAATGTGTCAATTCTTATAGAGGACAAGTATAATGTGTTTATCCATACTATTAGTCCCCTGCCACTCCACCGGCATGGTCGCACTCCCTCATGGCGCCCCAGACAACTGCCTATAGTCTGCCTAATGGCAAAAACGCCCCTGATGTACAGTATCGCACTATGAAGAGTACACTGATACGCACAAGTCTTGTGTGAATCTTGTATAGAAGTTATCTTTCCATGTCACTCCATCCCCGTCATCTGGAAGTAAACCGGATCAGTTTGATCCAATGATCCAAAGGTTGGCGGTTCGAATCCCGGCTCCTCCTGTATATGTCGAAGTGTCCTTGGGCAAGACACTAAACCCCACCTTGCCTCCAGTGGTTGCCACCACTGGTGTGTGAATGTGGGAAGTGGGGTAGCTGGCGTTGACTGTTCGCCGCTTTACTTCCCAATGTATGAATGAATGGACCATTGTAAGCTCTTTGAGTGTACACTGTGCATAGAAAAATGCAATCCATTGCATTGGTGGTGCCTCGGATCAAACACAGGTGGGGGACAGGAATGGAGAAGGTTACAACATGGTGGCCAGAGGCAACGATGGACAGAAACAGAGAGGTTAATGACCCCAAGGAGACAGCCGATACTGTGGAGGATTGATCGCTACGCATCAGTCATCCCCCCGTAATCAAACATAACTTAAGATGGTTGATGGATGAAGATCCACTGCCCAGCCAAATGTATTTAAAATACAACAGGCTAATCTAGTATGGTGGCGGCTGCTTGACTGATGAAGCAGCCTGTGGCTCCTGGCTGCGTCCCGTGAATTTTTAAGAGGTCCAAGTTTAATAGGCCTCCATAGAAGAGGAGGAGGGGCATGATGGCATTTCATAGGACTGTTTACAAGGCTTATAGGTCTCTCTCTCTCTCTCTCTCTCTCTCTCTCTCTCTCTCTCCTCTCTCTCTCTCTCTCTCTGCTTCCTCTTTTGCACAGGCCCTGTGGCTTCTTTTTAAGATGCAGTGTGTGTGTGTGTGCGTGCCCGTGTGTGTGCGTGTGTAAGTGCTCATGGGTTCATGCTTTTTTGACACCAGGACCACTATTTACTCAGAATTCTAGCCACGGACCACCATTTGAGGACATTTTTTAGTCCCACAGACCCCAAAACTAAAGATTTCTTTTACTTTTGTAAAAGATCAATTCCAGGCTGGATTTGGGAAACAAAACAGGCAAATATGCAGATCAAAATGACCATTAACTTCTACATTCTCTAGTTGTGTAGACTTAGGCTGGACTAGGCTGATTCAGATGATGAATATTGTAACTCTTGAGAGCGTAAACATGAAACCAAATGAACCCGCAAGGGTCCATTTGGTTTCATGTTTACGCTCTCAAAGAGTTACATCTGGTTAACTAACTTTCCATGATTCAGCCTGGGGACAACCTGGAACCCTCTCAAGGCGGGAATTACGGTTTATTAACTTGGAATTGTGTGCACTTTGCACACTTCTGTAAGTACGTTGTTTGTTGAAATCATTATTTCTGAAAATAAGAGTGAAAAAGTCAAGTCGCTAGTGAGGACTGAACAGGGTTGTTTCACTGGGGACTGTAAATACAGTAACTTCCGCAACTACTGTTTGCCCAGGGTGGCAGATTCATAATGAGCCAATAAAGTCGAGGTGATGTGGAGTCAGATTCTGTTTTTAAACAAATCTGTTAGTGTTTACACAGTGTTTGTACACACTGAAGTTGCCTCTATTACCTTTAAGGCTATATTAAAGCACACAGATTAGGGAGTGTAACATCCGAACATTTCTCTGTGAACCAATTTCTTCAGAATATCAACCAGTTATCACAACTTTCTCAGCCCTATCTAATTGTAACAAAGGGTCGAATAATGATTTGCTTCAGCGTACCATAATCCATTTGTATTGTGTGCATAGCAGTTTTGTGCCCATGTTTAAAGGATTTGCCCAACACACCGCATATTAGAACACAGTAATAGTGAATCATAAGAGTTGACATTAAGTTAATTAATTCAGAATTATGAATCGTCCTCCCATTGTGAGGACGATTGAACGACCATATCTCACACACATACAGTAGGCCCAGTTAGGTCTATTGTTGTGAGTCACGGGTCATATCCTGTATTTCAACATGAATCGTGAATTTGATTGTGGATGCCCTCCTGAATGAGACAAGTGGGATTCACAGAAGTGCTCTGCAGATTGTTCTGCCTAAAGCATGTGTTGTGTACTGAGTATCTCTTCTACTTGTGAAACACCAGAATTTAATTTTCTCAGAAACAACCCAAGCTGGGATAGTTATTATACGATATGAGGCGGGTGTTGATGATGTCGCCGGATCCGTCACGTCGGTGTTGCATTGACTTATAGGAAATTGTTTACATTGGAGAGGCTGCCGCTGAGAAAGCCATTCACTGCCCGGTTGGTTATTGTGATCGGTCGGTTGCGATCGAGATTGGGGCAAGTTTAAGGCAAATTTCACTTTCTTAGCTTACTTTTTAATATTGTGAGCTTGTCGATCTGTTCGAGCTTTTGAAAAAGGGAATTCCACCCATTTTCAACATTTTCCTGAAAGTGTGCAAATGTGACCCAAATAGACCCTATAACGGCTCCATGTGGTTCAATATGCACACCCTCAGAAAAAAGGTCCTAAAAGAAAAATCCATTAACATGGAACTTCATGATGTCATCAAGTTGTGTTTCACCATATTAATGATTTTTTTCAGACCTCCCACTGAGCACAGAATGAAACAAAAATGTCTAAAAATGTCTAAAAGTGAAAGTTTTTAGAGGTTTTAGACATTGCTTAGTCGAAAAAAAGGTGAGGTGAAATACACCTTGATGACATCATCAAGATGTATTTCACCATGTTAATGATTTTTGTTTCAGACCCCTTTTTCCTGAGAGGGTACAAGTGGAACTAAATGGACCCGCTAGGGTCCACTTAGTTCACATTTGTATCCTCTCAGGAAATTTTTGAAAATGGGTGGAATTCCCCTTTAATGACATGGTAAAATGTTGAGAATGGGTGGGTATTCCCATTTTTACTTCTTAGACCACTAGAGAAAATGTTGTTCAAGTGACTTTTATGTGGTACTTTATTTATTCTATTGATATGCTTGCTGGAGTTTGTTTTTAGCTCCACTGAGAGTCATCTAGTTTTCTAACTCATTTGTTGCCATTTATCATATTGCATGTGGCATGGTGGGACTAATTATCCTACTAGAATCATGTTCATCCAAACATTAGCACAACATAAAATAAGCAAATATATTCAGCAATGTGATTGTCGGTATCCCCTTGTTGAGACGTTAGTTTAATGGAGTATTATTCATTTCAAAGTTTGAAATCATATCCATATTCTTATCATCCAGGGTAGACAGGATGAATCCGTTGATACCATATCGTTACATTTGCAAAAGTACAAAATTTAACATTAACTCATTTACCGCTTCCGGTAGGTCTATGGTCGGGCCCTCTTCGCCATTCACGCGGTAGGGCAAAACACGAATTGTAGATTTCATTCTTTAATCCATCTATTAATCCGAGCGCATCGTCTGACGATCGTTCTGTTGTTGACTTTCATTTGGGGGAGAATGGGCGCGGCCATTTTCTTTCTTTTTTTTTTTTTTTTGCACCCGCACCCATTCTATCAAATGCATTCAAATGGCATTTTCTCAGATTCTTCCCTGGAATGTCGTTGGCACACGGGTAAATCAACTAGGGCTAAACGTCACTTCCTGACTTTTGACCCGGAACTTTTTCGACAGATCTTGAAAGGACAGATTAGTCAAGACGCCGGAAACACCATGACCTCATCACACATCCTGTTTTGGAAATCTAGCGCTTCAAAATAAGGATTTTTACCAAATGCTGCGACCAAGCCGTGGCATATACAATAAGGCAGAACACGGCAGCGTTGTCGTTTTCAGGGGTGTTTGGGTTAAACAATGGCTCTCAGGTAACAAAGATTAATGGAGTTCCAAAGAAGAAATCCCTTTACTATTATATCAATTGAGTCGTTGTCGTATTCCAGGACAACGCAATCGTTTGTTCCTTGTCTTGATACAGATCCATACGTTATTATTCATACCTGAGATTTAATGCAATTGAAGAAACTAACAGAAAAACTAATGTTGACAAAATGCTACGTTGTTGTGGTTCTGCAGCCCTGCTAGCTGTTCCAGAAGCTGTCAGTCTGTGTCCTCATCATGTCTCCGTGCCACCGCTGCCACGCATCATTCCTTCATTCCTTCTAAACAGAGAAAGGTCAGAGCTGCATCATCACCAAGGATCCTCTTTCACAATGTTCTGTCAGGTTGCCATGACTCCACCAAGTGAGCACCAAGTGCCACGTGTCCCGTGTGTCTGATGTGTGTCACAGAGTGTCACTTTCATTCCACAGTGGTTACCGCCACTGTTTGCTTATAGTACAATACGCTTTTAGTGCGGTTTTACCAAGTAAAGCTTTTCCAATTTCCAATACTTCTACTACAGTGGTTTTCAACCTTTTTGATACAAAGGCCAACTATTTATTCAGATTTTGAGCCACGGAGGAACATCATTTGGTGATTTTTTAGCCCCACAGACCAAAACTAAATATTTATTTTTTGGTTTTGTCTACAATTGCAGGATGGATTTCAGAGAAAACAAAACAGCCAAACATACAGATCAAAATGACCATTATCTTCTACATTCTGTGGACTTGAGCTAATTCAGATTCTGAATATTCTAACTCTTTGGTAAAAATGAAACCAAATGGACCCTTGCGGCCTTGCGGGTCCATTTGGTTTCATTTTTACGCTCTCAAAGAGTTACACCTTGTTAGCCAACTGTCCATCTTTTAGCTGGGGACCACCTAGAGCCCTCTCAGGGACCACTGGTGGTCCCCGGACCACCTGTTGAAAACCCCTCTTCTACTACACTACACCTCAGAAGAAAATATTGTTCTTTTTGGTTCACTACAATTATTTTAAAGCTCTATTTGATTGTAGATTTGGATTTTTAACACAAAGTACACATTAACTACTTGAGCCCTATACATTTAGCTATTTGAAAACGGAGCATATACAAGCTCACAATGTGACCAATATGCGTTCTCTACAGAATGCACAGTATCAAAAAATGTCAAAAATTTGATGGCGTTACACAGATAATTTGAAGTTTTCCAGTACACTTAGGTTAGTATTTCAAAAGACATTTTTAGAATCGGGATATTTCTGGCCTTGACTGCACAATGCACATACACCCAAAACGCCTGATTGATTGTATCAACTGTTCAAACAACATTAAACTCACTGACATTGATGGAGTTCGTATTAAAGCTGGAATATAATCCTGTGCGCAAGGTTTTAGATTAATACAAATCCACCCTAGACATGTCATGAGCTACATTCTGTCAAGAAATGTATATACAGCATTTTGAGTTTGGAAGCGCTAGTTTTCAATAACGCAACCGCCTGCCTCTGTGCATCATTGTGCCAATAGACCTTTAGATAAGCCCCGCCCTCTCCCCAGTGGCCAAGGCTAGCACTCTTTCCAGGAAAGCTATTAGTTGAGAGGTTTGTCTATCACATGCTATGCTTAGCTGTGATTGGAGCGTAGCAGTTTGGGGAGGGGCTTACTGAGCGATCTATTGGTAACGTGGTCTGCAGGCCACAGGACCAAGCGCTTCCAGACGCCAATGCTGCATGTTCAGTGTTTTACGTGATCAAGGTGGGAGTGTCCCAGCGGAAAAGTGATGCGTGTGCATTGTGCATACTTTCTATTGCAGTTTAGGTCACCGTTCAGTGTATATTCCCCATCCTGTGGTAAAGACTAAACTGTAAGATCTATTGGTTAAAGGTTAGGTCAGGGCAGGTCCTATAAAGTAATTCCAGTTGGGCCAGGAGTGGACCTTGCAGTCAATGAAGGAATGAATGAGTGATATAATATCTTGGAGGGAAATTAATCATTTTCTTTCATTAAGTTGAAGTTGTAACTGTTGCTGGTTGGTCGATGTGTGCGCCGGTATTTATGCATGCCGGCACACTCGCACACACTAATAATGCTGACTACATGCAACTCTAACAAATTCACTCCATAAATACACAGTCACACGGAAAACACACACACACACACACACACACACACACACCACACACACACACACACACACACACACACACACACACACACACACACACACACACTACACACACACACCACACACACACACACACTGTGTACTGGCACTGCACTGCTATGCACATCATACATGCACACACATCACATGCCAAGTCGCAGAGGAAGCGAAATGATCCCCTGCTGGCATTCCTACAAAGCCTCCACTGATCTCCCCACTGAGAGGAGCCTCCTGGGGAGTTAACAATCCAGTCCTCAGGCCTCCTCCTCTGCTCTGAAGGTTTATAATCCACAGTTCTGCTGGCCTGGTCCGAACAGGCCGTTCAGGAGTTCAGGATAAACCCTCAGGGCCTTCTGCAAATCCACCTGACTATACCCTCAGAAACCAAGTACCAACATGTGCCCCTGGTTGGGTTATGCCACTATATATAGGCTTGTTGCTGGAGAACTCTGCCAGCTCTCCAGAGTCACGCTGCATCTTGGAGCTGCAAAGCATCCGTCTGGCAGGACCTCAAGCACCTCCAGCAGGTGAACAGTGTTGCCAACTGCCAAAATCCAAAACACACTTCAAAAATGCTCTAGAATGCGCTAGAGCAGTGGTTTTCAACCATTTTCACACCAGGGCCCACTATTTATTCTGCATTTTAGCCACAGACCACCATTTGATGTTGAGTTTAGTCTACTCTCTCTGACTAATTTAGGAGAAATAACTGGCAAAATGTGGTCAAAATAGCAATTCTTCTACAATTTCTAAATGTGTAGATTCTCGAAAATTAGGTAATTCAGATGTATATGAATATGTGATGAATATAATTTAACTCCAATGTTCCTTTCTAGGAAGGAAGGAGGAAAAATGGTGACAGGAGTTTCTCACTAAATTTGGTGCTACGGGGGCGTCTGGAAAAAGCTATATACACTGTAGCGACAAATGCGCCAATTTGGCAACACTGCAGGTGAAAGCTTTCCATCAAGGCCTGTTCTCTAGTCCCATCTCAGAATTGTTATGGATACTCCTTTCCTAGTCATCCAGTGGCTCAGACTAGTTTGCGAACACGTTCCTTGTCTATTGCAACTGCAAAGCATCTTTCTATGCAAGTGCAACGCAGTGAACGACATGCCATTAAGACTGTTGGCAGCAGTTCATGATGATTTTTGTCCTGAAGCGAATGACACTCGTGGTGAGATTAAGTGTAATTTCTCTCTCACTCACTCACTCTCTCACTCTCTCTCTCTCTCTCTCTCTCTCTCTCTCTCCTCTCTCTTCTCTCTCTCTCTCCTCTCCTCCTCTCCCTCTCTCTCTCACACACAACACACACCATTCAGCGACTAACTGTGGACACTACAGAAAGACCCTCAGGCCTCACAGAGACAACCATGGCATGGCCATTCATCAGCGCTAATAGGTCCTAGTTTACAGTGCTGACAGAGACTTCCATGGAGAAGCTGATCTATGGGTGGGGTAGAAGGTTAAGTCCTGCTCTTTGCACCGGCACACGGTAGGTAGGTAGCCTATATGACCCTCCTCTGGCCTATCGGCCCCCCGGGGCTGCTCTCCTGTGTCTAACCATCCGATTCTAAATGAACCGTAGCAGACCTACGGTGCAGTGTCGCTCTATTGGCTCTATACTGTTAACCCCTCAACCCCTGTATACTTCATTCACCGCGTCGTCCATTGGACTAGACTTGATCCTCTCTTCTTTCCTCGCTGCATCGATCTACAATAACCTCAAAAGTCAAAACGTGTCAACATGGCTATTTTTCACAGAATGATCACGATGACATGCCAAGGATAGGAACACGATGTGGTTATTAAACACTGAAGGCTACTTCTGTTATAAAAGATATACAAACCATGTATTTGTGCTGTTGTACTGTAGCACTGTTTCCAAACACTGGCTCATCACGACTACCACCCTGTGGGTCGCGGACACATTTGTAGAAGTGCTTTTATTTTATTTTTTTCCGGAATTTCATTATTAAATTATATTTTGAAATGCCCCCACATAATGCGAAACCTTCGACGAAACAAATAAACATACACAACAAAATTCAAAGAAATATCACAAATTAGTCAACACACGTCTAAGAAGTATAGTGAAAATAGTTGATCTGCAAGCTGGGATACCTGGCAAACATCTAATCTCCTTTGGGTCTTGAGTTAGAAAAGTTTTGGGAACCACACCGATATGCGCAGCATACAAACGGAGCCATCGGTAGTGCTCGCTTGTAGTGCTCTAACCATCAAGGATTTTCATTCTCTATTGAACCTGGCAGTGCCCTTGGCAAGCCCTTGAAGTCCTATGAAATGTAAATTGTATTCATGGTCATATGCTGCTGCAGGTTAGAAGAACGATGTGCTGTGAACTTAGGATAGAGTCTGACTGTGGATACAGAGAGAGAGATGGAGAGACAGAGAATCCTTTTTGGGCTTTTGGTCTCCTTCTGTGCGGGTCTCAGGCACTTTCTTGCTTTGGTTAAGTTGGGTAAAAAAATGATTTGCTTCTAAGCCGTCACTCACTTCCTTATCCTTTCTGACACATCCATTCCTGCACCTCATCGCAGCTCACTGCGTCTAACTCTTAGAGTAAACCTGCAAAGAAATAGTTAGTCCCTCTGTTAACATTACTTTAGCTATTGAAAAATAGCACATCTACAAGCTCATAGCGCGCCACGGAGCTTGTAGATGTGCTATTTTTGAAAAGTCGTGAAAATGTGGCGCAAATCTTTAAATACATTATTTCAGAAGCAAACATTTTTAAGTCAAACCTTGGCTTCTGGGGAACATGTTTTCAGATGGAGGTCCTCCTCAGCCAAATATAGATAATTCTGGTGGTCCTTGGCATGAAACATGTTGTGAATCTAGTGTCAAAAAATTAGAAACTAGTGTTAGAAACTACAATCCATCAGAAACCAGAAATTAGCACCGGATACTAGAAACAAGTATTGGGAACTAGAACTTGGTGCTGGAAACTATAAACTAGCGTCAGAAACTAGAAACTAATGTCAGAGACAAGAATCTAGTGTTAGAAACTAGTGCCATAGACTAGAATCTAGTGTCAGAGACTAAAATCTAGTGTCAGAAACTAGAATCTAGTGTCAGAGACTATAATCTAGTGTCAGAAACTAGAAACTAGTGCCAGAGACTAGAATTCAGAAACTAGAATGTAGTCAGGACAAAATGGGTTAATCTATGGTGGGAGAAACACAGGTAAAGTCACCTATGTATGTATCTCTACAAATCCCAGAGCTGCAGCAAAACAATCTCAATCTTAAAGTTGTATTATAGTTTTAGTAGTCACAGCTAGGAAACATCAAAGGGATGATCACAGAAGGATCTTTCTTGGTGTTACAGGGGATCTCGTCCCAGCTCATTTCATGTAGTGGATTATCAGGAGATATTCTCTGTGTTTGATGACTGGGTGGAGCCTTGCTCATATTATATTGGTTATATTGGTGTCCGGGCAGGTGCCTGTCAGTGAGTTTTAATAAGACAGAGGGCATGGATTCTCATTAACAGCTGCCCGCGGGCCATTCATCATGACTTTACACAGAACACGAGGCAACCAAGCCAAGAGACAGACAGACAGACAGCAGAGATGCGATAGTTAGGAGAGAGAGCTGATGAGGAGAATCCAACCTCACACACAGGCCAACACACAGCTGCAAACTGCTGGTCTGTGAAAGTTTTACTTTACAACATCAAGCAATCACTACAGTGAAAGGAAAGACTTTGAAATTCCAGAGTCCAGATATTTCAGCTGACCCCCAAAAAGTGTTGGGAGTTTTGGGAGTAAACATGTTCTCTGTGTGAGCCTGATAATGTGTCATGTGGGTGGTGTGGTCTGTGCACAGCTTTAGAGAAGAAAGTGGTAACCTTGATTCAAAGATGGATGGCAGACCTTAAATAGCTACAGTCAGCCGATACACCGTTCACACATGGTAGGGTTGGCAGAACCTTAAATAAGTAAGAGTATAGTACAAGCCGATACCAGTCTAGTTCACATAGATGCATGCAGATGTGTTGTGGTGTTTGTACTGTATGTGCGTGTGTGGGTGTGGGTGTGTACTTACGGTACTGCATGTGCAGGGACTAGGCGACAGTGCAGTCGTGTGTGTGTATACAGCAAATGAAATAGACTCTCTGGATTCTTATAAGAGACAAGAGCTATACAGAAATTTCATTTGAAACTTTAAACAAAATGAGACGCATGTTTGGCAATGCATGAGGCCTCTCTCTCCCTGCTTTGCATTAGCACCGCTGGGCTCTGGCTTCTCCAACACAACAATCTGCTGGCGTTGGAGGGTTCAAACCTGGCTGCTATGCTAATGCAATATGATGCACATCGACTGTACATGAGTTTGAATGTTCTTCGCTCAACCTCTCTCTCTCTCATTCCATTGCTCTACTGCTCTTGCTCTATGCAATCCGCTATCGCTCTTCACTGCAGCCAGCATAACTGAATAAAGAAATGTTAGAGTCTGACAGAGATAGATTACAAGCTAACGGAAACATGGAGCAAATAGCCGACCTAACCAAATAATAAAATATAAAGAAATAAATGTTTTCTCAGAATGCAGGGACAAGCCCGGCTTCATGAGGAAAAACGTTGTTTATTCATTGTTTGCAGGAGACATGGACAATAGATGTAAAACTGTCAAGAGTGAGCTGGCGAGTGGAGAGAGAGAGAGAGAGTGTGGTGGGTGTGTGGATGGAAAAAAAAGAGGCAAATGCATTTTAAGTGCATCTCGCTACACTGGTTAAAATCTAGTGGGATGCCAAATCTAGTGAGAGTGAATTGGCATCAGATTTGCGGTAAGATACCGTAGGCTACAAAGAGCATACGGTAGAAATGTCAAGCACGCTCATGAAAAGGCCAAGTCTGTTGCCGTGTGTGATTTTTCCAATGATCAGAGTCTTGTACAAAGTGCCATCATGGCACAAAATACCCAGAAATGTTCTACTTTTTATGAGTATAATTATCTAAATTATACTCTGCTCATGTCCTTCCTTAACTTCTGTTTTATGATATATTATTTACAGTGCACTTTCTTGAGTTATGAGAGAAGCTCTTGAGTTATAGATGCACATTTATCAACAACAACGTGAACAAAAGATGTGATTTTCTGTTTATTATGATAAGGAGTTTCTTGCGAAATGAAAAATGAAACTAAATTAAATGCAGCGAGGCCCTCTCTCTCCTCAATCGATAGATATATATCTTCTCGCTATCAGTTCCAGGCCAGTGAGCATGGCGGTGACATACTATTAGGTTATTACAAAAGCAAATCAGTCAGCAGAATTAATTTTCCTGAAAAATGCGAGTCTGGGCAAAGAGAATTAATAACCATTGCTGGTCATGGACAGTAGTCACTGCCAGTGGTTACTCGGTTGTTTTATGTTGTACTGTTTAAATGTACCAACACTGCTATTTAGGATAATGTCCTGGAATTAAAAATGTAATTGAGGAAAAGTAAAAAGGTGTTGGCATTAAAATGTACTGAAAGTACTCATTATGCAGAGGTTTTCAAATATGTAAAAATCTTTTCAAAATCCCTGATCCGTCCACAATGAGCCCTTCACTAAGTCCCTCCCCAATCCGTCCTTGTCCAATAGGCATGTTAGTAGAGGAAAGCTTAACCATGAAAGCATGACCTGCATAGCAACAGTTGCTAAACTATTTGGATTGGCATTGGACAGTGACTAAACCCCGCCCCAAAGGGTGGGGTTTGGAGAAGGGCTTTAGAGAAGAAGGACTTGTACATGTGATATTTTCAAATGGCCAAATTATATCATATTTCAAATGAATACAATGGAACAAAAGTACAATATTTGGTTCCGAAATGTAGTGGAGTAAAAGTAAGTGTTTGAAATCGGAAATACTCAAGTAAAGTACATTGTTGTTTATCATTAAATTGGTTCAGTTTAATAGGGACATTTCTACATACACACACCTAGTATTAGCTGAACTACTGTAGTAACTATACTGTACGTGTGCTTTGAAGTTCATTGAAGGTTCACGCTATGTCAACTTTATTACAGAGGTATATTTTCCCTACGTGCCTCGTATTGTGTGTGTGTGTGTGTGTTGTGTGTGTGTGTGTGTGTGTGGGTGTGTGTGTGTGTGTGTGTGTGTGTGTGTGTGTGTGTGTGTGGTGTGTGTGTGTGTGTTGTGCGTGTGCGCACATATGCAGTATGTGTGCGCACATAAATCTTTCATTTCGTGTGCTTTATCAAGATGAATGTGTTTTTCTAGCCTGTTCTACAAAGACAGGCAGTGATCAAGCATGGAATGGTGATGTGCAGAGAGATGAAAAGCTTTGTGCCTCTTAAGGCTCCATCTGGTAGACTAGACACTTCTACTGGAGGCCTAAGCTTTGTGTCTGGTTGAGAAAACATTCTTGAATTGAGAGAACCCTCTATTTTCAAAATATCACAGTATGTTATCATATAGCTTAATATGGCAGGTGACTTTAATGGTACTCTAACAGGGAGCAAGGACATTAAACAGGAACCCTGGAAACATGTATTAATTCCCATACATGATTACTGTATTTCTAAACAATATTATAATTAGTGCTCTCCACAGAGTGGTTTGTACCTCCTAGCCTTCTCCTCAGATAACCTTTCTTCAAAGCTATTCATTATGCTCATTATGGAAATCAAATCAAGCCACTTATTAACTAAGCACATTTAACAGTAGTAAGCACACAGCAGAGAGAAACATATGAAATTGATTTCCAACATCAATAGGAAACAATGAGCAAAAACTTGAATACTTGTGAGTCAAACAGAAAATGAAGTTCTCATTTAGAACATGTTGAGGTGCAACAGGTAAAGTCGGTCAGATATCTGGTTGTCCAGATGCACCAGATAAGGGGGCGGCTGTGGCTCAGGAGGTAGAGCAGGTCGTCCAATGGTCCATGGGTCGGCGGTTCAAATCCCGGCTCCTCCTGCCTATATGTCGAAGTGTCCTTGGGGAAGACACTGAACCCCAAATTGCCTCCAATGAGTTGGTCGGTGTGAGCTTGCTGCCATTGGTGTTTGTGAATGTGGGAAGTGGGGACACTGGCGTCGACTGTTTGCCGCTTCACCTCCCAATGTATGAAAGAAAGGACCATTGTAAAGCGCTTTGAGCACTTGGAAAAGCACTATGAAATGCAATCCATTATTAAGGCTCTGGCCCAAATTATCCCATTGATTGCCATAGTAACACCAGCCTAAGATTGATTTGGCAAGTCCCGCATACCTGCCATTTTATTACTTTGTACTCTGCAGACATTCTCCACATACAGTATGTTACATGGACTTGGGACTGGGTTTCTTTTCATTTCATTGTGCACAAAAGTCAATCATTCAAAAATAATGTTTGTTCTTATCTGGTCAGAGCCGGCTCTCATTGACTGCAACTGTTTACAGATGTGCTGCACGTTCCTGCTTTGGTATCCATTTGTTCATTCATCATTTTTCGTGGTACACACGCACGCACGCTCTCGCACGCACGCACGCACGCACGCACGCACGCACACACACACACATTTTGCGAGAACACGTCATGTGACAGTATGGATGCTCAGAACTCAGAATGTTGAGAGACAACGTGTCAGATGATGCGTCACTGTTGTTTAATGAAACATAGTTAAAATAAGATAACTCACTCACTCATTACATCTCAATGTTTTCCAAGCTGTCGTTCTGACAGTTGCATACTTGATTAATGCTTATTTTACTGTGACTATTAATCGTTACTGGTAGTAGTAGTAGTAGTATTGCGAACTCAAGGGTTGTATGAAAGTAGCACCTTTCATACAATCCTCATATAAGTGAATATAGTTATTTTAAAATACATAGTATTTTTTGTAAAGTGAAACATATATGAACATGTATAATTTCATAATTTATAATAATTATATATAGCATGCAAAACAAATAGAAGATCCATAGTATTTTGTAAATTTAGACATTTTTGCAATTTTGTAATTTATACAAATTCCATACAGTTTGACATACAAAACACATAAACACAGTATTTTCATGTAAAGTGGCTTGCATGAAAGGTGCCGCATATATGACATTTATATCAACCTTTCCTTATGGGACAGTAAACGTGCAACACAGTGTTGTTTACATACAATTTGGCATTGTCTCCATCTCCAATAACACACTGTGCTGAGCGTGGCTGCAGTTGCTGTGTTGACGCTGCACCAAGGCTGACCTGCCGTTCCACTGGTCCATGACAGCTGAGCTAACTGAGTCTAAAACTAAACTCACAGCCAAATGTAAATGCTTGGAAGCTAGACAACGGGTGCAGAGAGTTATTAGGAAAAGACATTAATGCTCAGGGTTTTGAGATGGCCGTGACAGTGTGAATATATGTGATCTGCAGGGGAATGTTAATATGCAGAAGTCTAGGTAAAGAAGTGGGAGGATTTTCAGAGCCTTAGACAGTTCCTCTCCTCATTAGTACGTCTGTCATTTGTACAGAAAAGTCTGTGGCAAAATGTTCGGTAAGTTTAATCTAATATTGAATACCACCGAATGCATTTTCTGCCTTTCATCACTTTTTATGAGTTTAATTGTATGAAATATTCAGTGTTAGAGAAAGTTGCACTTGCAGATGTAACTGGCTGGACCAGAGGTATAATTTATGATGTTAGCTGCTTGACTCAGTGGCAGAAGTATATTCATACCCAGGACCAGCATGACTGTCTAGTCTACTAATGTAATAGAGGGACTGCAACATGTCAGCTAACTGAGTAGCTGGTATGTTATCATAGATTCACTCTTCTTACTGTATATATATTCATGTGTGTGTGTTCAATCTTTTCCATGCCAGGGCTCACTATTTATTCAGAATTTCAGCCACGGACCACCATTTCATGACATTTTAGCCCCACAGACCCCAAAACTAAAGATGGCCATTAATCTTCTACATTCTCTAGTTGTGTACCGTATTTTCCGCACTATAAGGCGCACCGGATTATAAGGCGCACCTTTTAGAACTGTATTCATATATAAGGCAGACCGGATTATAAGGCGCAGAGAATAGAAGCTACTGCAGTCAACATAGAATAGAAGCTACTGCAGGACTTTTGAGAAAATTAAAGGCTTTTAGGTGTGCCTTATAGTCCGGAAAATACAGTACTTGGGCTAATTCAGATGATGAATATTTTAACTCTTGACATTTATACACTCTCAATTGTTACATCTGGTTTACCAACTTTTCATCTGGTTGACCAACTTAGCTGGGGACCACCTGGAACCATCTCAACTGGTGCCACTGGTGGTCCCTGGACCACTGGTTGAAAACCACTGGTTTAGATGGAGACTTCACAACAACCAGCAATATCACTTTTTTTTTTACAGACAAAAACGGAAAACAGCAACGGATAAGGAAACAGACAACACACAACCTAAAAGCCACTCGAAAACAGCCGCAAAAGTACACTTCATTTCCCGCGGAATGCTCCCACAATCCATTCGACACTCTGTTACAAACTTTGTTACAACTTTAATCATTGACTGGCACTACTGTACCTGAGGTCAAATACATTAACCAACCACATTTGGAATATTATTAGCATATTTATATGTTTGGGGCTCTGGGTGCTGCTGAAATCCCTGATAAAAAGTTTGTTGTTGCAAGGTGCAGGCAAAACAAATCTACAAGCTCACCATTCCAACACATTGTGACTGAGTTTGTTGATCAGCGTACCTTAGGCACACATCACTGGTACACAACAAAGAAGCATAAATCATGAGGTGATTTCTGCTGACGTGCATAGTACTGTAGGTTCTGCTTCTGCATACAAGCATGCAGATGAAGACGTAAAAGGCATTACAAATGCAAAGCCACACTGGCATCGATTCGCTGGATGGCGTGACTGCAGTCGTGACGAGGACAATTTACATTTGACAGCTGCGGATGCTGTGACTTGACTTAGCTCCACTGAACCAATTAACTGAGGACATTGGTACTTGTAGTTTGAAGCTGAGAAAAATACTGTATATACTCAGTTGAGCAAACAGACAGCACAGTACTAACACTTAGTACTAATAATACCTTTTGTCCCTCCCTATATTCTAATCTCCCCGAATCCCAATAAGCTTTCCTAATGTCTCGCACACCTTACCACCAGATCATCACATAGACAGAGAGATTTAATGGCCGCATTTACATACAGTACATGTGGCCCATATTGATCCAGTGAAAGCCCCATGCAGTCAGCAGATTCTGAATCACTGCCATAAACATTAATGTTAGAACATGCCAGCCTCACAGACGGCCTGGCAATAGCACCACAAACAACTTTAATACCACACTTAACTTTTAGTGTCTGCACCTCTACTGCATGCATGATCAACACATTTAGCTGCTGTTGTATCAGTGAATATGATTGGTTTATCCATGCTGTTGTATCGGCAAATATGATTGGTTCATTCATGCATGCAATCAGTCAGTGATGGAAAAAACATGTTTTACTTTAAGCAAACTATTAACACTACAAGTAGAAGTCTGGAATTCATTATTGACTTGTGTACGAGTACAAAAGTATTGGCATTTGTATGATAATCTTTTATGATCCACAGACTATTTTGTTCTATGATGGTGTAAACACCAAATGTCTCAAAATGACTTTCATCCACTACGTTAAGTTAATTAACAGTGAGAATGGTTGCAGTTTATTCATTTTTTCATTTTTTCCCCACAACATTGTGAAATGATAATGTGGATTGGCATTCTCGTCAGTGGCTCCCAGAATCAAATCATTCTCTACATTGTGTGAATTACAGTTTATTGAACCAACCAGGGCTTGACACTAACACTTGCCCGCTTGCCCGGGGCAAGTAAAAAAATGATGGGGCAAGTGAAGACTGCTACCTGGTTGCCCGATCGGGCAAGTGTGCAACTTAGTGCACCATAACACAACACAAGATACATTGTCTTGAAGGCAGTCATTGCACTCTGCCTCTGTGTCTTTCCCTGCTTTCTAGCTATCCACAATTCCAGGCTGGATTTGGGAAATAAAACAGGCAAATTAACATACACATCAAAATGACCTAATCTTCTACATTCTCTAGTTGTGTAGACGTGGGATAATTAAACGTAACGTAAAAATGAAACCAAATGGACCCGCAAGGGTCCATTTGGTTTCATTTTTACACTCTCAAGAGTTACATCTGGGTAACCAACATAACTGGGGACTACCTGGAACCCAAGCACCCAAGTAGGAAGTGAACTTAAATGCAAAATTTACAATATATTTTTGGGGGGCAAGTGACCATGACCTGAGGGCAAGTAGAACCTGACTTGCACTTGCCTGATGGGCAAGTGCCTCAGAGACCTTAGTGTTAACCCCTGCCAACCTATAGGCACACAAAGTAATGGTTGAGTTTCTATAATGGCTTTTCATGATGACAGATTCACATTCATATGATATGGACAGACAGTAGCCTACAAATCATACATGCATTACCATGAGCACATGTGTTCTTTCTCTCTGTCCTCCCTTTCCATTCTGAATTCTGAATCACCACCTTAAAAAACACTACTTATTTTTTCCCTGGCGATTTAAGGACTGGTGTCCCTCCCTCAGGTGTCGTTAGTACTAGTTGAAAATTCGACTACAGCACCTGATTGGCCTTCAGCCCTGTCACTCAACAGTGTCAAACAACAAACATGGCTGCTGTAACTACCTTTAGTGTTCTGATTGGTTGGTCTGAACCAATCACGGAAGACTGCCGCTTTGATAACGCCCATCCCAGAAACTGCTGCTGTGGAGAGCTACCTCAGTCTGAATAATGAAGTGAAACCAAATGACAATAGACCTTTAGGTAAGCACCGCCTTCTTGCCCACCGTAGGATACTTTCAGCCGAACGCATTCATTTCCAATGTAAATATCATGGACTTACACAAATAAATACTAGATACATTTTGGAAACCATACCATCAACATCCAAATCCATCACAAGGCATGCCTATGCAGTGGAAAAATGTGTGAGACATTTATTTTTTATACAATGTTTTATCATATAGGAAAGCTATTGTGGAGAGGTTTGTCTATCACATGTTATGCTTAGCTATGTTTAGAACCATAGCAGTTTGGGGAGGGGCTTACCTTAAGGTCTAATTCAGACTGAGGTCAGGCTACCCTTTTCATGCAATGTAGCCTGATATAGACTTCATTGCATGATGGTGCTAAAACTAGCCGTCAACGCGCTATAGAGCTCGTAGTCCGGTTATTTTTCATACAGTGGAGTATAAATTATAGGCAAATGCCACACACGTGTAAGGTCCACTCATTCCTCTTGCGGACGGCCGCCCCAGTGAACAACACTACAGCCTGCTTATTCAATGAGGCGCAGGCCCGGCACCACACACGTTTTTAAAAATCTCGCCGCGTCTCTGCGGGTCGATCTATCAGGGTGTCCGCTGCTCGTGTCAGTGTGTCTCGCCAGCGGCCATGTTGTTGAATGAGTGATGGCGGTCGGGAGGCGCGCTGAGAGGGAGGTGCTGCCAACAGTCGGGCCTCGTCGTGGTGGAGCCAGTAATCACAGGCGTCAATCACAGCTGTGGCAGCTGACCTTGTGTCACACGAAAAGCCTCCGCGGTGGTAACACACTAGCGTTCACTGTGGCAGAGAGTTTTCTCTGCCTTTATGCCAAGCAATTCGTGGGCAGGTTTTCCTCAGGGAAAACACTGTGTGCGCACACAAAGAATTTGAATGATCTCATGTATTTAATATCTCAAATGGAACCTTAATCACTGTTGTATAATCCATTTATGTTGGCCATTCAAAAACAGGTCGCTTGCACATGCACAAAACATTTTATTTCAATTTCAGTGTGGGTTGTCCTGTTGGACACGAAAAGGTGGAAGAAGCAGTGTTTTACACCAGTGGTTTTCAACCTTTTTTAGACCAGGGCCCACTATTTATTCAGAAATTGAGCCACGGACCACGACATTTTAGCCCCATAGACCCCAAAACTAAAGATTTCCTTTGCTTTTGTCCACAATACTAGACTGGATTTGGGAAACAAAACGGGCAAAACATACAGGCCAAAGACCATTAATCTTCTACTTGTGTGGACTTGGGCTAATTCAGAATATATGATTCGGTGTTCATTTTTACGTTCTCAAGAGTTACATTGGTAAACCAACTTAGCTGAGGACCACCTGGAACCCTCTCAAGGATCGAGAATAAGATCCATAAATGATTTTGATCTCCACACAGAAGAAAACAATTATTATTATAATCCTTGGTGTAGCTGAGTGGGTAGAGAGGCCCTCTGCTGAACGTCGGTCTATGGTCTCAAAGTGAACCTGAGCAAGACACAATAACACCTCCACACTATGCAGCTCTGCTGAGAAAACATCAACATCCTCAGTAGTCTACTTACTCTACAGGCCAAAGAGTACAGCTTTGTAATGTCACTGACCACAGGACCCTGCAAGTTCTAGGCTAAAGAGAAAGCTGGGGCCTTTTCATTATTTCTTCCACACTACTCTAATGGTGTGTTCACAGGGGCAGATGTAAGAGGTGCATGCACTCTACCATTCATGGTCAATGGAAGCCGGTAAAGATTGTTGCAAAGATGGATCCAGCCTTTATAGCTGCTGCAAAAGATACAGTACAAAGCTTTACAAAGCAAAGACCCACATAGCCAAATATGCTGTGAATCTTTGCAGCTGTTATTCTGCTCCACTGGTCTAGACTTTGGCTCCCCTTAATGTCTTCAACATTGTTTTTTGCTATAATTCATGGGTGTATGTTTCTATTTCAGCACCACAGCCTTAAACATATTAACATTTCAGCTGTTTATAACCCATATGTGAGACAGGGTGCTCCTACTTCTCTTTGAAATGGAGGCACAGTAATGTGGGACTTTAAGAACCGCAATCGTGTGAAATTCCATGGATCAAGTTATTGATTCCTCATGAACAATAACCAACAGCACACACACACACACGCCTCTAAAATACAAATGTGGGTTTGGAAGATTGAGCTTTCCTCCGTTCCGCTCTCAGAATTGTGTTATGGCCACTAAATGCTTGATATTTCTTCCACATGTTTTCGCACATCTCATAAATAGACCCGCCATGCAATAAATAGCCTCTGTGTTGTGAACAAGCCCCTCCATTTCACCCAAACCCACTTTAATGCAATGCCCTGTTCATATTATGGGACTAAAGAAACTCGCTTTGGGGGAGTAACTGGATTCTACCTCCCAGTATAATGTCTCCAAGAGCAGCTATAAGGAAGATTAATGTGGTGAATAAGAAATGCTATTTTAGGATCCTACCAATGTCTGACATCAACTACAATTATTTGCCCCCTATCCCCTGGCATGCATGGGCACATGTAAGGTGAATACAATAATATAATTTGAGTGCAACAGGGAAACAAAATGTAAATATGAATGGCATATGTATGCTCGCATTTATTGTATTCTGCACATTTCCCATTGCCTTCTAACATGATTTGTTTCTGTGTGCCAAATACATTTTCTTAAAAGGAATCCTGGCTAATAAGACAAATATGCCTTAAAACACTATACTTGCCTAAAACATGCAGATAAAAACACCTTCAATACTGTATTTCTTTCATAAATAGAGAATCTGCTCCGGTCGCAGGATGATGATGTCACATGAGTATGTTCATCCATATATTCTATAGAGCTAGATCAAACATGACATCATCATCCTGGGCCAGGAGCAGTTCCTGTTGAGTGAAATATTCTCTATTTATGTGAAAGAAATAAGATGCCATTGGTGTTTTTATTTGTTTATTTTAGTTATATAGCAGGCCTGGCCAACCCGTGGCTCTTGAGCCTTATGCGGCTCTTTGGCTGGTTTCATGTGGCTCTTAAGGGGCTTTCACATGCAGGTGTCACAATTGCTTGGCCTGATGCAGCCAATCATTCCCTATTATGATTATAATTTGTATGTGTTTGAAACAGTGCAGACAATGATATGTTTTTGTTTGTGGACTTGGCTGAACTTGACAGTTTGAGTGTGATACAGTGCAATAAATGGACTTACTACATCCATCGACCTTCAACCGATTATCCATAGTCAGTTTGCATGGGTTAGGAGTCAATTTCTGTTATTATCATGTTGGTGGGTGTGTGACATTTACATTAAGTGTGTGTGTGTGTGCGGTGTGTGTGTGTGTGTGTGTGTGTTGTGTGTGTTGTGTGTGTGTGTGTGTGTGTGTGTGTGTGTGTGTGTGTGTGTGTGTGTGTGTGTGTGTGTGTGTGTGTGTGTGTGTGTGTGTGTGTGTGTGTGTGTAAGGGATGGGGTGACCTCACGTATGTCCACGTGTATGATGTGGCTCTTTGCAGTAACACGGTTAAAAAAGTGTCTCTTAGTCTCTGACTGGTTGGCCACCCCTGTTATATAGGGAAAGTATAATGTTTTAAGCTATTTTGTCTTATTAGTCAGGGATTTTTTTAAATACTTATTCTCTTCTTTTTGTCTTGGTTTTATTCTATTTTATTATTTACAATTATGTTGCAAATAACAGTGTAAAGCTCCTTCATACAGTATATGCCACACTAATATTTCACTACTTTTATACCTCGTGTGAGTGATTTTCAAATTAAACCCTGAATCTTCATGTTAGATCACGCCTGAGCGTGCAGTTGGTTGATGCCCAGAGATATCTAGAGTTCTGGATTTACAGCGTGTTTTCACAACCTGTCTCCTACGCACTGAGTCGTCACGCTTGCGTTGTTTAGGTAAATGAAAGTGTGCAACAGGCTGATGGAGCTGCCGCAGATACGTTGGCAGGATTCCTTTGAAGAGCTTCCCACAGTCTAAGAGAAGATGTGATCAAATCAGCACAGATTATCAGGGAGCAGCAGTACTTTACAGGCCTGCCGGTGGGACTGTGATCTAGCTGTAGGCTACGGAGAGACGCACTTGATATCTGAACGTCTTCCATCCTTCCCCACTACGCTAGCAGGAGATGAACAGCACAGATAGCAGCCGGTGCAGTGCTTCAGATGTCTGTCAAACCACTGAGATAACTGTGGCCTGCCTGGAGCCTGAGGGATGTGTTGGGACTGAGTGGGGGTCTTATAGACAGCATCATGTTGGTGCTTAGGATGAGAGAGAGAAAGAGAATGAGAGAGAGAAGGGAAAAAAGACAGCTACACGCATGCACACACAGAGTAGTAGCGTCCAAATACCAACCCACACTCATCGTTCAGAGTAGGCACTGCTTTTTTTCAATACCACAGTGTATCTGTTCTGCCAAGTGACCCTGACATTGTTAAAGTCTTGCTATCCCAAGCAGTACGTCTCCAGAGGTATAAAGGAAAGGTTAGGCTTTCACACACTGTGATTCAAGACATTGGAAACTAATGATTAAGTAGTAGTGAAAGTAGCTGATCTATATAAGCTTACAATGTGACGTGTTGTCTCTCTTTTGGGTCACACAGGCCAAAAGGTGGGAATCACTGCCTTGGTCAGTACAATTGACCTGCAATCACATGACATCACATTGGATGTGACATTTCAGAAAACAAGTCTAAATGTATGGCTACTTACGGACCATTTGCCCCCTGAACGAATATACTGTCATATAGAGATGTCTTCTTTAAAGCTTGTATTGACTTGATTTCACATCTCGCCTACCAAACCGCTACCCTTCATCAAATGCATGACGGGAGCTGTGCTCCCAGCCAAGAAAACAGTGGATTGAAATGCATATAGTTGGCTAAAACAAGTCTGTTGCACAGCCATCCACTATTGATCTGAGCCTCTGGTTGTTTTTTTTTTCCTCTTATCTCACATCATGACTGAGGAAAGGCCAGGCAGCATCGCAGGTGTGTTGATACTCCAGCACTGGAGCTAAAGATACCTCTGATGGAATCGGATATGGGATATGGCTAGACGGAATAGCAACAGTACACAACTGCGGGCTGAGTGGGTTTTAAACCATTTCGTCCTGACCATAGATTCTACTTTCTGACACTAGAATATAGTCACATTAGTTTCTAGTTTCCGACACTAGTTTCTACGTAGTTTCTGCTTTTGGTTTATGGCACACAATTCTAGCCCCCGAAGCGCTAGCTCCTAGATTTTCTTCTGATGCTAGATTTTAGTTTCTGAAGCTAGATTTCTATAGTTTCTGACGCTAAATTCTAGTTTATTTGGTGCTGGATTGTAGTTTCTGATTGCTAGAATCTAGTTTCTTGGCATTGGCACTATAGATTCTAGTTTCTGACACTACTAGATTTTCTGGGAAAAAACAAAAAAAAATAAACATCTTGGGATCCCGCAGAGGCAACAAAGATATGAGTGCTCCGAAATAATATGCCTGTTCAAGATTTGTGCACATTTTTACAACATTTTTTTTTTTTTTTTTTTTTTTTTTTTAATAGCACGTCTGAAAAGCTCTACAAGCTCATAGCGTGGCACTCGGTGGCGGGATGTGAGCTTGTAGAGCTGCTATTTTTCAATTGTAGAGGAACACCAAAACACGTACTGCACTGTACATGTTTTGGTGACTCAAAGGGTTTTAAGTCCCTTTGAGTCACACTGCCTTGCTTAGATCTATTGTGTTTTCTCAAGCCTTTAATATGATTTGGGACTAGGCAGAATATTTGGAAGTGGTGGTGTGTTCCAACAATACATGGAGCAAGTTGAAACACCCACCATTTAACAGACTGTTGAAAACCCAATACAATAACCTCTAACTGTTCCCTGGATGCCGCGTTTGTGTATTAATAGCACCCACTGCTTCTAATAAATAGGATGGGTTAAATGTAGAATTAAGATGTTTCTTTTTTAGAGTAGAGTTAAATAGCTCTGTATTATTATGATAGTATTTTTTTTAGACTAGCATCCGTTCACTAACAGGGGTCTTCTCTTCTCTCTGTTTGCAAATACATCAAAGATGCTGTAATAATTTATTTCTAATGGATAAAGCCTTGGCCTGGGTGAGAGGTTGACAGCTGCTCTCCAACCTGTTGTGAGTGTTTCGACACTAAACCACAACACGCTCCAGTTGGAGAGAGTCAGTATGATTGGCCAGATAAGCTGCTACAGTGAGTGACTGGAACTGTCTATGGTGCTGATCGGGGAGCAGACTCACATGCTGTTGGACTGGAGCTGGAGCACTGGAGCTGTCCAATCCATGGTGCTGATCGGAGCTGAGGCTTTGCCCGTTTTTTCCTCCCGGAGTTTTCCCCCCCAGTGAGCAGCGGGAGGGGCTGGGAGAGATACTGTGTATAGCAGGGGTTTTCAACCTTTTTCATCCTCTCAGGGACCATTATTTATTCTTAGTAAAATTAAAAGTTATTTTCTGTATTTTCCTATGAAGATGGTGCTAATTAGCATTTCACTTTTACTCTGTGGAGAATTCTCAAATTTAGGTTGGGTCAGGCCCAAAATCTATTCCATTTAGTCGGCCGGACCGGGCCTCTGGCCTGAACAGTTAGGGCCCAGTTAAAATAAATCTGTGCATCATGTATGGATGAGGGACACGTACTGTACTTTGAACCATGCTTTTGTAGAAACGTGACCAAAACGTTCTAGCATTTTCTCGATTTCAGAAATTCATTAAAAAATCATTTTGGGGCAAAACATCAAAATAAAAGATGTGCATCTTGTAGGGATGAGGGACAGGTTCTTTGAACCATGATTTTGTAGAAGGAGTCACGTGACCTAGCATTTTCTAGATTTCAGAAATTCATTACAAATCCATTTTGGAGCAAAACTGCATTTTTTAAATAAAAGGTGTGCATTGGGTCTTGGTGTTTTTTTTTTTGTAGGAGATATTGCATTTTTTTAATGAAACCTGTAATTTATTGACGGTCGCTAAGATTTGCGAATATGGGTGGATATCAACCTGAAACTAACTTCATCACGGTATATGATTCTCTTTGTAGATTACTACCTGAGCACTGGAAATACCACAGACATGCCTGGAAAGAAGAGCACAGCTGAAAATAAATAAATAGTACATCACAATTTCACATTTCACAAATGTTACAAATGTCACCTGTCTGTAGAAAATTGTGTGATCATTGATTATTGGGGATTGATCATGTTTTTCTTCTTTACATTTCCTTGTTATGTATTCATCCCTGGAGTCTATTGGGTTGGTCAGCCTTTTCCCCTGGAGTTCCTCCTCCTCCTTTCCAGCACATTGTGCTGTCCCTGGTCATTTTACCTAGTGTTGCTCTGGAGGAGGAAGTGCTGAGAGAGGAGGATGCATCGTGGCTCTTGAATATTACATTTTTTTTCCGCTCGGCAGCAGCAGCAAGGTGTTGAAAGAGTAGTTGTGTGTGCCAAACACCCATAATAATGGGGGCCGGAGACCAATGCCTACAAACATAAATATACCCCGGGACTATAGTACTCCAAGGCATACGGAAACGCCCGGATCAATACTGGGCAGGGAGGAGGGTGAGGGATGGATTGGGGTGGGAGTATAAGGGGTCTAGGCTCGGGGTCTGTGAGAATACAAGCTACAACTGTAGAACTGCACTCAGTGCTGTAGGTAAGAGGTTTTCAACCAGTGGTCCGGGGACCACCCGGCACCCGTGGTCCCTGAGAGGATTCCAGGTGGTCCCTGCAGCTAAATGAGGGAAGGTTTGTAACCAAATGGACCCTTATAGACCTGTAACTCTAGAGAGTGTAAGATGAAACCAAATGGACCCTTATGGGTCCATTTGGTTTCATTTTGCACTATCAAGAGGTAAATTATATTTAAACGTCTGGATTACTTAATCTGCAAAAATCTACACAAGTAGAAAATGTAGAAGAATAGACCTTTAGTCCCTCCCTAAACTGCTATGGTCCAATCAGCTAAACTAACGTGTGATAGACAAACCTCTCCACCAATAGCTTTCCTATATGATAAAAAGTGTGTAAAGTCCATGATATTTACATTGGAATGAATGAGTCCGGCTGGAAAGTGTCTTATAGGGTGGACAAGAGGGCGGGGCTTACCTAATGTAAGTCTATTGTTATTTTGACCAACGTTTTGCCAATTATCTCTTACTAAATTGTGGACACAAACTTGGAAATCCTTCGTTTTGGGTCCGAGAGACTACACTAAACATCAAAGGGTTGTCCGTGGCTAAAATCCAGAATAAATAGTGGGCACTGGGATGAAAAAGGTTGAAAACCCACTGCTGTATAGGTATAATGGCTATGAAGACAGGCAGCACTCCAGACAGTATACAACGGTCTACTATCACATGCTGTTTATTAGGTCCACCTGCAGTACCTGCCTGTTCTGTTTCCTGCTAAGTGCTTTGATGCTCTCCTGCTATACCATCATCTGCTGCACTAAAGCAATCCCACGTTTGTTTCCATTTTATCCAGGCTTGCTTTTTCCCCCAGCTGAGAACCTGTAACTTAATAGACTGTATGTAGCCTGAACAAAATAAGAACATTGCCATGGACTGTTCCATCACTTCCATTGTGAACCTGTTACATGTTCCAGTGTAAAAATAGCATGCCATGCATGCACTCGAAGATACAAGCAAAGAAAAGACGTCTACTTGTTAGTGGTTTTCATCCTTCTTGATGCCAGGGCCCACCATTTATTCAGTATTTGAGCCACGGACCACCATTTGATGACATTTTAGCCCCACAGATCACCAAACTAAAAGATTTATTTTTCTTTTGTCCACGATACCAGGCTGGATTTCAAAAACAAAACAGGCAAACATACAGATCCAAATGACCATTAATCTTCTACATTCTCTAGTTATGAGGCCCATGGACTAATTCAGATGATGAAGATAACTCTTGAGAGCGTAAACATGAAACCAAATGGACCCGCAGGGTCCATTTGGTTTCATATTTACACTCTCAAAGAGTTACATCTGGTTAACCAACTTTACTTTAGCCTGGGGACCACCTGGAATCCTCTCAGGGACCACTGGTGGTGCCCGCACCACCTGTTGAAAACCCCTGTGTCATCTGACAACATTTCAGTGGGCAAAACCTTAATAAATTATCAATATGAGAAAAAAATATATATAGCCTTTCCATATGTAACGCCTGGGATTCGAACCCGGGTCTCCCGCGTGAACGTCCAACATCTTAACCACTAGACCAAGAGGACATCCTCTTGGTCCAGGGGCAGATACTAGACTTTGGAGGCCATCACGACAGAGGCTGTAGCCACCTGCTACACATAGGTAGTATCTTATCTGCATACAGTACATGGTATTAAAGGTCTCAACGGGCCTGAAAATTAAGGCCCGGCCTTAAAGTTTTACATCAAAATGGATCTTTGATGAATTTCTGAAATCTAAAAAATGCCAGAACTGTAATCATGATAGTGTACAGAATACTTGTTAAATGTCGGAAAATGGAGTGCTGTAATTTTTATTTTGTTATGGAGTTAACATTACTCTAATAGACCCCAAGTGTGGTTAAAATATTCAAATAATGCCTTCCCTGTGTATTTGCAGCAGGCTGAATCTGATAATTCAGTGTTTTTAATGACACCTGTCTTTTTAAACCTGTGATCAAGCTGAAAAGTGGAATAAACTAAACTAAAGTGGTGATTTGTGAAATGTATGCTCCTTTAATGTAAATCGCTCTAGATGAAGAGCATCTAATTTCTAAATTGTTAGTGATGTCATAAAACTGGGAGAGGTTTACATTCAGGCGTCTGGTGCTAGAGTGAAAACCATGTGCACTTAATTAAAGGGAACTCCACCCATTTTCAACATTTTAATATGTCATTAATATACAGTACCTTAGAGGTGCTGGGTGGACATGATGAAAAAGTTCCCCCAATTCTGTATTTCCTAAAAATGGAGGTCTGAAAAAATCATTAACATGGTGAAACACATCTGATGACATCATCAAGATGTATTTCACCATGTTAATGATTTTTTTTTCTTTCAGACCCATTTTTCCTGAGAGGGAACAAATGGTTCACATTTGTATCCTCATCACTATCCTCATCAGTTGTTGAAGTTTCAACAGGCAAAGCGTGCATAAAGACAAAGGTCTGACTCAGAGAGTTATCTTTTTTGAATGATGAAATGATGTTGGTTTAGTGGTGCCACAATTCTAGTTAGTCAGTGGGGTAGTGTTTAAAATCATTTTTGCATGCCATCATGTTTGGTGGGGCAGGCATTGCCCCCCCCCCCCCTTGATCCGGCCCTGACACACACACACACACACACACACACACACACACACACCACACACACACACACACACACACACACACACACACACACACACACACACACACACACACACACACACACACACACACACACACACACAGCTCTCTCTCTCTCTGTCTCTCTGTCTCTCTCTCTCTCTCTCTCTGTCTCTCTCTCTCTCTCTCTCTCTCTCTCTCTCTCTCTCTCTCTCTCTCTCTCTCCTCTCTCTCTCTCTCTCTCTCTCTCTCCTCTCTCTCTCTCTCTCTCTCTCTCTCTCTCTCTCTCTCCTCTCTCTCTCTCTCTCTCTCTCTCTCTCTCTCTCTCTCTCTCTCTCCTCTCTCTCTCCTCTCTCTCTCTCTCTCTCTCTCTCATTCCCTCCATGGCCACCAGAGGCTCTGTGTGTCAGCATAGTGTAGTCAGTCAGTGTTCAGTGACAGTCTCTCTGCTGTAGAGACTCGGCGGCACAGTGTGTGAACAACAACGCTGAAGAAAAAACACCCAAACAGGATCGCTAACAAGTGTCTTGTTGTGTAGCAGAAACGCAGGACGGATTGTCAGCATCTCGTTCCTCTCCAACGTGTTTTCACAGCCGACACTTGTTTTACTCACTGGAGCTGCAAAAAGGTAGGAGTTGGTTTTACTGACTTTCATGGCGTGTGAAAGTTTCCTCCGTAGCTTTTCGCTGTCACACTCCGCTCGTTGGAAGGAAACGACGATGTTAAACAGAATTACGATACAGTCAAAGTGAAATAGCACTTGGTGTCCATGTTTTACGCACGTGTATGATATTAACCAGTATTCCACTGATGATACAGTCTTTAGTTCCTGTGTTTTTACAGTATTTGAGTTGCTAATATAATATGTCTTCCATTCGGACGACGGCGTCTGTTCTGATTAACACCAACAGTTTGCAAGCGCTGAGAATGCATAATATTAAGGCACATCAATAGATCTGCTACTATCTCATAAATAGCCTACAACTGATAGCGTCTCATATCGCGTTTATTTCCAAGCTGCAACCACAATCTTTAGACTCGCACCAGAAGAATGTCTTTCGGAGGATCAGCCACTTGATGCTCCGAATCTCCGATTGCATTTGTGGAAGTTGGACGACGTGCCACTGTGTGTGCACTGTCTGCAATCATATATGAATATATTGTATCTGCATGAAGTTCATTCCACTATCATGATATATATGTGCATAACTCAGTTCATCTCACGGTACACTGTCTACAATCATATATGAATATATCTGCATGAAGTACATTCCACTGTGATATGAATATATGCATGCAACTCAGTTCATCTCACGGTGCACTGTCTACAATCATGATTCATGACTCAGTTCATTCCAGCCTATTTGCTGTAAAAGCATGGGGGACAGATATGGAGTAGCTCGACACAAAAACATAGTAAAACATTCTTGGTGGATTAGGTAGGTGGATTAGTATTCAGCCAAAAGCCTAGAACAAACCCTAGTCAAAAATCCTGTAGGAATCCCCCTACAAGATTTTGGAACAAATCCTATTGGATGGATAGCCTATCCAGTAGGACTTTTCTATTGGAATCCCATGGGATTTTTTTTTTTTTACTAGGGACATAAATCTACTGTCCATAGCTCCACTGCTTATATGATTCAGCTCAACAGATTCTGCTTTCCGTTATAGCCTGAAACTAAAACTTAAACTGCAATTGAAATTACATTTTACATCTATTTTATTAACTTATGTTTAACAATATAACAGACTAGTATAAAGCGTTCTGGTCTTACATTTACTTCCTTACTCACATTTGCACCCTTTCATTGCTGTAGCTGGGTCTCTCTCTCTCTCTCTCTCTCTCTCTCTCTCTCTCTCTCTCTCTCTCTCTCTCTCTCTCTCTCTCTCTCTCTCTCTCTCTCTCTCTTTCTTGAGATGAAGTCACCTGGCTTATACGTTCCCTTTAATGGATTACTTTGGTCATACCCAGGGGCGGATCTAGGCATAGGCATGGGGGGGCAATGCCCCCCTAAATGCCCAGTCCGCCCCACCCAACACGATGGCATGCAAAACAACCCAAGATATTTCAGTGCTTATATTTCAAAGTATTTGAAACACTACTGAAAATGGTATGGGCGATGAAGCTACCCCCTTACCATTTTCTTCTGCCCCCCCCCCCCCCCCCCCCCCCAATTGGGAAATGCTACATCCGCCCCTGGTTCATACCCTGTTGGCATACTCGCTTCTTTGCCACATAAAGCATAGCAGCAGCGTCTGACATGGCAAAGGTCTGGAACACTGCACAGGCTCTCATCAACTGTAGAATGTACAGTGTGATGATCTACTACAGCATAGACAGAGACAGCTTCGCTGTGCTGTAATTTACTGCGTTCTCAAAGATAACCCACTGCTGGAGACACTCCATCACTGACAGTCATCTTGATTGATCAAATGGTTTCCGTCCATCCATCCCCAGTTCAATGTTGGTTTTGTAAGGGTTTTGCAAAACCCCTTGGTGCTTGTGGAGTAAATGCAACCTATTCCCACAATCCCAACATGGTGAGATTAGTACGAAACTCTGTGTGTGCGTGTGTGTGTGTGTGTGTGTGTGGTGTGTGTGTGTGTGTGTGTGTGTGTGTGTGTGTGTGTGTGCGTGTGTGCGTGTGTGCGTGTGTGTGCGCACATTTGTGTATGCTGTTATATGAGTAGGCAAGGTTTGTGCGTGTTTGTCTTTATGATTGTGAGGACAGAATTTATCTATTTTATAACCAATTAGTGTTTGGAGAGTGAGAAGCTTTTTTGTGCACTAGTAGTCAATCAATGTTTTTAATTTCCAATCCCTTCCCCTGTGTGTGTGTGTGTGTGCGTGTGTGCGTGCGGGTGCGTGTGTGTGTGTGTGTTGGGGATCAATCAAGTACTTGAACCCCACTACGTGAAAATAGCAGATCTACAAGCACACGGTTTCAAGACAAGTGTAGAATGGTTGTGCTTCATGAGATTATACCGGTAGTTTTAGAATAAAGTTGTCCAAGACCCAGAGCTCAGTATATTACAGTAATTAAACTGCATCTGATTTATTGTTTGTCATGTAGACACAATGCAATGTAATGGCTGTAAGACAGTGTGAATTGACTGTCCATTAAAGATCCTCCTATTTTCACATGCTAGGCATTTTGACTTGGCGGCTGTGCTTTTAGTGCAACACACATTATAAAGGCTGTGTAGCAGCAACCCAGATGGCAGAATGGGTCCCATCTATAGCAGGATGATTGTGATTTATGTGTCAGAAAAGTAACTACAGTACAGTCCTGCATGGGAGCTTCAGGAGACATTGCCATCTTCAGGGAAAAACACTTTTCACACTCACAGGCATGTGTGCAGTGGCGTTTCTAAGCAATTTGGAGCCCTAGGCAAGATTTTCCCTGGAAAAATCTCCAGTAAAATGGCGCCCCCAAGACAAAATTATGAACTATTTTTAAACTAAACAACATATGTTTTAAATGTCTATATGAGGCTTATTAGCCTGGTATCCTTTTAAAGCATGTCTAGTGGTCGCCCCCGTGACGTGTGCGCTCACATAAATTTACGTATCTCTCTCTCTCACACACACACACACACACACACACACCACACCACACACACACACACACACACACACACACACACACACACACACACTGTAGCATGCACACCGAGTAATACACTGTCTGGATGCCAGAATGGGATTAACAACAGAGTATTTCTGACTGTAATTAATGTTGTGTTGTCACTTGGTGGCAAGGAAAAGTACTCAAGCTTGCAATGATAAACTTTACTGAGCGGTTGTGGAAACGCAATACCAACAACGTGTTAGTAGAATCTGCTTTAGAATGAACAAACAGGCACTTGCCAATGACGTCACCCAGCATGGGTTGCCAGATAATTGGATTATACCATAATTAAGACACCCGTGTTTGTGGAGGATCCAGGAATGGGACAAAAACATGTCAGCTTAACTTCTATTGGCTTTTATTGATGTGATAATGGATACGTCATCACGCAGCATATTTTCGTTTTCAGGAAGTTAAAAAATGGGCTTTCATGGAGTATTTGTTTAAAAGTACACAAAAGTGAAAAAAGAGAGGGGGTGTATTCTTGGCTATGGCTATATAATGACCAAGTTCTAAAAGTGTGAAAAATGTATTTTTCAATTCACCGGCCCTTGAAGAAGAAGAAGCAGTCCGGTGTGGTGAGACATTGATTAGCGTTTAGACAAGCAGTGGTGGAAATGTAGTGCTATGGGAGAGCTAGCTTGCGGAAAAAGCAGAGACAGAGAGAGGGAGAGGGAGGAAACACAAGTAGGAGAGCGAGAGGGAGAGAGAGGTGGGGGGGTGTAGTGAGCCAGAGACTGAAAGAAAGTCTTGATAGATCGGCAGCACCGGGGCTGTAAAGATGACAGATACGGCTGCTGCTAACTAGAGGGGCTTTATGGCTCCCAGAGAGGAGACCTATTAGAGAGGACCTATTAGGCCCGTCTAATTGATCTGGACCTGCGGTTTGGCACTGAGTCTGTTCTCAGGGAAAGCTCTTTTTATAACCACATTCTCCTTGCATGCACGTATCTCCATAGATCCACTTATGTGTGCATGCCACCCCTGGTCAGTACAGATCAGAGGTTCACAAACACCTTTGGCACACACACACGCACGCGCACACACACACACACACACACACACACACACACACACACACACACACACACACACACGTCCAGGGGCGGATCTAGGCATGGGCATGGGGGGGCAATGCCCCCCTAAAGTCCCCCCCCCAAAAAAAAAACACGATGCCATGCAAAACAACCCAACATATTTCAAATTAAAGTGCTTATATTTAAAATGGTTTGACACACTACTACTGCTACTAACTAACTAACTACAGCTGTGTCACCACTAAACCAACAGCGTTTCATCATTGAAAACAGAAAACTCTCTGAGTCAGACCTTTAGCTTTATGCATGCTGCGTGTCTGTTGCAACTTCAACAACAACTGATGTTATTATTGATGCTTTACTTGACTAATAAAAGTCCTGTAACCGAAAATGGTACCATTTACCATTTTCTCTTGCCCCTCCAACATGTTCTCTTGCCCCCCCCCCCCCCAAATGGGACATGTTACATCCGCCCCTGCACACGTCCCCGGCAGGGATGTAGCTGTGGCTGTAGCAGTCAGTCTACAGCCATATTATTGTATCTCCTGAGCTGTGTGATGGAATTGTTAGGTGTTAGCAGATATATAGAGCTGAGGGCTGTGGACAGACCAGTACTACTGTACTGCTGCTCTCTGTTCTCTGTCTGGTTTGTTTCTCAGTTCAAGGTGAGCGTTTAGCAAAATGTTTTCATCCTTTCAGCCGGTACAGTCAGTGTCATCATGTCTTCAACCAGAAGACTCATTTATACAGTAGTTTACTACTGTTGTTTTGTTGTCATTGCTTGTTGCAGATCTTTCTTTTCAGAAAGTTAGTCCCAACATAGATTCCGATATGGCTTCTGTTAGTGCTGCAAGAATTTGCCAAACAATTTCATTCGAATATTCTCTTATAAAACACCAGATGGATTTGAACGAATATCGAATTATTCAAATATCGAATATAATTTCAATATGAAATATCGCAGCCTAATATGCTGTAAAACATCCTCCTTGTTAATCTGTTTTTGTCCACAGTTGATGCAGAGAAATTCTTCTCTTGAGATCAGATTAATGATCCATAATAATCTTAACAGACTATATTTGTATAATGGTTTAGTTTACGTGGCCCAGAGTCTTGTGGGAACACGCACAGCATTTTTATTACCATTTATTTTAAATTTGAATCTTAAATCAAGACATTCGAATGTTCTTTAGATTTTAATATTTGAATATTCTTTTGAATATGGAATATTTGTTTGCAGCCCTAGCTTCTGTCCACTTTATGGCAGTGTACAGCATGCGTATTTGTTGACTTACAGTAATGACAGCTGTAGAGCCGTAGATATGTCATCATTAGGAAACAAATCACTGTGCTGCTCCGTCCAGGCTAAACGGAAGATCGTAACTGTCAGCGGCGCGGCAGTGAAACACGTCCTGTTTGGGTGTAAAAGCAGCAAACAAATCTTTCATGAGTCTACAAAATCCGCCTCTGCCTGAACATTACACATGTCATCTCCGAGCTCTGTGGCTTTTATTGTTGTGTCAGAGAGATTCATGTTTACATTAGGTAGATTAAACTGGAAAACAGGCGCCGTAAAATCCATAGAGTAAACTTAACGCTGATGATTTTACGGTGTAGCAGTCAGCAGTTTTATGTGTGTGTGTGTGTGTGCGTGTGTGTGTGTGTGTGTGTGTGTGTGTGTGTGTGTGTGTGTGTGTGTGTGTGTGTGTGTGTGTGTGTGTGTGTGTGTGTGTGTGTGTGTGTGTGTGTGTGTGTGTGTGTGTGTGTGTGTGTGTGTGTGTGTGTGTGTGCGCGCGCGCGCGAGCGGGTGTGTGTGTGAGCAGGTGGGTGTGTGTGGGTACTCTAGGTATAGTAGTCTGCCCAGTAGAGCGTGTTAATTCCAAAGATCATTTCGGGTGGTGTTTGACGGTGACAGCAGCAAGCCGTCAACATGCACAACCTGCGCGGCACGCGCTTCCTGCACATCTGCCTTCCCAGCTGATGTGAATCCTGCATGTTCCGGAGGGCAACAGGCCCCATCTGTGCTGATGCAAACATTTGTATGTGAGATGTTCCCCCCCACAGCAAGGTTGCTGACAGTTTGGCATGTTCTCATTACTTGTTTTTGGGTTCAATTTCAATTTGTTTTTTAAAATGGGTTGTCTTGTTCGGTACAAGCCCACAAGGCATTGCATATCGATCGCGGTGCGTTGTGGGCTTGTAGAACGGCTGAACCGAACAAGCTGCTGCATCTTTAAACGAACACTGCGTTTAAGGACATTTCATCATGCTTTTACTTTTGTAAACACAATACAGCTTCAGCTAGTTTGTGTATGAACCGAAGTATGTCTTGTCTTTTATATTGTTTTTGGTTATTTGGTCATTAGTTTTAGTTGACTATAAAACTCCCACAGAGGATCGGTTAGTGGAGGTTCTGCTTGGTACATCAGAGTAGTGAGAACAGCTTCTTTGCAAAGAGACCATTGTTCATCCAGACCAGTATTCAAGGTTTAAAAATACTCTGTTATTTTGTGTTTAGCCTCATCACCTGTATGGTTTATGTGCTGGTTTGTGTATGGGTTATGTCCTGGTGTGTATCTGTATGGTTCATGTGCTGATGTATGCATTGGTTTGGTTTTGGATAGAAGATACTGCCAAAGTAGGCAAAGTAATCCACATTTTCTAGGGTGTTCTAGAGAGTTCAGGGTTTCTTGTTTGCGTAAGTGAATTGAGCACAAATGTACACACGCATGCAGGCATGCCCAAGTACTAGTGCTGTTTCCTAGGCCTGATTTTGGGGTTCGAGCATCGTCAGGAATTTCCGAGCGAGTTTTGCGAACGCTCAGGCTGCATTGAACAGCGCCGCTGGAGCGCTGAGTTTCTGACCTCTCAATGTCGCAACTCTTCTACTAGATGGGGAAGAAAAGTTAATAAGTAAATAAATATGGTTCGGGATCATTATTGTTCGTTCATGTGCCGACCTTAACGAGCGAGTGGTTTGAATCCCGAGCTTCGGGATACAGCCTTTGAGCACTGCTCATTCAGACTAGTCATATGAGGATTGTTTTTTTTTCTTCTATGCAAGTGACTAAAGGTACTAAAGGGCTTGGAGGTGATGAGAGGACATTACAAGAGGGTTTATTACCATAGTTTTTGTTCCCTGCTCATTGAGGAAGCTTTGGGCTCTTTCTAATGAGTAAACAGTCTACACTCCAGGCTACATCATTTCATATTCTGCTCTCCAAGTGGATTTATAAATGTAGTTTAGTCTGACAGGAACATTTAGCGTTCCTAGACCTCTTGAGGGTCATGCAGGTAATCTGTGATTACCTGCATGTTGGACGAAGCGCAACAACAATTTTGCAGAATGGAGAAGATGCTCTTGGACATTATCCCTGAAATGGGATTTGTGATGTAGTGTCAATCTCAGAGGTGTTAGCCAGTGATTGGGCTTCGGCCATGACGCTCTGCTCTCTACAGTGGTCTTGACCTCCAAACCAGGGCGAGGGGATCACTTCACTTTTGATTAAATATCCACATACTTTGACAGACTATCAAGTGACAATTAGCAATTCAGAAAATGATAAATGACATTCAAATGTCATTAGTTGTTTTCAGAAACATTAACCAAATGTATGACATTTCTCATATTGTAAGACAATCCTGCTGAACCCCATTCAGGGTGTTGGGGCAGGAACTTTCCCCTGCGCCAAGTCAATGCACTTTTTTGTAAATTTACCAGAATGGAAGGCCCTGTTCCATTTAGCGTGGAGTAGCTTCTCAAACTTTAAAAACGCCCATAACTCTGAGAATGCATGTGTTTGGTCCTATACAGCAGGGGTTTTCAAACAGTGTGCGGGGACCACCAGTGGTCCTTGAGATGGTTCCAGGTGGTCCCCAGCTAAGTTGGTTAACCAGATGTAACTCTTGAGAGCTTAACGATAAAACCTAATGGACCCTCTCAAGAGCTAAAACATTAATCATCTGAATTAGCCCAAGTCTACACAGCTAGAAGATTAATAGTTTTTTTGATCTGTGTTTGTCTGTTTTCTTTCCCAAATCCATATCGTGGACAAAAGCAAAAGAAATCTTTAGTTTTGGGGCTGGTGGGGGGCTAAAAATGTCCTCAAATAGTGGTCCGTGGCTCAAATGCTGAATAAATTGTGGGCCCTGGTGCAAAAAAGGTTGAAAACCTCTGCTATACAGTAATGAGTATGACACCTAACCTCACAGGAATTAATTGGAACCTGTGACACATATCGGAAGCCACAGATTTGTTTTAACCCACCAAAGGTTTGTTTTGACCTGCCATATAATTCAGTAGCTACAGGTGAGTTTGAACTAATTGAATCAGAATGGAAACGCCTTCATTAGTATCATTGGTAACAAGGAAGTAGGGAAAGTTCTTCCCAAAATGTTGTGTTGGCTTGGAGCCCATATTGTCTTCAAAGACTAGTTGTGACCTGCTGTGTGATCATTTGGCTGCATGAGGGACAGCAGACAGTTGACCTTTGTGAGGAGCAGATGGAGCCTCTGGCTGTCCACTCATTCTGCCTTTCTGTCTCCTTATATCATGTCTTTTCTCCTGTTCTTTCTGCCTCTGTCTTTACATGATTTAAATATGGTTTCCCTTGAAAGTAGCGATACAGAAACATATCTCTACCTCAGTGGTTTTCAACCTTTTTGATTCCAGGGCCCACTATTTATTTAGAAGTTGATCCATGGACCACCATTTGAATTCCAGGCTGGATTTGGGAAACAAATCGGGCAAACATAGATCACAATGACCATTAATCTTCTACGTTCTCGAGTTGCATAGACTTGATGAATATTCTGACTCTTGAGGGTGTAAAATGAAACCAAATGGACCCGCAAGGGTCCAACTTTCCATCATTTTGCTGGGGACCACCTGGAATTCTTTCAAGGACCACTGGTGGTCCCCGGACCACTGGTTGAAAACCACTGCTCTACATGACTGGGCTGTCATAACCCCAGCTATTGAATCTGGTTAAATCATTGAGGAATGCCTGGGAAAGGTGATAGTGTAGTTCTGCTATGTGACTATTATTATTATTACTGGGAAAATGATGTTACAGCCTTGCACTGTGGTTCTGATAGGCAGGTTTAGGTGAGTGATATATTAGATAAAGCGTATCTTTCTGGGCTGACAGAAAACAGCAGGTATCCAATAAGTGTCAGTTTTAAGAGATGAATCTGCGGTTGGCATTAATAGATAATGCTGTTTTGGAACAAGGCAATAACTCTTTATTACAGGCCTTAGAGGGGATTCCGCAGCAAGATGTTTGAGAGCAAAACCCAGTTGTTTTCCAGTACGCTGCAGTGACTTTGACCTCGCTTGCAGATATAACTGCAAAAACTCAAATAATGAACCTTACTGTGACGTGTCTAGTTGAATCATCGCCAGTCCTCTCTGGGACAAACATCCAATTTAGTGGGTGCTGATGTGAACGTTATAGTTTGACAGTAATGCTGTGGAAAGCAGTTGTTTGTGGAGGGTTGTGTGTTTTGGATAGATTTGACTGGGCCGTTATAGCAGGGACATCCCTATAAAGATGAATGTATCTGACTGACTGACTGACTGACTGATGAAGTTACACCATGGTTGATAACAACAAGCCAATCACAGTGCAATAGTTTCTGTTTTCTATCCTAATAGCTAATATATATTAATGTATTTAGTGAACCCACAGTGTGTCACAGAGAGTATGAAGGTTTACTACCTATTCTGTCATCTTTTCACTTCATAAGCACTGTACCATAGTCCTTTTAATGCAAAAAAATAGAGAACACGTGCAAGTAAAGATCTACAAATCACAATAGATTTAGGCTCAGGACCAGGGGCGGATGTAACATTACCCAATTGGGGGGGCAGAAGAAAATGGTAAGGGGGCAGCTTCATCGCCCGTGACGCTTCGCGCCACGAGCAATGAAGCCTCACCCATACCATTTTCAGTAGTGTTTCAAATACTTTTAAATATAAGCACTGAAATATCTTGGGTTGTTTTGCATGCCATCATGTTTGTTGGGGCAGACTGGGCATTTAGGGGGGCATTGCCCCCCCATGCCTATGCCTAGATCCGCCCCTGCTCGACAGCACACACTGGAGGTTGCTAGAGGGAGTGTGTGTGTGTGTGTGTGTGTGTGTGTGTGTGTGTGTGTGTGTGTGTGTGTGTGTGTGTGTGTGTGTGTGTGTGTGTGTGTGTGTGTGTGTGCGTGCGCGTGTGCGCTGTGCTCATATAACTTGATAAGTGTGTATGAACTCACAGACCCTAGCTCCCAACCCATCAAATGAAATTCCCCCCAGCGTTTCATAGACCAGTCCAGGTTTTGACCTCGCCTGCTTTAAAATGCCTCTCTACATTCTCCTAAGTGCCTTCAACTAGTTACACATTCATCTAGTACACATGAATACAGAAATACAGAAATGTAATGTTTTTACATATTCTGTATTTATTTTATGCTCTGTTGCTGAATTATGCATTGAGATCACTGTCTCGAGATGATAGTCATAGACACACACACACACACACACACACACACACACACACACACACACACACACACACACACACACACACACACACACACACACACACACACACACACACACACACACACACACACACACTACTCTGTTGCTCCTAGCCTCAACATGAAGAATTAGTTATAACCCAGACTAGTCTAGCACACTAAGACACGAGAATAAAAGGGTTATAATTCCTATGAAGTTGTCACTGTAAAAATAGAATATCTGTGTCCAACAGATAATCAATTAATCAATCCCCAGATAACGTAATGGTTTATATTTTACAGTTTGTGCCTCATCGTGGTGTGAATTTAGAACAGCTCAAACCGCACTGGCAGTTGGCTGTTGACAACATGACCATGAGGTCAACCTCCTTGATTACATCACCTTGCATGCAGCGATTCCAGTCGGAAATTCATCAATGGGCAGTCTGTCAACTTGGACAACAAAGCTGTCAGCTCCACATATCAGCTAGCTAACGATGAGTTCTAGGGAGTATATACTTTGGAGGACTTTGGAGTAGTGAGAACAGCTTCTTTGCAGAGAGACCATTCTTCATCCAGTAATCAATGTTTAAAAAGACTTGTTTTTAAACAGAGTTCTTGTTTGTGTAAATGAATGGAGCACAAATGCACAGACGCATGCAAGCATGACTAAGTACGCACTGCCCATTCAGACTAGTCATATGAGGGATTGTTGTTGTTTTCTTTGGTACTAAAGGGCTTGGAGGTGATGAGACGACATTACAAGAGGGCTTATTACCATAGTTTTTGTTCCCTGCTTATTGAGGAAGCTTTGGGCTCTATACTCGATGCTACATCATTTCATATTCTGCTCTCCATGTGGATTTATAAATGTAGTTTATTCTGACAGGGTTGAGACCACACTGCGTCTGTCCATAAGAGCAAAATTATGTGAGAGAGCTCAGAGCAAAACTTTTTGTGAGAGAGTTCATCTCCACAACGCGTGTGTGTGTGCGTTGGGGAGTTTGGCGCGCTCCTTGAGGCATGAGAGTTAAATCCATTTCTGGTTTGAAATGATATGGTAAATGAATTGAAAGCGACTCCTTTGCCAACAATTAATTTACTGCCATCTGTGTAAGTGGACGTACAGTGAGATGATTTATGAGGCCTATGCGAGTGTGTGTGTGTGTGTTTTTTTTTTTCCTTTTAGGGTAATATCCTCTGCGGTTCCTGTTTTATTTAGAGACAGAAAGTGGTCTCTCAGTGGTCAGCCGCTGTGTGATGCTCTTATTTCTATGGAATGTGCTCTCACTCGGTGATGATGTGCCGGAGGTGGAGCTGAGCTTTTTTTTTTAATGATCTTCAACCAGGTGAAGCTGGCGGCTTTCCACAGAGAGAGATGCAGTGAATTCACGGCTGTGATTGAAATTCCACTTCATGACGTGATGCACTCCTTTAATCTCTACAGCTAGCTCTACGACAGTGGCTCAGAACTAGGTTTAACCGAAGTGCAAGATGCACAGTGTGGATTATAGGCGCCTCTGGTGCCTCTCAGTCAGTCCAAGCGCTCAACCTGCTCAAAGCAATCAGTTTGAGGCAGACAGCGCGAGATAAACCTTAAATTGATCGCTGTTGTGGGGGAACGTGGGTTGTCACAGCGGTAAGAGAGGTAAGAATGCGACCGAGGAGAGGCACAGGTTAAGACGAAAGGGGCAAAGAACGAAGTACCAAACAAGAGATAACGGGAGAAAAAAATGAAGATAAAATAAAATACAATACTGAGCTGCCGGGCCCCAGATATCAGCACTTGATCTCAGAGAGAGTCAGCATACTGCATCCATACATATACATCTACAGTCAATATGTTATTCAATAGATTTTTGTTAGAATATTGCTGGCAAAAGGGATGGCAATGCTGACACGAAACAGGATTTTGTCTGAGGTTGTAGATCTGTTGTTTTCACTGAATATTTGTTCCCAGAAACGAGAGCTACCTGTATATAGCGCCCTAGAACACTGAACACATTGCACCTTGTTTCTGAACAATGGCACCGGTAGCACTGCAATGCAAGATTAATCAGGCGCTGCAAGCAAACCACACAGTACATTACCAAGTTTACATATTGTATGGCTCTGTGCTGTCGCTGTTCCTATAAAAACTATGAATCATGCATGATTTGTTAAAGACTACTTACCTTGGTGGTACAAATCTGTGTTGTGTTATAGTGTGTGTGTGTGTGTGTGAGAGAGAGAGAGACATAGATATTGTTTTGCACTGTATTTCTTGCAAAGAAGCCCGAGGACTGTTGGCTGCATAATGTTTAATGCTTCAGGCCAACGAAAAGAACCAATATTTCAGCATAAGACTACTCACTCACACACACACACACACACACACACACACACACACACACACACACACACACACACACACACACACACACACACACACACACACACACACACACACACACACACACACACACAGTGGTGTAACCACTCCAAGGAACAGCAGAGTCCGTCCTAACCATATGTTGTGACGGATTCTAAAGTTCTGTTCACAAAAGAAACTATGCCCAAATATGGAATGTGTTTTCTAACCTCAATGTGTCATCCTCCCAACAGTGACACTAACATCGTTTTGTGTAGGTACAGTATAGGCGTAATGGCATTTCCTTAAAACAATTACTAAACAATGATCCTGCTTCCCAGCAGGATATACAGTATATAGTGTTGCATCAAATTAAACGGTTTTCAGGCATTTATACCACTTTTAGCACTGCACTGTCGGCTACCGTAAACACTAATCCATAAGCTTAACGGGAAACACACTTCAATGGGCTGAATCAAATGGCTGTTTCATAGGGCCTTTTACTGTAAAGCTTTGTGTGTGTGTGCGCGCGCGCGCACGCATGCGCCCACACACTCGCGCATGCACCCGCGTGCACATGCACTTTACTATTTATGAACAAGAAAGATTTCATCTCATCCGGAAGTGCCACGCTGTGTGCCACAGTGATCTTTGCTTTGTTTGTGTTTTTCCTCTGAGGTTGTGTTTTGAAAGAGCTGTTGGAGTTAATGTGTACAACAGCTGTTGTATTTAATGTGTACAACAGACGTAATTAACTCTCTTAACAACTGAACATGCCTTCTTTCCCTTGAAGAGTTCCATAGCAGATGCACCACGAACACATTACTACTGTGTACATTCCTCAGACAACATTTGTCCTACATACTGCCAACATGTTTACATTTTCATGGCATGTTATATTCAGTGGGTGTCCAAAACGAAATAAGTGTGTTTACTTAAGTGCTGTAGTTTAGTGCAAATCTTTGTATTCCACTACATGTAAGAGGACGTTTTTTGTACCTTTACACCACTACAGTTACAGCACATGCAAATGTATTTACTAGCAACTTTGTAGATATTGACGATGCACTTAAACGGTTCAGCACTACATACAGTACCATATACTGTATATTGAACATTGTAAAATAGCAGATTCACATTGTGTCATAATATTTTGAACATTGTAAAGTAGCAGATTCACAGTGTGTCGTAATATTTTGAACATTGGAAAATAGATTCACAGTGTGTCATAATATTTTGAACATTGTAAAGTAGCAGATTCACAGTGTGTGTCATAATATTTTGAACATTGGAAAATAGATTCACAGTGTGTGTCGTAATATTTTGAACATTGGAAAATAGATTCACAGTGTGTGTCGTAATATTTTGGACATTGGAAGATATGCAGATTCACTGCATATCATAGTTATAAACTACAGCATAGGTATAAACATACAGACCCCATTTTGTTGGGGTCGTTTTTCTGTTAAACATTGGACTGGACTACAGTGTGGAAATGGAGATGCGTGAAGTAGTGATGTCACATTTTCAGTAGGAGGGCAACTCAACTTTTAAGATTTGTTTTGAGGCTTTTTGATGCCTTTATTGACAGGCAGAAAAGGGGCAGGGAGATGGGGAGCGACATGCAGCAAGGGTTTTTCGGGCTGAGATTCAAACCCGCGGTGCGCCAGCAGGCTGATTTGGCAGCCTAGGTGCCCAGACAGTTGAGGTAACTGCTTGGGTTACTTGCTGTGTGTTTGTGTGTGTGTGTGTGTATGTCTACAGGTGGCCTCCTCCTGAATGCGTCTGTATATAATGAATCTGCAGACTACACACATGAATATGCAAGCATGTCTGCTGGCAGAAATGATTATGATTATGCAGGTATAAATCGGTAAAACATACTCTACATACCACAGTCGACCAGCTTCAGTGGGGATTATTATGGGATGCGGTAGTGTTTTTTTTTTTTCTTCTTTCTTGCAGAATTTGCTGTATCCATCATACAGAATTTATGACGTGAAAATATCACATCTGTTTTTAATGGTGCACAGCTGGATGCACACACGCACCATAACTATAATCCAGGGACGCATTGAGCTTCGCATTGATGATGCGTATCTTTGGAAAGATTAAGACATCACGCCGTGTGTGTGTGAGTATGCGTGTGCGTGCATGTGCGTACTGCATGTGCGTACATGCCTGCGCGAATTTACAGCTACCGTGCTTGAGTCTCCTCTTAGTTTTTTCTGCAGCATATAATGGGCTTTGTAAGATAATACCCAGGAGACACAGCAACACTTCTGAGCTTTGGGGGATTGTGAGGGGGGGAAAAAAAACGTGTCCCAGTTTGTCACCCTTACTGTGTCTCAGAGCTGCAACTCTTACTGAAATATACCAGTAAAGCTCCAGATTTGCCAGAAAATTACATTAATCTCCGCTATAACCCTCTTATGTGTTGTTTGTTTTGATGGAAACACCAGTCAATGCTGCTGTGACAGCAGTGTCTGTACAGTTGTGGTCAGAGCGCTTCTCATGCAACCTCAGCACTTGGTGTCACTAGTATCTAGATAGATACTCCTGGTCAGATAGTATCTGACTACAAGTGAAAGATGCTCTGTGTTGCAGTGTTGCCAACTTGGTGCATTTGTCACTATATTCAGCTTTTTTTTCCAGACCCCCATAGCGCCAAAATTAGTGGAAAATAGTGGGGCCCTGGTATGAAAATGGTTGAAAAACACTGCTCTAGCGCATTCTATTCTATCTCTATTCTATCTATTCTATCAATAAAGGCAAAGTAATTTTCCTTGTAATATCAACTAATTGTCCTTGTGATAAACTAAGTAAAATACAAATACTCAAAGTACAGATACATAAATAAAACAAAAACACACTAGGCTACAGTATACTGTACACATACACAGTACTCCAATGACGTTGACTTCCCAATTTACTGTAATGCATTTTCAAAGTTCACAAAATTGACAGTCCAAAACATAATTCAGGACATTACACATGGAGTGTAAACAGCAACGCCCCACCAACGCCAACACACAGCCTGCAGAGCAACTGCATAAATAAATGCACTGCGTTGTGATTTCTCATGTTGTTGAGGGCTGTGGGGCTTTCTTTGTTTTCTGTGAATAATTAGCTTTATTGGCTGTTTTTGATTACAGCCAGTGAAGTAGAGCTTCTGCCTTGTGCTTGGACCAGAGTACCATTGATCATTTTAAAGAGCTCTTGGCCCAAATAAAACCTATTGTATCTTTATGTTGGTTGTTTATTTATATGGGACATTGCATATTAATGGACATTACATATGAATGCAACACAAAGATGCCCATTTACATCCTCGGTCCTCCTCACACAAAACAGAAAAACAACAACGCATTACCGCAATTTCCGGACTATAAGCCGATACTTTTTTCACATGCTTTTGACCCTGCGGCTTATAGAAGGAAAAATGAGTATTTTCCCCCAAATTTAACTGGTGCGGCTTATATTCAGGTGCGGCTTATAGTCCGGAAATTGCGGTACATTACAAACAAACCAGAAAATAAAGCAATACATAAATAAATTGTAATATTGTTGGGCATTTCCCCTTTCAAAACACAAAAAAACCTTTTGTGAAAATCATATAATATAATAACTTTTTGTGAGTGTTATTTCTGTCCTGGAAAATCCATCTGCCATCTGTCAGAGACAAGGTGTCGTGTTTACTCTGCCAGCCCAGTGATGTAAAAACATGTCTAGACAACTTTCCAGAAACTGAACACATAGCGAGAGACAAAACTTAACTTTTAGCTCAATCTCATTGAAACTAACATTCTATAGAAATTCACACTAGTGCCTAATGCTTATAGCAGTGCTGAGGCAACTCTCTGCCAAGACTGCATCTGATCAGCACAGCTAGTAGTTATGGTCTGATTTGTTTTCATTTTACGAACAGTTAAACGTGCTGTCGTGCTCTCTATTATTGACAAGGGAAGTTATTCTCATTATTCTAGCCCAGCGGTTTTCAACCGTGTTGTTCAAGTTGTGATGTAACTGTGTCATGCCCTTTTCGTTCCATTTGTTCCCTGTCCTGGGTGATCCATAGTGAATTGCGGCGTTTGTCATTCCATCGACATTCCACCTGTCTGTCAGCGTTGCGGCAATTCCAGTGTGTTTTTCTTAAAAGCAGTTGTGTTGTCTTTTAACAGTGTTGCTATAGAACGATGGGGCATTGATTTCTAGTTCCTGCAATTCCATTCCATGTCCAGGCCATGAATGATGACGGCGTGTTTTGTGTGAATCCACTTGATATTTTGCAGTAGTTGGTTCGCTATAGTAATAGTCATGGATTTTTCTTTTTTCCCCCCAGTCTGCTTTTTACTGTATTTGACAGTGTTGTTGCAGTGGGTTAAAGTATAACATTTTCTGAACGTCTGTGATAGTATGTTTTTTGTCCATTGAAGAAGAGAGAGAGCTGGCAAAGATGGAGGCATAGAGAAGAGGAAGTCAGGCTCAGCAGGAACAAAAGTGTGTGGGGCGGATCTAGGCATGGGTATGGGGGGGCAATGCCCCCCTAAATGCCCAGTCTGCCCCACCAAACATGATGGCATGCAAAACAACCCAAGATATTTCAAATTAAAGTGCTTCTATTTAAAATGATGTGAAACACTACTACTGCTACTAACTAACTACAGCTGTGGCACCACTAAACCAACAGCATTTCATCATTGAAAACAGAAAACTCTCTGAGTCAGACCTTTAGCTTTATGCATGCTGCGTGTCTGTTGCGACTTCAACAACAACTGATGTTATTATTGATGCTTTACTTGCCGAATAAAAGTCCTGTAACTGAAAATGGTATGGGTGCGGCTTCATCGATGGTATGGGGGCGATGAAGCCATACCATTTTCTCCTGCCCCCCAATTGGGAAATGTTACATCCGCCCCTGTTTGTGTGTGCGTGGAAGAGGGTGGAGGAGAGAGTGGAATGGATGAAGGAAGGCTGTGCAGCTTTGAAACGCTGGCGCTGAAGGAAAGACTGTGGCACTAGTGGTAGAATTGAGAATCGAGTATTTCTTTCCAGCACCGGCACACAATATTTTCAACTGTGCAGGTTTCCTACTCTGCACAGTGTTACGGATTAGTTTAATGACACAGATTACACATACTGCCAGCGTTTACTTGGCTCCTTGCCGGACATCATGAAAGCGTTTCTGGGAAAATTAACTGCATTTGTTATTTTCTTTCCAAAGCTAATTTTACGTGATTTAGTGGTGGTGGTGGTGTTTTTTTTTTTTTGTCGACTCTGCACCTTCCCGCACAAGGACATCAGTTTGCTCTTGGGGAGGGAAGTGGTTCCAATATGCTTTTTTTTCCTCTTCCCGTGACTCTGTAAATGACCAGCCTGCTGTTGTGCTGAGGGCAGCACACCGCTCTTAAAAGGTATAATGAAAAGTGGTCATTTGATTGGCCATGATTGAATTCGCCCGCAAGACGCCCAGCGAGTATATGGCTGAAACCAACCCATCTCAGCTAAACGATATGGTTACTCTGTTATACATAGGGTACTTTGTTATCCATAGGGTACTTCGCCCCTCTCTCCGCTCATGGCTATGTCGTCAGTCCACTGCCAAACACAGTATACTGTATATCATGTTGAGAACAACGCAGTGTGCCTGTTTACTGGAAATGTCTTCTAAGTAGGCGGTATTTCTTTTAATCATTTACATTCACTGCAATATTACCATTAACTTTGGCATTTCTGCTCTGCAATTAACTCCAAACCGATGAGAGGGAACCGAAGATGACATTTGACAGTTATTTTCGAGGCTCTCGCTGGATGTCCACTGCACAAGGAAGTGAAATAGATAGGAAAGTGTGTTTGAATGTAGGTTGTTCCGGTGCGGTGCAGTGCTATACTATAACTCAGTGGTTTTCAACCTTTTTCATACCAGAGCCCACTATTTTTATTTATTTTTTTTTCCCAGAATTTGAGCCATGGACCACCATTTGATGACATTTTAACCCAACAGACCCAAAAACTAAAGATTTCTTTTGTTTTTCTCCACAATTCCAGGATGGATTTCGGAGAAAACAAAAACAGGCAAACATACAGATCAAAATGACCATTAATCTTCTACATTCTCTAGTTGGGCTAATTCACATGATGGATATTATAACTATTGAGAGTGTAAACATGAAACCAAATGGACCCGCAAGGTTTCATGTTTATGCTCTCAAAGGGTTACTTCTGGTTAACCAACTTTCCATCATTTAGCCTGGGGACCACCTGGAACCCTCTCAAGGACCACCCAACATGGGTCCCCGGACCACCTGTTGAAATCCCCTGCTATAACTCTCTAATCCCCTTTCCCCTGGATTTATTATGCTTGTTGTCATCACTCCATCGCCCTGATACGCAGAGCATTGCGGTGTAAGTAAGCCTGTGTTGTGTTTCAAGACACTTGACAGTTTGCACTAAATGCTAAAATGGTCACAGCTTTCACTCTTGTTGACACGTTTTGGTTCTGTACGCACTGCGCTCTACGGTTTAGCAGCCGCTACAACATTCCAGCCACTCAGCCATACAGCCAGTCAGCTTGCCAGACACTCGAGGAGCTCAGCCAACCAATGAGCCAGTTCTAGTGCAACGACGTGCTGTTGCCATTGTTCTGTCCACATGGCCACTTGTCCGGCCATCCAACTGAAAACATTGTTATGCGTCCAGTCGGCCTGTCGTCCATCCATTCGGACAACGAATGCAAAACAATAACTCAATCAATGTTCCCCATGGCACCTATTTAAATCTACACCGTTATTTATTTATGTGTAATGCTCTCCTTTTTTTAATGTGTGCGATGAGATTGTTTTCATCCATCCATGCCATGTTTTCCTGTGTGTCTGTCTGTCTGTCTGTTGAACCCTCAACATTGACCCTTTACGCTGTCTCACATGCACTTTCAAAGGCTGTCTTTGCGTATCAGCAGTCCCAATTCTCAATCGTCTAAACCAGGTTTTTTCAACCATTTTGATACCGGGACTACCATTTATTCAGCATTTGAGCCACGGACCACCACTTGATGACATTTCAGCCCCACACAGACCCCAAAACTAAAGATTTCTTTTGGTAAACATGGGGGGTCCATTTGGTTACATGTTTGCACTCTCAAGAGTTACATCTGGTTAACCAACTTTCCATCATTTAGCTGGGGACCGCCTGGAACCCTCACAAGGTAGTGGTCCCCGGACCAGTGGTTGAAAACCACTGCTCTAAACCTTCAAGTGGAGTTGCATAATTCCTGTCTAAAGATTATGATGCACACTGGCTGGCATAGTGAGAAGTGTTAGACATCTATGTGGTCTGCCAGCGATCGTCTCCACTGTGTGTGTGTGTGTGTGTGTGTGTGCGCGTGTGTGTGTGTGTGTGTGTGTGTGTCGCTCCATGCCTCATGCCGTCCCTCGCTCTCTCTTGGCTCTGTCACATACTTCGGATCGTACAGAATCCATGGTGCATATTAAGGAGGCGACGTGTCGCAGATGTTTAATGTACCTCCAACTGCTCGCCACAACAGGTGGTCCCTTTCGCTTTTTCGCTGCCCCTGCCTGGAAATGAGAAATAATACGGAGCGAGCAGCACGCCCTGTCGGCATCTGGTGCTGTTTTTTTGCCTGGTGGGTAAACAGAGGACACTGGTGGCGGTGATGATGGATTGGTCTTGCATGTCCCTGCCGTGGTTCAACAACATGCATGGCAGGGCTGGACTGTGGAAGTGGTATAGTGGTTGTTGTCGACACAGAGCAAGGCTATTTTCTTGTTTGTTGGTGCACTCTGGCAGTGTCTGCAGTGCCTTTTTTATGAATCAGTGGATGTTAATGCAACGTTGGCTATTCCAGTCACAGCTGAAGTGGGGAGGAGGGTGTAGGGAAGTCCCAGTGGGAGCGGCGAAGCCCCCCATGGCAGCTCCATTATTCATGGCTCAACCTGGGCTTGTAGGAGAATACTTAACCCTTTGTGTCAGATCTACAAGCTCATATCCTTTGTTTCAGATCTACAAGCTCATATCGTGCCACCGAGTGTCGCGATATGAGCTTGTAGATCTGATTTTTTTTTTAAATTTTCTAGTTTCTGATGCTAGATTCTGACATTCTAGTTTCTCTGAACAAATCTATGTTCCTGTGTCAGTGATGCTAACATATTTCATGCCAAGGACCACCAGAATTATCCATATTTGGCTGCTGACCCCCATCTGAAAACATGTTGTTCTAGCGATCCCCAGAAGCAAAAAAAATGAGTTAAAAATGTTTGCTTCAAAAATAATGTATTCAGAGATTTGCAGCACATTTTCACAACGTTTCAAAAATAGCAGAACTACAAGCTCATATCGCGCCACTCGGTGGCGCGATATGAGCTTGTAGATCTGCTATTTTTCAATAGTTAAAACACCAAAACGCGTTCAGTACAGGCAGGGTTAAAATCAAACAGGGCCAGGGAGTGCCGTGCCCCCTGGGAAATGTGGTTCTTTGTGTTAAGGTGTAGGTGAGAGAGGGGGGTGGAGAATTAAGTGGGTATAGCGGATGGAGCGGTGGTTGGTTGAGGGTTCATTCTCTCTCCACTCTGGTGGTTTCTGCGTGAAAGCTGTCTGTCAACAGAGTGACCAAACGCTCCTCATGCTTCTGCCCCCTGTGGTCTTCTCTGTCACTCTCTAGTGCACGTTTGCCCTGATGCTGTCTCTTCTATATGGATGTCACTAATGGATTCACCAGGAGAAAATAAATGATTAAGTGCAGTGCTTGACCTCTATAGCATGACCAGGCCAGTGTTGCCAACTTGGTGCATTTGTCCCTATATTTAGCTTTTTTTCCCCCAGACTGCCTAGCGCCAAAATTAGTGGAAAACGTCTGACGGAAAATCAGTTGGGGAGAAATTGGTTGACAGGTGCCAGAGATAAAACCCTTGTTCTTCACCATTTTTTCCTCCTATGATAGAGTCCTCCTTCCTTCCTTAGAAAGTTACACATCTATTTGGTTACCATTGGTAACCAAAAAGTGCTCTCGTGCGTTCTATTGTATTTTGGAAGTGCCACTAGTACATTTTGGATCTTGGCAGTTGGCAACACTGGACCAGGCAGCAGTAAAATGCCTTCCGCTTGAATGGCAAGGAACCACATGGACTAACACTGAACACGGATCCAGTGGCAGAACGTATACAGTGCATCTCTACAGCTAATGTGACAGAATAGGGGTCAGGTATTATTAGCTCCACCTTTTGCATTTATAGTTTCTTTTCTGCAATTAATTTCTACGTCAACTCGGCTCTTTTGATGTGTCGAAAACCGTGTGTGTTAGTGAGCGTCACGGTGAACGTTCAGTGAACCTGTACATCCCCCCCCACACACCATTATCTAATCAGTATTTTCAGCCAACTTGACTTAAATTGAATGCAACAAGATCAAAGGAAAAATATATAATTACTCCTAGGTTTTGTGACAAGTCAGACTTGATAAAAAAAAACATGTGATTTTAAAGGAATCCTTGAGCAAGACATGCTGCATACACACTACACAGTGGGGACAAAAGAAGCACTGACCACATGACTCTCTCTGTCCAAGAGAGTTAATTTGATCATGCATGTTTATTCCCCTGAATAATTATTATTTGAATAATTATTAGTCATGGGTGCAACCCAGAGCAGCTTAATGATTTATTCTGCAGAGCGGAGTCTCGTGCAATTACCTGGCGCACCAAAAACACCAGGGAGCGACGGAGGTCGACTGAAAACCACACACATTGGTTTCAATCAAAGCTCATTAGTCGTAACAAATGACTACGAGGCTGAAGTGAGACGTCAATAAAATAGTTTGCACCGACTTAACGTTCGGATCAGTATGCATCTCAGAGCGGATGTTGAAACGGTTGCGAGGGGGAAATCATTGAGGCCTCAGAGTGTGTGTGTGTGTGTGTGTGTGTGTGTGTGTGTGTGTGTGTGTGTGTGTGTGTGTGTGTGTGTGTGTGTGTGTGTGTGTGTGTGTGTGGGTGTGTGTGTGTGTGTCATTGCTATGCAGAGCAGTGAGTGGTAAGGCTTCTTTCAGCAACTCCCCCCAAGCCAGAAGGTGACTTTGTATGGACGCCAAGAGCTAAATTCTCAACATGGGACTGATTGCACTGCTTGCCAACATTAGGGATGTGATGCTGTGGAAGGGGAATGGCGAGGAAAAAAAAATGTGTTGCAGATATTTTGCTTGGTGCAGTGACTCATTAAACTAGAAAGAAATGTAAATCCTAAACAGAGCTCTTCACCTTGAGTAATTAATGCTCTTTGTCATTGGTTATTGGGTTACTAGTGTCAAGTCTCCCTTAGCAGTTAGCATAGACTCACCGGAAGGCATGCTCACACGCACGCATGCATGCATGAACACAAAGGCGTTAGATTTGCATGTGTACGGAGGGTGGCTTTGTAATGACATGGCCATGGCGGTGTCACTGGGAATGAATGAGCAAGTCGGAGTATAATGCTCTCTTCATAAGTTGAGCATCTCTCTTTCTCTTGAATCAGAGCAGGTTAGGTTGAGGTTTGAGCAGGCTAAAGCCTTCGTAGCCTTATTGTGAATATGCACACGCATGCGCGCGCGCACACACACACACACACACACACACACACACATGGGTGGTCCTACGATAGCTTCCTGTGCACAATTCTTTAATCCATTAAGTTTTCTTTGATCTTGGTACATTGTTAATCTAAGTCAAGTTTCCTGAAAACCCTAATTAGCAGCTTGTTTTTCCATGTAAATGAGCTTAGCGATCAGTATTGTTGTGGGTAAGGAAAAAGACAATGTTTCAAGTACCAAGTGAATGACTCCGTAGTATTTAATGTTTTAAAAGTATTGTTTATTCTTTAATACACTTAATCTAAATGTTGTGATAGTACTGTACGTGTTTTAACTACCGTACTTTCCGGGTTATAAAGCGCACCTGAATATAGGCCGCATCGGCCAAATTTAGCGAAAAAATCAATTGTGTACATATACAAGACGCACTGGCCTATTAGCCGCGGGTGTTTTAATGCTTAATTACCATATGTAAGGGTTCTTGCACAGATGAGATTGTCGGCAACGAAATGCTGTTTGAGAAGCATCCTTTTTATTATTTAAACGACTACAGAACTGCACGTGCTGTATGTAATTAACGCTAGAGCCATAGACCAGGGACGGATCTAGGCATAGACATGGGGGGGGGGGTGCCCTCTAGACGCCCTGACTGCCCCACCAAACATGACGGAATGCAAACAATGAAAACTTCAAAAATATTTCAAATCAAATGCTTATAGCGGTAGTTAAACATAGACTAACTACAATTGTGGCACCACTAAACCAACTGCCATTTTCGGCTGCCCCCCCGATTGAGAAATATTACATCCAGGCCTGGCCAGTGGCCATAGAGTGTAGCCGGAGATACGCAAACTCCGATCACTTCATGAAACCAAATGAGCGCTTGCGGGTCCATTTGGTTCATGAAAAAAGGTAGCCTACCGTACATCTGGTTAACCAACTGTCCACCATTTAGCTGGGGACCACCAGGAGTCCTCTCAATGTTTAAGACGCTCGACGAGGCGTCTTTATTGCCGCCTCCACGGACCCACTCCTATTCCTGATCGCGCTGCTGCTGCTGCTGCTGCTGCTGCTGCTGCTGCCGCCAGCCTTTCTAAACCCGTTCGTGGATGTTTTGACACTTTTCCACGCAGTCAGGATCCACTGGCAGACTTGAGAAAACGTTGCTTTCAGCATGTTGCTCGCGCTGGTGCATGGTCCGTGCGCTGGCGCCGCGGTCCGCGGAGCTCATGGCGTCTCCGCCGCGCTGGCGTTCCTCCCGTTGGTCCGCCGTCTAACCATTGATTCATTGAGCAGATAGATTTCCTTATTTTTCAACCAGCTCGACTGACTTTAGCTGCGTTATATTATATTTAGCCGACTTCTTCGTTTGCTTTCCATGATGCATTTAGTAGTGTCTGTCTTAGAGAACTGCCTGTGCCCTGTCCCCCTAGATTTCCTGCTCGGGCCGGCTTAAAGTTGGGGTGCATACCGTGCATTTAGCCGTAAACATCCATACATTGGCCGCACCGCTGAATAAGCCGCAGGGTCCAAAGCACGGGACAAAAGTCGTGGCTTATAACCCGGAAAGTACGTTAAATATTTTACATGATGGCATTCATCCTACTTAACTACTTAAACCGTACATACTTTTGGATCACAGTCCCACAGGGGTTTGTAGTTGACCCTTTGCTTTTTTCCACTGCACCAAACCTCTAGCCAATCTGAAAGCTAGTAAGGCGTCACGTTGCAAGTCGTCGTGAACATTATACAGTTGTTATCCTAAATAAATTTATCAAATTTTAACACACCATTCATGAGGTCTCAGACTATACTATTATATAGTCTTCGTGTGCAGCACACATGAGGATTTTCAGAATGAGTGAATCAATGTGTATCTTAGAAAAACAGAAACAGTCTACAAAGTTCCTAATCATTGAACCACATGGTGATTCAGTGACAGGACTGACAATTAAGACAACACAACACACGCGGTATCTTCTCCAAGCATGCGTTTGTTTTGCTCTCCTCCCTGGATCAGCGTCAAAAATATAAACACTACGGTCTCAAGTGGTTAATTTATGAACTTGAGAGCATCTCTTCCACTGAATTGTATTCACCGCAATTATTGAGCTTTCTTGACAAAATGATCCCAAATGATCAAGTGGATCGCATAACGCTTCGATCGCAAAGCGGAAGGGAACTCTTGGGATGGACTAGATGGTTAGATTTAGATAATTTGAATGTGTTTAGGGGAAATGTTAGTTTTAGGCATAATTGTTTCCCTAACTGAGGTGGGATCCATATTTGCAGTAATAATACCCGATAATAGTCATAAATTCAGTTATAAAGTCAGTTTTATTGTAGTTCCACATTGTCAAACCAGTAGAAGGAGGAAGATGAGTTCTCCAAATGCATTTTCTTTCCCTGATTCCATGTATAAGATGTGACTATACAATAGCACAGTGCTGCATGGCGCCACACACATTCATACACATCCTGTGAATGCATGCATATACAGTACATGCGTGCACACACAATGAATGCGAGGTAATTATCAAGCACACACTTGCACGCACAAGTCGCACATACAGTACATGCACATTTACACACGACAGCACTTTATTGAGATAACCCAAAACATTGCTTTGTCCGTTGCAAGCCGTTTCACTCCTTAATATTGATGGAGCTATCATATTGTAGTAGAAATTATGCATGGATCAGTGTCACCTTGGCCGTGTGGGTGTGCAAAAAAACACGCATGAACGCGTTATGCCTGTATGTGTGGGGCTGTGTGTGTGTGTGTGTGCATGTGGGTGTATTATTATTATTATTGGGATACGAGACGAGGACTGCGTTGGCGGATGCAACTCCCAAATGAAAATTGTTATTGATTTTGTTTTGGGGCTTGTTGGCATGTTCAGTATGTGCCGAAAAGCATGGTGTTCTTCCTCCAAAAACACTCATGTAAAAAGCAAGAGTGCAGAGGCCCTGTAAGAGTGCACATGCAATGAGCCCACTCATTCACTCGCATGCGCACACACGCGTGCACGCGCATGCACAATATAACATGCGAGAATGGTTTCCAGTTATACTACTGTAGGTTAATGGAGGCCCACACACAGGCATGGGTAGAACCTCTCCTGGGGATTCCAGGAGCCAATCGTTTTCCAGGAAGGTTTTCACTACGCACCAAACATAAATAATAGAAAAAAAAAAACAAAAAACAGCACAACAAATGAAAGGCTGACCTTTTTTCCGTTTGTGTCGACCTTCAGCGTTTGTCTCCCTTCCTCCCCCGATGTGCTCGTTTGCTTTGTCACTTCGTTTTCATTTCACAAGGCGCTGTATAATGCACACTTTAGTGTGTGTGTGTGTGTGTGTGTGTGTGTGTGTGTGTGTGTGTGTGTGCGTGTGCGCGCGTGCTGTGCAGATACAGAGTAATGAGGCACTATGACCCATTGCATTTACAATCAAATCTACTTTGAGCTATAGGGCTAGTTTGCTAGGAATGTGTTAGTCCAGTGGTTTTCAACCTTTTTGTAGCCACAGGCCACCATTTGAGGACACTTTAGCCCACAGACCCAGAACAAAAGATTTATTTTGCCTGCGTCTACAATACCATGCTGGATTTTGGAAACAAAACAGGCAAACAAAAAAGAGTTCTTCTACATTCTCTAGTTGTGTAGACTTGGGCTACTTCAGATGATGAATATTTTAACTCTTGACAGTGTAAAATGAAATTTAGCCTGGGGACCGCCTTTAATCCTCTCAGGTACCACTGGTGGTCCCTGGACCACCTGTTGAAATCCCATGTGTTAGTCCATTCAGTGAATTCGGGATTCATAATGGACATGTATTTACAGTAGTATCCTGTTGAGACTGGTATTGTTCTGGTTTAGGTTAAAGGTTTTGAGTCGTCATGCTGAAAGCAACAAATCCATTAATTCGCCATAGGAACGTGCATGTCGGGATGCCAGCGTGAAAACGGCAGCTGTGATTGGCTAACCCGATCACATGACTGTCCCAATCATTGTCCCCATTCATTAGAAGCCTGTGTAGAAGATCCACCATTGGACTGGCCCTATGAAGTCAACGGAATTTTGCATAACTCTGTCTACGCTCTTGATCTGCTCTCCACCCACTCACACTTTCAGCTAGTTTGCTACAGGGCTGAGCTCCGTGATTCATACATTGGACATAATTCTGTCCGAATTTTGCTGTGAATCACTGGTTATGCTGTGTATATGAAGTTCTAACTTTCGAATCGCTTAGACACATCAATATTGTTTTTATAAAATAGTTGTTTTCTAAGATTATCTCCACATGCACACACATTACTGTATCTGTCTCTGACTAATGGGCCAAACGGACTGTAGGAGTCTTTTATGTTGTCAGCGAGCCGAGAGTGACCAAATCATCATGTATTTCACACTGCAGGAGTTATTGTTTAAAATCGACTGTCTTTATATCTTTGTGGCTTTCACACTATACTATTGATAGCCGACTACGGATCACATACTGCAACACACTGCGACTTCACCAAGATGAAATCTAGACCCGGTACACATGCATCATTTGCTTTTTATTTCGATTCATTCTCAGAACAGGCTTGGGGACCCCTGCACGGAGCAGCATGACTCACTTCACATTCATGTGATTTTTGATTTGAGATTGCATCTTGATTGTGTCATGTTATTCTTCAAAAGGGAATGACGGGTTACTGTACGTCTTCATGTTGTAATGACGTAAGTACAGGTGATTCCATAAGACCATTCTGTTTTTCATCATCTTTATGTCTCTGATGTTTCAACGGTACATATTATACTGTATGTGAAATTCTCTGTAATATCAGGTGCTACTATTACGCAACACGATTGCGATTCCTTCTACAGCAGCCCTGAGAGTAGATATCTCCTATACCTGGAGTTTTCAACAGGTGGTCCGGGGACCACCAAGGCTCCCTCAGAGGATTCTACGTGGTCCCATGCTAAATGATGGACCCTTGGTAACCTTGGTAACCAACCTTGGTAACCATGCTCCTTTATAGATATGTAACTCTTGAGAGCGTAAAAAGAAACCAAATAGACCCTTACGGGTCCATTTGGTATCATTTTACGCTCTCAAGAGTTAAATTATATTTAAACATCTGAATCACTTCATTTTTAAGAATCTACACAATTAGAAATGTAGAATAATTGTTATTTTGACCAACGTTTTGCCAGTTATTTTTCCTAAATTGTAGACAAAAACTTGAAAATCCTTAGATTTGTGACCGAGAGAATAAACTCAACATCAAGTGGTGGTTCGTGGCAAAAAATAGAATAAATAGTGGGCCCTAAAAGGGTGAAAACCACTGTCTTATACTAATCTCAATGTAGTGAAGACACTATTCCTGGCCAGCGGTGTCTGTGTTGTGGTCTAGGCAGTGTTCAACATGGTGGTACACACATTGATGGGAAACATGGCACCCTCAATTGTTGTATGAATTCTCCCATGGCACGTTGGCCACAGCTCAGCGAGAACACGGCTGCTCTGTGAGCTCGATCGACACCGACTGGGAACGTCTGAAAGACCTCTGAAGATACTGTACATCCGTAGTGCGTTGGCAGCAAGCGCTGCACCGTGCATTCCCAGCCAATCACAACGGGTCGATGAACGATGGCTCCGCCCGGGTCAGAGAAAATCGACAAATAGCCTTCAAGGTTCACAAAAAAGGAAAACGACAACAACAAACGGGTCGGTTTGTGCGAATGACTTCGTCCTCTTCGTTATTAAGAAGGGCAGATTTTTGAAGGGAGATTTTTTTTCTCCTCCTCTGTGTCTGAGATGACAGACATTAGTGCAGGCTCTCTCTCTCTCTCTCTTTCTCTCCAGTCTTTCCAGCCTGTTGGAGTCTGGCAGAGAAAACGTTGTGGAGCTGACAGGCTGTGATTAGCCAAGCCTGGTCCTCAGCATGCTGCTCATTGTCATATTAATTTCTCCTAAGTGCCATTTCTGATGAAAAGTAATGTGGTAATGGAGGGAAGAAAAAAAAGCATGACATTTTGTGCACCTCCTAGGGAACAGGGATTGTGTCTCGTATATGTATGTGTTTGTGTGTTTGCTGGAAATTGTGACAATTAATGCAGTTACTTGTTTCTTTCCCAAGGACAATTCTTGTATGACTTTTGGGTCTTGCGGAAATCCACACAAGTTGGATTTATTATCACTCTCTCCCTCTGCTCTTTTGTGCGGACGTGTCTTGGTTACACTCTTATCTGTGGCTGAAGTATTAGTTAGCTGAATAACAGGAGCTGGTAAAGTGATCTATTTTTACAGTACAGACAGTACAAATCAGGCTTAACTGTCACAGCTTAGAAAAGCCCTTGTTACTGTATGGAATTCTCTCATAGCCTGGTCGATACTGTTATCAGATTGGCACTACTCTTCAGCTTCATCCCCTCGATCCCTTCATAACTTTACTCTTACACACTCTTGTAATTCTACAATCTTATCGTCTCTCCTCTACTATTCTTCTTTCTTGTGTTTCTTCCCCTTAACCCCCACCCCCCCTGCCCATTTCTATTTTCACCAGCGATAAGTGAAAATAGCTGAGATGAGCTTATCGGAGCGTGAAGTACTGGATCAGTAGTTTTCAGAGTGAGGTCTGGGGACCCCCAGGGGGCCAGGGCGCATGCATCCCATCGAAATGTAGTCCTGAAACTATGAGCGTGCCAACGTATGGCGTGAGTCTGCGAATGTCAGAGGGCTCTTCAAAGCATCAGAGATGTAGGCTGAACGTTGAGCGGTGTGTAAACTGCATGTCTTTTGCTATATTGCTGCTGTAATTTGTTATGGTTGTTGGTTGAGGCTAACGTGGGCTGCCTGTTGTCGTGCAAGTCTGCAACTATGGTTCTGTATTTGACTGTTTAGTTTGAGTGCAATGCATGTACCAAATGTGTATGGTACACACAGTATCTCTAGGAAATGATAGAGTGGACACATAGTATTGCATAACGACATATAAAACAACAACAGCCCTTCATAGGAACATATTTTCCACCTCTTATTGTCTCTGGAGTGCAATAATCTGTGTGGATATCCACTATAGCAGTGGGTATCTTTGAAGTTGACAGCATGCAGTGGCTCAATGGCTAATTGATTCTGAGATGGACACTGTAGATAAGAGTGTGTGTGTGTGTGTGTGTGTGTGTGTGTGTGTGTGTGTGTGTGTGTGTGTGTGTGTGTGTGTGTGTGTGTGTGTGTGTGTGGTATGTACAGTAGTGTTCAAAATAATAGCAGTCTGTTCAAAAAACTGAATAAAGCCCAAAATCCTTATAGTGATTTTATTTCCATGCATTGGGAACACTGCACATCATATTTTAAATCAAAACATGCAGAAAAAAGCAGAAATTATTTAATTACTTTACAGAAAATGAAGAAAAATGAACTTTGGGCTTTTCAAAAAAATAGCAGTGTCTGCACTTTACTTTACAAACTCAAATATTTACTGTATTAACTGAAAAATATCCAGGATTCAGCATTCCTGTGAATCACTAAACTAATATTTAGTTGTATAGCCACTGTTTTTGAGAACCGCTTCACATCTGTGTTGCATGGAGTCGACCAACTTCTGGCATCTGTGAACAGGTATTCCAGATTTGACAACGTTCCATAATTCCTCTGCATTTCTTGGTTTTGCCTCAGAAATAGCATTTTTAATGTCACCCCACAAGTTTTCTATCAGATTAAGGTCCGGGGATTGGGCTGGCCACTCCATGACTTTAATTTTGTTGGTCTGGAACCAAGAAGCTGCTCGCTTCATGGTGTGTTTGGGGTCGTTGTCTTGTTCAAACACCCATTTCAAGGGCATTTCCTCTTCAGCATAAGACAACATGACCTCTTCAAGTATTTTGATGTATCCAAACTGATCCATGATCCCTGGTATGCGATAAATAGGCCCGGCACCATAGTAAGAGTATCAGGATGCTTGCACCACAATGCTTTACTATGGGGATGTTTCGCTTACTATGGTGCCGGGCCTATTTATCGCATACCAGGGATCATGGAAATCATCAAAATTAAAGTCATGGAGTGGCCAGCCCAATCCCCGGACCTTAATCTGATAGAAAACTTGTGGGGTGACATTAAAAATGCTGTTTCTGAGGCAAAACCAAGAAATGCAGAGGAATTATGGAACGTTGTCAAATCTGGAATACCTGTTCACAGATGCCAGAAGTTGGTCGACTCCATGCAACACAGATGTGAAGCGGTTCTCAAAAACAGTGGCTATACAACTAAATATTAGTTTAGTGATTCACAGGAATGCTGAATCCTGGATATTTTTCAGTTAATACAGTAAATATTTGAGTTTGTAAAGTAAAGTGCAGACACTGCTATTTTTTTGAAAAGCCCAAAGTTCATTTTTCTTCATTTTCTGTAAAGTAATTAAATAATTTCTGATTTTTTCTTCATGTTTTGATTTAAAATATGATGTGCAGTGCTCCCAATGCATGGAAATAAAACCACTATAAGGATTTTGGGCTTTATTCAGTTTTTTGAACAGACTGCTATTATTTTGAACACTATGTATGCTCTTGCCCTTGTTGATATTTGCTAATATCCCTTGTCTTTCAGTCGGAACCCAAAATGCAACCTCTCGGTTTATTAATAATCTCAATTAAGCTTGTCATGATGTTTTTGTATTCCTTATAGAGGAGGAGATGCCTCATCTCACAATCCACAGTACTGTAGGCCGTGCTTGTTCGACGACTCTACATATTTTCAGCTTGTCCACAGCTTTGTTAGACAACAGACAGACAATAATCAAAACAATTATATACGTAATCTTTTAAAATCATCTACAAGTTTGATCGTCTTTCACTACTTGCCACTTTATAATTATACCTGGTTGTAGCTTAGCACCTTCACCTCACTTTATGCTGTTACAGTTGCACTTTACTGCTCTAGTCTGTTGCACTACGTCACTTGCTGTTTCTTGTATTGTTTGTATTTGTCCTTTCTATTGCACTGTCTATTGACTTATTGCACTGTGGAGCAATGGAAACATTATTTCATCCCTGTATATGTCCTGACATACACTGGAGTGACAAAAAAAAAAAAAAGTTAGTTGAAAGAGTCCATTAACCACTTAAACACAAATATGTCTCAATCATTACACAGCAACACATAAGGCTAATAAGTCTCATATGGATAAATACATTACACTTGTCCTCTATAACTCCAAATGAACATTTAAAACACGTAAAATAGTTCATATTTTTACCCTTTGGGCGTCGCCATTTCGCTGTGCCTGTCATAGGTATTACGTCACACGAGATTATGTTCTTCTTGACTAGGACTCCAAATTGCCTAGAAACGCCACTGAGGATGGTGTAGTGGTCTTTGTGTACCGTATTTTCCGGACTATAAGGCGCACTTAAAAGTAATTTTCTCAAAAAACAACAGTGAGCCTTATACTGTATATGGATCATTTGATTGTAGTAGCTTCTATCCATTGTTGGCTGAAGTAGCTTCTATTCTATGCGCTTTATAATCCAGTGTGCTTTTTATATGAACACGGTACTTTTGTGTCCCATTGTGTGTACGTGGTTGCATGTGGGAATGCTGTGCTGAGTGCGCAGTGTGTGTGTCTGCGTCCGTAACTCCGTGCATGCATGTGTTTATGGGTGGGTGGATCCATGTATCTGATATTTTAAATGGACTTCACTGTCCATATCTCTGAGGGTCAATCGGAGCCTCATGCCTGCACAGGGCCCACGAGGATTGTCCTGCCCAAAGGGAAATCAATATGGTCAATAAGATGAGCATTAGGATGGCCAAGCGCTTTGAACAGGCCTTTTTCTTTTCTTTTTTTTTTCCTTTCAGAGGCTGTAAACGTGCTCTGTCCATTCAATCTACTGTCTGTCAGTTTAGAGAGAGGGAGAGAGAGAGAGAGAGTGGGAAGAAAAAGAGTCATCTGTCAATCAGGCAGAAAGCACATTTCTGACACACGTCTTCTGAGTGACAGCCATTCACAGCCACAAATTGTATTTTCTTTCTTTCTTTTTCCTATTCCATCTTTCCGGACCATCATTCCCTGCCTTGGACCAAAACATAGTTGCTTTCACATCAAGCTCTGAAACGTTCTGGATAACTTGTCCTTGAGGAAAGCATTATATTTGGTCTTCAGAATGAGACCTTATGAAACCATGCAGACACAGTACAGAGGACAGTGCAATGCCATGTTTTGGCTTTTATTGAAACGACTCGGCTTTTATGCATGCCTTCATAAAAAATACTCTTAATGACTTTCATGAGTGAGCATAACTTAAGGTAAGCCCCTTGAAGGGCTTTTTATTATTAGAAACACTCAGTTTTGTTTTTGGCAGGCATTTCTTAGATTTAGTCAGACTTTTGGACAAAATGCGGCCTATTCATTTTAATCACACTTTAGTCATATGAACAAAATGCTTAATTAATTAGTATAGCCACATGTTGTCATTTCTATCCTTGATAGTTTTTGACTAGTTTTAGTTGACGGGAACTCAAAGAGGTTTAAGTCAGTTTTAGTCTGTGGGAAATCTAAACCTTTAGTCCCATGTTAGTAAAAGAAATTAAATGAAAACATGTATTTAAACTACTTTAACGAAGTCAGAGTATAATAGGCACAGTATATTTAAGGTGCAGTTGGTGTTCTGATGTTAGACCTGGTTGCTTATTTGTCATCACAAAAGCAACGCCAGTTTCAGGTATTTTTTAGATTTAGTCTTTTGAACGAAAGGCTTGTTCATTTTAGCCACATTTCAGTCATTTCCATTCATGATAGTTTTAGTCTAGTTTTAGTCAACATCCTGAAAAGGCTATTTTAGCTTGTCAGTTTTAGTCTCCGTCCCGAAAGAGGTGCTGACAAAGTCAATTTAGTTATGGTCAGGAGTGACGAAAACAACAGTGGCAAACACTAGGCTACATTGCGTAGCATTCAGGATTGTGTTGCGTTTTTCCAAACACTGTCAAACAGTGTGCAGCATACAGGCGAGGTTCACCACACCAGGCAGTGTCTTGTTAGGGCTCATTCAGAGTTTAGATTTTTGGTGACCACCGCCACCACCGCTATTCATAAGTCTGTCGCCACCACCTCAACCATCCTCCTCCTCCGCTCTCCCTTTGTTCTCCTCGAATGTTCATTGTTGTTTATTTGTTACCCTTCTGCTTTCCCTCTCTACTGCCTACCTGCCTCAATTATAATAATTTCTGCTCCTTTTATGTTTATATCCTATTCTATTTAAAGCATTGTCTCTCTTTCTTCTTTCTTCCTTCGTTCTCCTCCAGCCTGTCGCTCTGTGGTGTGTTGTGTGTTTTTGTTTTCTTTTTTGCTAAAAAGAAAACGAAAACACACAACACACCACAGAGCAAGCGGTGGTTTGGAGGTGAGTGAAATCAGAGAAGACGGCTGAAAAGAGCGGTGGTTGCGGCCGTATGACGACACTTACTGTCGTTTTTTTTTTTTTAGAGCAGCCATTCGTCTAGAGGAACAATAAAAATGATTGGAAACGCTTCTGACAGCTTCTGTGTTACTAGTATCCTCCAGTGACTGTCTCTTTGTGATCAGAGACACAACAAGGATTTCATGTTTTTCGCTTTGAGATAAAGGACAGTGCCACTCAACACAACCTCATGCTTGCTTTGACGAGGAAAGCTCCATTTTGTGAATTGCCATTGACGTTCCAAGCCTCCATATTATTATGGAGTCCATAAGGCACAGGCACGACAAGTAACAGTCGATACATGAACCACTGCTATTTCCCTTGTGTGTGGGACTCCATTTATCTCTGTTCACATGTTATTCCCAATGTATTCCCATTGCATGCATTCCCATTATTGACACGTCCCTGTCCCGTGTTCTGTCAGCGTTTGATGGGCCGCCTCAATGCTTTTCCAATGGGAGTCACGTGTGGTTTCAATGGGTGGGAGGCTGGCAGCAATCAGCAATCAAACAAAGATGTTTTGTCAAACCCTGTGATTCCCATTGGAAAAGCATTGAGGCGGCCATCAAACAGACATGGGTTCTATACTGTAGGTGTGTGTGGGGTCAGAGGTCCTCTCTCTCTCTCTCTTTCTCTCCCTTCGTACACTTGTAGCCTAATGTTCTACCCTCTTTGAGAAAATTGATTGTTTACTTTCAATTTCCAGTGTTTTATTCTGTTCTATTAGTCTGTTATACTGTATTATTGAAAGCATTGCATTCCTACAATGACACTTTGATCCCATGGAGTGTGTTTTTACATAACCTGTGAATGTGTTGATACTAGTCAATAGACTGCACCATCTCGGATTGGAACAAAGCATGCGATAGTGCTATCACAAAATGACCGTTAATCTTCTAGTTGTGTAGACTTGGGCTTATTCAGATGATGAAGATTTTAGCATTGGTTTCATTTTTACGCTCTCAAAGAGTTACATCCGGTTAACCGACTTTGCATCTGGTTAACCAACTTAGCTGGGGACTACCTGGAACCCTCTCAAGGACCATTGGTGGTCCCTGGTTGAAAGCCACTGACCTAGAGACTCGAGACTAGAGACGATGCCAAACCACTTCTTGCAAAGCAAACGCCCAGATGAAACGGCGGGTGATGGATGCTGTTGTTTACGCCGGTAACATGACATACACATTTGCTGCACTGACACCGTTAATGTTTTTATGAGTGACAGGCTGTTATAGATTGTTATTTTAAAACCCTGTCTGTTAAAGGTTAATGATCTCTTAACGACCTAAGCGTCTTCCGACGACTGCAGGGAGTCTGGAAAATAGAGTCAGCCACGGTGAGAGAGATGCACAGAAGATGAGGAGGAGAGAAGGAGCCGAAAGGAGAGGAGACACCCTGACAGGGGCGGATGTAACATTTCCCAATTGGGGGGGCAAGAGAAAATGGTATTGGAGCGGCTTCATCGCCTCTGGTGTGAAGCGGCATGAAGTCTCAGTGTCGCACCCATACCATTTTCGATTAAAAGAATTTTATTAGGCAAGTAAAGCATCAATACTAAAATCAGCTGTTGTTGAAGTTGCAACAGACACGCAGCATGCATAAAGCTAAAGGGCTAACAGAGTTTGCTGTTTTCAATGATGAAATGCTGTTGGTTTAGTGGTGCCACAGCTGTAGTTAGTTAGTAGTGTTTCACATCATTTTAAATACAGTATAAGCAATTTGAAATATCTTGGGTTGTTTTGCATGCCACCGTGTTTGGTGGGGCAGTCAGGGCATTTAGGGGGGCATAAATGCCTAGATCCGCCCCTGCACCCTGAAGCTTGAGAGACTGAAAGCCAGGGATGGCAAAGCGGGAAAGGAAAGCAAGGAGATGATAAAACGGAGAGAGAGAGAGAGAGAGAGAGAGAGAGAGAGAGAGAAGACGATAAGTGGGAGGGAGTGAGAGGGAGGTAGAGGAGGTTGCTGAGTGGAGCCAAGGAGGCGTGTGGGGGTCTGGAGGGGGGTCTGGGGGGTGGTGGGGGGTCCGGTGGGGATTGCTGTGTGTTTATCCTTGCTCTGCAGCAGGCTGGCGAAGCGTTACCTCAGGAAAGGGGCTTTTAAAAGGCGAGGAGGCTGCAGCTCTGCCATGATCTGTTAATACCCACAGATACACAGGGGCTTCAGCACAGCGCTCTGGGGGGTGAGGTGGTTGAGTGTGTGTGAGAGAGAGAGAGAGAGAGTTTGTGACTGTGCATTCGTATCATATATCCTCAGACAGTGCCCCCAACCCCGAGTCACCCACAGAGCCATGTAGCTACTGCAACGATTAAGAGATTAGACAGGACTATCATGGGGCCTTGGTGGGATGTAGTCAGTGTTGTCACCTAAACCTGCTGCTGCTGCTGCTGAGAAAGATGTGCAGTCTCTCCTTGTTTAAGGTCCCTGTATAAATAGACCATTGCTGTCTTCCTGGGAGTCCTTGTGAAAGTGCCTCCATGAAACCTTTACATACACAGTGACGTTTGAGGAGTTTGGGTTCGTGCCTGCTGTTGGTTAAAATAGGAGTGTTCCAAAATCATCATGCAAACTGGTGATTAGTTTGTAGAGCAGTGGTTTTTAACCAGTGGTCCAGGTGGTCCCCAGCGAAATAATGGCTAGTTTGTTAACCAGATGTAACTCATTGAGAGTGTAAACATGAGACCAAATGGACCCGAAGGGTCCATTTGGTCTCATGTTTACACTCTCAAGAGTTAAAAATATTCACCATCTGAACTAGCCCAAGTCTACACACAGTCAGAGAATGTCGACGATTAATGGTGATTTTGATCTGTATATGTTTGACTGTTTTGTTTCCCAAATCCAGCCTGCATGGTATTTTGGACAAAAGAAGTAAAGAAATCTTTAGTTTCTGGGTTTGTGGGGATGGAATGTCCTCAAATGGTGGTCTGTGGCTCAAATGCTGAAGAAATAGTGGGCCCTGGTGCTAACAAGGTTGAAACCGGAGAGGGAAAGTGTCAAAAGATGCCCAAGTGCGTGATGCTGAACTAACATGTTAGTATGTCCACTAATTGAATCGAACCAGATGAGAATCTGACTAGGACAGTTAGCATTTATTTCCCTGTCTCTCTAGTCTCTACTATTGTGTCTGAAGTTAAGTTACTGGTAAGCTCTTGTCTGTTGTTGACATCAACATTTGTGACTGAATTCAAGTTGCCTGTGATAACGATGAATCTGCAGACAAAGCTGACCTGTTTGAGTATAAAGTTATGGTACATTCATGGCTTTTCGTCCTCCTGTTTATAAGCTTCTGACTGATTTTTCAATTGACGTTTTATATTATGTAATTTTATAATGAAGGTAGGCCAGTCTACCTTATAATTAGGTGATTTATTTTAATAAAAGTGGGTGCAGTAGGCACATGAAGTTTTCTTTAGTGCATGCGGTAGTGATAATGGGATGACCTTATGATTAAGCATACCCTGATATTCAACTACTCCAAAGTGGAGGTTTGATACAGCTGTTACCCAGCAACGTATCAAACATTCCTCTGAATGTTTGAGGTGGTGAAAATGAATTTCTATTTATAGGCATGGTTTGCGAGATTACTTTCAGAGATATATAGGACTAGAAGACTGTTTCAGCCTACAGATTAAAATAATAATAACCAGTTCAGCGCGTGGGGTAAACGCTTACTAAATGATTTGTTTTTGTATTAACTTGCCGTCAGACTCAGAATCCACATAGGATGAAGATGGATAGAAGGTGCGTATAGTGCCATACAGTACATGCTGTGATTCCCTGTGTCATTGTTTAAATCTTTTGAACTATAATATGACATTTAATTCATCATCTGCCTCCTCACAAACCTGGCAACATTAAATTGTCATCTTCACGATTTATTCATTGTGATGTTCAAGCAGGTCCATCACCTTTGGAATACACATGGAAGTGCTTCTCTTCCCGGCTAAAAAAAGACAAATATACAATATTACCGTAAATACATTATATATATATATATATATATATATATATATATATATATATATATATATATATATATATATATATATATATATATATATATATATATATATATATATATATATATATATATTAAAAAAATATACTTACCCTCTATAACTAAAATAAACAAATACAAACACCTTAATTATTTTATTTCCTTAATAAACAGCAAATATTTTTTCTCAATAGGGACTCCTCCTGTCATCATGTACTAACAAAACACAACATAATACTTTCTAAATTTAACCAGCAAACAATACATTATTTTTTAAAATATTTTTTATTAGCATGTGCATTCCATATGGCTGGACCACTCATGGACAGATGATCTCATCAACATGCGACAGGAGCAGTTCCTACTGAGTGAAAGAGTCTCTATTTATGAAAAAAAAAAAAAAAAAAAAAAAAAAAAAAAAATATATATATATATATATATATATATATATATATATATATATATATATATATATATATATATATATATATATATATATATATATATATATATATATATATATAGTATATATATATATAGTATATATATATATATATATATATATATATATATATATATATATATAGTATATATATATATATGATATCAAAGTGGCAGGGCAGTGGCGTTTCTAACCAATTTGGAGCCCGAGGCAAGATTTTCCCTGGAACCCCATATGGGTCCATTTGGTAAGGGGGGGCTCCAGGAATAATCTCCTGTGACATCATGCCTATGACAGGCACAGTAAAATGGCATCCCCCAAGGGATAAAAATATGAACTATTTTTTTAAACTAAAGAACTGTATATGTGTTTTAAATGGCTAATGTAGGCTAATGTATTTATCCATATTAGGCTTATCAGCCTGGGATCCTTCTTTCTGATGTCTGGTGGTCGCCCCGGCGCCCCTCCTCCCTGGCTTAGGGGCAAAAACGCCCCTGAGCCAGGGATCCTGTTAACCATGGTCCTGACCTCCCTTATAAGGGGGTGATTTTATACTTGGGCCTTTTCATACTGCCACACAGCGAATATAGCAGACCTACTAGCCTCACAACCCGTCTTTCTGCGACGTATTGTGAGCTTTTTTTCCCGAGCATTTTTCGTGTCCAATGCTGGCGCGCAACTCAAGTGTGAATCAGACGAACCACCAACCTCTTTAGTAAAACTTTATGCAGCGCGTCGGAACACATTATGACTCACCCTCGCAGCCTTATCAGCTGTGCATAATGAAGTTCTGTAGTACAAACACGGCCTGGCGGTGTGATTTCATATCTGCCCACTCATTGTAGCTGAACAGGGTGAGACAGGTGATAAGCCAATGGAGAGAGACCGTACTGGAGTTGTAAAGGAGGTATTTTTGGACACTGTATACAGTGTTTTCCCCTGAGTAGTCGATGCAGAAATATAATAAATGTTCCTGGAGCAGCCGGAATGACAAAAGGAGATGACGCTAAAAGGGCAAGATGAAAGTGGAGCATAAAGATAAAGACGGGAAGCAAACGAGTGCATGAACACGACAGTGTGAAAGAAACACTAGTCCGTACCACCACAAGTAGGCCTACTTGTGTGTGAGCAGAGCGGGCTAATACTCATGACTCATGTTATAAAGGCCTCTTATTTACCTCACAATTACGTCACCATTACATCATCCAATAGACCTTTAGGTAAGCCCCTTTTTGCCAGTTATGGTCCAATCACAGCTAAGCATAACATGTGATAGACAACCACCAATAGCAATCCTAAATGATAAAACAGTGGTTTTCAACCTTTTTGATACCAGGGCCTACCATTTATTCAGATTCTGAGCCACGGACCACCATTTAAAGATTTATTTTGCTTTTGTCCACAATACAAGACTGGATTTGGGCAACAAAACAGGCAAAACATACAGACCAAAATGACCATTAATCTTCTAGTTGTTGTAGACTTCTGGGCTAATTAAGATAATGAATATTTTTACTTTTGAGAGTGTAAAAATGAAACCAAATGGACCCTTGCGACCCTTTACCCTCTCAAAGAGTTACATCTAGTTAAGCAACTTATCTGGGGACCACCTGGAACCCTCCCAAGGACCACTGGCGGCCTGTTGAAAACCCCTGTGATAACACATTGTTTAAAAAAATAAATGCCACATACACATTTCCACTGCAATAGTATGTATTGTGTTCAGTCCATGATATTTACATTGGAATGAATGAGCCGGTCTATTGCGCCCCCACCCCCCCAATCGCCCTGAATCGAATGCAGTGAAATTACTCTCTTTTTTCCGTATCATTGCATGGGCCTAGATTTTGTAATTCCAGTAAGAGAGGCTGAAATTACTCCAATTACTCTGAAAACCAAGTAGAATGGACACAGGTCGCTAATTGGTCTGTGTTTGTACTGTAGACATGAGGTTGTCATGGCAACCTGGGCTAAGCATGGGCATCTTGTGATGTTATTTTGGTGCATTTAACATTAAATTGTTGTTTTTATAATGTCTTTTATCTTATCTTCCTCCAGTGAATGTAAATATGTATTTGTTTATTCATCCGATGGAGGATTCAAACTAGATTTAGTCTGCGTTTACATTGCAGTACATGTTAAACTCCAAGCAGCACAGCGGCTGCAGCCAGGTGCTCTGAGCCTCTGATTAGAGTAGACAGTGGTCTGTTTTTAGAGAGCAGAGTGGTCATTATGTAGAAATAACAGCTGTGTAATAAGCCAATACAAAAGCCTGCTGAGGAATGCTCATTGTCTCGCTTATTTCTTATTTGTTTGTTTTGGAGGTATTGATATTGCCATAGCCACTGTCATGGGAGGGACAGGTAATCGATAACGCAACTACAAAATACTCTTCCCCTCTGAAATAATCCCACAGTGGAAAGCATAGCAGCACTACAGCGCAAAGTGAAGACGAAATGGATCAGAGCAGTGTTGCCAACTGCCAAAATCCAAACTGCACTAGTGGCACTTCCAAAATGCACTAGAATGCGCTAGAGCAGTGGTTTTCAACCATTTTCATACCAGGGCCCACTATTTATTCTGCATTTTAGCTTTTTAACGGACCACCATTTGATGTTGAGTTTAGTCTCTGGCAAAATGTTTAACTATAATTAACTCTTGAGAGCGTAAAATGAAACCAAATGGACCCATAAGGGTTCATTTGGTTTCATTTTACGCTCTCAAGAGTTACGGATCTTTAAGGGTACATTTCGTTACCAATGGTCAATTCTAGGAATGAAGGAGGACTCTATCATAGGAGGAGAAAAGGTGAAAAGTTAGGGTTTTATCTCTGGCACCTGTCAACCAATTTTGCACTAACTCACCAGCAAAAATGCACTAGATTTTCTGCCAGGAGTTTTTCACTAATTTTGGCGTTAGGGGGTCTGGAAAAAAAGCTATATATATAGCGACAAATGTGCCAAGTTGGCAGCACTGGGGCAGAGTGTATAGGGAAGGAAAAGAAGGATGGATAAATATAGAAAGATACAGGGGGGAAAGACAACTTCAGTGAAAAGTGAATTGAACACTTGTTCAAATGTCAATGCTGGATTGACTGCGGGGGGCCAAGGGGGGTTTGCAGCTGTCTCTCCACTAGTCAGTCAGTGGTTCCTTATCGACCGCAGCCACTTATCCAGTTGATGGAAATCACCTGTGTTCTCAGATAACACAGCTGGGGTCGTTAGAAAGACACGGCTAACAAGGCGTGTGACGACGCCTAACAGTTGTCTTTAATGACAGTGCAGAGCGACTCGGCCACTGCCTTTCTAGCACATGTACAGAACCTACACCGAACACAAAGGAAAGAGCATGCCTGGGAGTTGCAGTGTTATGTGGAGTTGAGTGTTTCGTGTGAAGATGACAGATAATCTTCACAGAAGAAAAGATTGAAGGATAAGCTTGTGTGTGGTAAATGGTGCGTTTATATAGCGCCTTTTATCCAAGGCGCTTTACATAGATTGTGCATCGCATTCACCCATTCACACACACACAACCATGCAAGGTACTGTAGGAACAATTAGGGCTTCAGTATCTTCCTCAAGGACATTTTCACAGTGACTCTGGGGGAGCCTGGGTTCGAACCAGCAACCTTGTGCTTACCATCCGGAGACTCTACCGTGAGCCACCGCTGCCCGGGCGCCCTCATTGAAAGGATGCCATATTAGGCCTTCCAGCAGCCTCTAGTTGCTGTAGAGATGATCTCCAGGGTGTGCAGATTCCACGCCAGACTTCCGTCAGTAGATATCATACCGTACTGGCAGAATGTCTGCCATGTACATCCAGTAATCTACACACACAGTGGAGTTGTTGGAAGTGGCTGCTGAGGGTTCACTATATTTCCTCTTTTGTAACCAGGGTGACAATGGCGTAATCATCAGACCCGCCGTTAGAAAGGTAATTAGCAGAGTTTAAATAGACACGCTGCCCCTCTCTGGGGAGCTGGAATCTTCCCCTGGAGCGTACCAGCAGAGGAGGGGGCATGGGGGACACGGGGGGGCAGGCAGGCCCAGCCAGGGAATGTATGGGAGACGAGAGGATGGGGGGGGGGTGAGGTAATTAAATGAAGAATGTGTTCTCTCACCTGAACCAAGTGATTACTTCTCGTCTTTTCTCTTCCCCCATCCCCTCCTCTACCTCCTCTTCCTCCTCCCCATCGTCCATTCCTTCACACTCCTTCCAACCTGAGATCAAGCAGGCAGTTAATGACTGTTTCTTCAGAACACTCTCTCTCTCTCTCTCTCTCTCTCTCTCTCTCTCTCTCTCTCTCTCTCTCTCTCTCTCTCTCTCTCTCTCTCTCTCTCTCTCTCTCTCTCTCTCTCTCTCCGCCAAGACACACAGAATGAGCGTTTTCCTCCTTCTCTGCTCTGCTGTATAACTCTTCCCTTCCATTCATCCAGTAACAAGATGGGGGTGGGCAGCACCATTTTTCTCCCCCCGGTCCATTAGCAAATTGCATCCTTCTTTCCCTCTCCTTTTACCCCATACTCCCACACACACACACCTTATCGTCCCATTACGACATACATTCATCCTTAATGAATTAATTGCAACTTGGAGAAAAAGCATGAAGTTCTGAGTCAAGCTCTCTCTCTCTCTTTACTTTCCAGGTGGTGTGAACAGGGCAGTGATTAAAAAGGGAGAGACGGACGACAGAGAGAGGAGTGGAGTAACGTTGTGGGATGATGTGGGGCTGAAGGCGACCCAGAGGGACCCTGGTAGCCATTACTCCTCCACAGTGACAGCCTGGTCAGTTTGGAGGAGAGTCTGGCCAGCGGCGACGCTGCACATGCTGGGGTAGGTGATGCACCGATGGGCCAGAGCTTGACCCATCATTAAGGCCGCTGTCAGGCGACCATTAGTCTGCTGTCCATTAGCTAACGCTTTAAATGGAGATGGGGACGCAGCTTTCTTTTAATTTAGGGATAGTCTGGATTTTTTTTAAGTTAAGCTGAGTGAAGTACTTGCCATTAATATAGTGGTTTCAACTGTATTAATTGATTGCCAGAGTCCCATGGTGGGAGTTCTGCTCTGGTTTGGGTCAATATTAAGTAGTTCCAGTCATTTTGTGGGGGTCCCTGGGGCCACGCAGTAAAATTAAATTGATCCACAAAACTAACGTAATTTGTATCGTTGAATTATTTCTAAAATATTAGGACCTCCTTTGTTCAGTTTTGACCCTCCTATCACAGGGAACTAGGGCATAGTGATATGGACACAAAATACAGTACTGTACATACAGTAGTTCCCTGTGATAGAGGGGTCAAAAATGAACGAAGGATGTGCTAATATTTTAGAAATGGGTCATATTTCACCAAAATCAGAGCAGAACTCCCACCACGGGACACCACAGGAAATCAATTAACACAGTTGACACCACTACAAGTATTTCATCCAGCTTAACTTAAAAATAGACGGACAATTCCTTTAATCCTTGAAAATACAATAGTGTGGCAGTTTGACATGTTGTGAGCTTGTAGATAAGCTACTTTAGGCCGCATGGTGGTATGCATGGTGAAATTGTAATTGTGAAAGGTTGATATCCTATATGTATGTGCGTGCGTGCGTGCGTGCGTGCGTGCGCGCGCGCGCGCGCGTGTGTGTGTGTGTGTGTGTGTGTGTGTGTGTGCGTGCGTGCGTGCGTGCGTGCGCGCGCGCTTGTTGTCTTCCCAGTGTTCTCCATGTCAGATTAGATCTCTCTTTGTCTTAATGAGTCTTTGGGTGTTTGGATATTAGGGTTAATCTGAAGCATCCAATCTTGGAGATCATGTGGCTTTGAATTTAGTTTAACCATCTGTCATCACTGTAATTGAATGTATGGCGTCCCATAATCTGTGTGTAGGCGCGCGCATATGCGCACAGGCAATGTAAAGTATGAATTGGGTCTCCGTCTTAAGTATTGAGTAGTGAATGACCTACATCACCCTCTCTCTATACAGTATTCATTGTTTCCTACTTTTAATTGTTAACACACCAAAACAGGCTTTTGAATTTTTTTGCTCTATTCCCAAAGGTAGAGATAAATAAGTCTCCACATGTAATTGTTTAGCGGAGGACTTGTGATACACAATATCATTCATTTTTCGAGTCATTATGTTCCTGTCATAACATTTGCTTTTAAATTATAATTAGGTTTTAATAGCATCAAGTGTAAATCATTTTTTTGTTTCTCTTACTTGTGCTCTCTTATTTATATTGACAGCAAGAAATTATCACAACACTCTGCATTTGAAGCTTACCGTATATGTTTTTCTTTCAATTTACAACAATTAAACAGTCAGTTAAATGTTGATATCTAGCACACAAACCCTTCACTCACTTATAAGTCTCTTACGTCTGCAACAGCAACTTTTATGACAGCACCTTCAGTCGATTCCTTCCTAAGTTGTGTGAAGTGAATGCGCTGTGTTAACTTTTATTGAGTCTTTTGTGCATTTCTTATTATCTCGGTCTAAGGAAGCAGCTTTGCTACTGAACCATAAACCTGCCATTGTTCATTTTCTAGAGGAGGGGGTGGCTGGGTGGGGGGGATACATTTCTTCATTTTTCTACCCACCATCCCAGAGTGCAGCAACAGCATTTGTCCTAAAACAGCACAAAGGTACTGCGCCGGTTTACGCATCAGAGCTGTTGAAGAGACGTACAAAACCAGGATGCTGCAGTGATTTGTTGTTTTTACCCTGGAGTTCAGAGAGACTCAGTACAGTATAGGGGAAAAAAGTATGTCACTGGTACCAATCCAGGAGCAGGCATTAAATCCTCTGGTGCAGATCTGTGACACACTACTAGTGCACGCATAGTCGCATACGTGCACACAAGGCCCTGCCACACAACATGCACAGATGGGTCACACAGCTGGTCTGTCCAGCAGAACATGAGCCACATGTGTCACAGTGCTCTCAGTCAGTCGGTAACAACAACAACCATGGTGACCTGTGGGAGCTGCAGGTCAGGTTGGCATCTGACGCTTGATATGTTGGATCAGAGAGCCGTCCCATGTGGATGCTTAGAAAAAGAGCTTGTGTTTCAGCAGCAATACAGGAAATCGCAACATTATTTGGGAACGTAGAATATTGAGTTTCTTGTTTTTTTTGTTTGTTTTTATTTGGCTTGCAATTGTTGACCACAGAGGCGATCATTATTGCATGTAATGATAGAGACATTTCAATTGCTTTTTAATAGCTTTATTTTATTTATTTATTTGTGTTTTGATTCTGGGGTCTTCACCTCATTTGACTAATGTTCTCAGTATTTATGATCCCTCATTCCACATTTGACTGATTGTTGTAAATGGATGTCCAGTACATTAACCCCAAACATCGCCAACATCACATCTCTGCACTCTTCATTGGAAAAAGTCCCAGTGGAGGCGGAGGAGCAACATCTGCCAAGGATATCTCCCAAAAAACACAGCTAGCCAGAGGCAGCCTTGTGGCACCAGGGGACCCCAAGGAGGAAAGAAATACTTATTTATGAACTCATAATTTGATAGTGTCTCTAGGTAAACACAGCACAAGTGCCTTACAATCTTCAGTGCACTAGAGTTTTACCCGTAGCAAGAAAAAAAAAAAGTTTAGGATTTGCTCCTCTAAATGAAAATATGAGTCTGAGCTTCATGTTGGAGTTGGAAATGGATTTTTCAGAAGCTTTGCCAAATCTCTCTACTTCAAAAAGTTTCTAACACAGTGTATGTCATGGTTGCCTGAGTGTGCGAAGCTGGAACTGATGAGTGTGAACACGTGTATGTGGTGCAGATGTGTACTAGTAGTACAGTGTGAATGTTGCTGTTGTGTCTGTGCCTGCGTGGCTTTGGCTCAGGGGCGGATGTAACATTTCCCAATTGGGGGGCAGGAGAAAATGGTATGCGGCTTCATGCATAAAGCTAAAGATCTGAGAGTTTTCTGTTTTCAATGATGAAATGCTGTTGGTTTAGTGGTGAGACGATTGTGGTTAGTTAGTGGCAGTAGTAGTGTTTCAAATACTTTTAAATATAAGCACTGAAATAGCTTGGGTTGTTTTGCATGCCATCATGTTTGGTTGGGCAGTCTGGGCATTTAGGGGGGCATTGCCCCCCCATGCCCATGCCTAGATCCAACCCTGCTTTGGCTTGTGGTCGGACTGGCAGGACCCGAATTTGTATGCAGAAAATTTGTTTTCTGAGGTAAGGTCCCATCAGTTTCGTGATGTTACAGAACCGCGAGCTGGTGCATGTCCGAGAGGAGGTCCGAAATCGGTCAAAAATTCTCACTTATTATAAATGCCGCTCTAGTAGGGGCGTAACGATGCATTTTAACAGAGGTTCGATACGTATCACAATGCATGGTTTGACGATGCAATACATGGACGAGGAATGAATTTAAAGGTAGGGTAAGTGATTTGAAATTCATGGTGTTGTACCAGTTTGGTGCACTAGGGGCCCCCAAGAGTAGCTACACTATGTGAACCTGCTGCTCGATCCTGATTGGAGGAGAATTCACCCTCCACCTGGGGAACTTTTATTAGCTCCTCTGCTAACGTGGGGGAGGGGTGGTCTGCACACCTTACAATAGAGCATTTTAACAGATTTTTTTTTTTTTTGGGTGATATCTGACAAAAGTGAAATCACTTCCCCTACCTTTAAGCAAATGCTAATTCTGGCCCTTTTCTCTTCAGGCATGCTAGTGTTAACATGCATTGATATGGAGACTATGATTGAACAAGCTTCCGTGTCCTAAGCCACTAGCAAATAAAACTAGCACTAGCAAATACACTGTTATGTTGTTTTTAAAAAGAAACATTCCTTACAATGAATTGTTCTATTTGAAAGTAAAAGTGAAAATCTTTTACTTTTACTTTCTCTCTCTCACATTACTGACAGTTGATTGTGGAGTGAGGAGAGTGGTTCATTATTGTTACTCAGCTGGTATCAGGGTCATTCAGTTGTTGTGCTGTATGGATGATACGGCTGCTTTGGGAGCACTATGTAGACTGAAATTGCAATAGGTATAATGGAAGATATTTACTAGCAGGGAATGCAATTATAAGCCAAATGGGGAGGCTGTTATTTGTTTGACACTGTGTATTTTCTGTATATGTAGGCGGTGTAGAAGTCATTCTAGGGTGTTTGGTTGCTGTATGTTAGATTCGGAGCCTCTGGATTGCTGTACTCCTGGGTTTATTCATAAATAACATAATAGGAAAATAGTTCAATAGAATATTCTCTGACTGACCTTTTGTGGAAAGAAAACTTGCAGTTAGAAATGCCCTCTGAATGCTGTAACTAAATGGGTGTATGGGTAAAATTGATTAACTGAACATTGCGAACTAAAAAGTTAACATGACGGGGGATTCATTTTGTTTGTACTGCTCATCTTCTCCCTCCTGGCTCGAAAACTATGGAATGCACTTCCCACTGCAATCAGAACCACAGACTCACTCCCTATCTTCCGCCGCAGTTTGAAACTCTGAAAACACACCTTTCCCCTAGGTAGTTTAGATTATTTGACTTAGATAGCAGTGACTAATATAGGACGTCTAATGTATCACCATGTGTTAGTGCTTACATTGTAAATTGTAAAGTGTATTGTAAAATCTGCTTGAATTGTAAACTGTAATCTGCAATCTGCAATTGCAATGTTTTTACTTAATGTAAGTCTCTGTGGATTAATAGCGTGTAAATTGTAATTGATTGTTCATTGTAACGGAAGAGAATGTGACAGAATAGTCAAAAAGTGTTAATGGTTCGTAATAGGCAACCATTCACCAAAAATAGTAGATCTACAAGCTCACAACGCAACGCAACATGAACCCAGTATTTTCAATGAGGAGGTTTGGTGTGTAGAGGAAGAAAGGAGCATATAACTATATGGGATGGGTGTCTCACAGGTTGTGAGACACCCATCGATGAAGCATAGTACATGTTTAACCATTCAAATAAATGATCTGAAAGCTTCTTTTTGGGAGCAAAAACGATTCTTCTAGCTATGACAACACTCTGAAGAACAAGTTTGTGTTTCTGTGTGTTGCTGAGCCCAACCCTATAGATAACTTCTCCAAACACTTTGGCATTCCCTCAGTATCCACTGCTGTGGGGCAAATTGTATAATAGGTTATGGCATTTTAGATTTAGCTGAATTCCCTGTTTTCTCCAGCATTGCGGGCTTTAGAGCGTCCGTCACAGATAACTTGTTCCCACGGCGCTGCACTGCAGCAATGTGATTTGATACAGCGATTCTGAGATAACACTTTCAGATGGCCTAACCCAATAAGCTCAGTTGAAAAACAAAAGTCCAATATATGGTGCTGTTGTGTGTTCAAACCCTGTTAGCATCTCCAGAGAGTCTGTGTGTGCAGATGGAAGGAGGCATGAGACACGAGTTAAATCAAGTGCACATTGATCATTACTGGGCGGGGTAATGCATTTGTGAGTGTGTGTGTATGTGTGTGCATGCGTGCACGTGCATCAGGGGCGGATCTAGGCATGGGCATGGGGGGGCAATGCCCCCCTAAATGCCCTGACTGCCCCAACAAACATGATGGCATCCAAAACAACCCAAGATACCCAGGAAATGAAAGTGCTTATATTTAAAATGATGTGAAACACTACTACTGCTACTAACTAACTACAGCTGTGTCACCACTAAACCAACAGCATTTCATCATTGAAAACAGAAAACTCTCTGAGTCAGACCTTTAGCTTTATGCATGCTGCGTGTCTGTTGCAACTTCAACAACAACTGATGTTATTATTGATGCTTAATTGCGTAATAAAAGTCCTGTAACTGAAAATGGCATGGGTGCGACTTCATCGCCCGTGGCGCGAAGCGACACGGGCAATGAAGCCGCACCCATACCACTTTCTCTTGCCCCTCCAACATGTTCTCTTGCCCCCCCCAAATGGGACATGTTACATCCGCCCCTGACGTGCATTTGTGTGTACATGTGTTGTTTGCTCTTTCTTCCTGTGTCTGGTGTGTGTATGCGTGTGCTTGAGATTGCACCGTGCATCGGTCTAATCTTTCCATGTTAGCTACAGTATGGCGACAGCAGAGAGACAGACAGAACAGTAAATCCTGCTCCCGTTGCTCCTATTGATCATCAGGGCCTTTAAGCAGAAACAGGCAGCTACTTTGTTTTTTGCATGTGTAAACACCTCGCAGTGGTTGTAGACGTTGTGGCTGTTGTGGCAGACTGTGACGGTGACAGATTATATTCCACAGCGCCGTAGCACAGACACACGGCTGGTGCATATTGATGATGTGTAGCGTTGCTTTACGTGTCGGCCGGCTACACGGCTGCTGCTGCTGCTGCTGCTTCACAACAACGGATAGAACTTCGTTTTAGTGGGGGAAACGGCTCTGGGAAACATGCAAAATAAAAGGCAAAGTGAGTGAACAGCTACCACAGTCAGTCTTTGTTGAGGTTACTCGTTATGTTTAATTATAATACCAACCTACGTGGAAAAGACAGACTAGGTTAACCCTTTATGTACTGAACGTGTTGTGGTGTTCCAACGCATTATGTTACACTTTAGCTATTGAAAAATATCAGATCTACGAGCTCATATCGCGCCACTCGGTGATGCGATATGAGCTTTTTTAAAAAATAAAAAATGTGAAAATGATGTGCAAAACTAAGAATATATTCTATTTGACACCTGATTGTAGTTTCCTACACTAGATTCTTTCTGATTTCTGATTAGTTTCTAGTTTCTGATGCTAGATTCTGCTAGATTCTCGTTTCTATGTTCCTGTGTCAGTGAGGCTTAACATATTTCATGCCAAGGACCCCCAGAATTATCTATATTTGGCTGCGGAAACCCATCTGAAAACATGCTGTTGTAGGGATCCCCCAGAAGCAACGATTTTAGTTCAAAATATTTGCTTCCGTAAGAATGTATATTCAAAGATCTGCATCACATTTTCACAATTTTTCAAAAATATCAGAGCTACAAGCTCACAGCGCGCCACTCGGTGGCGCGCTGTGAGCTTGTAGGTCTGATATTTTTCAATAGCTTAGTGTAACAGAATGCTTTGAACACCAAACCGTGTTCAGTACACAAATTGTTAAGCCAGAACTGAAGACTGGGAGCCGTTATACTGTCCTACATCCCAGCTAATAGGTTCCCACAAGCCCTGTTGCTCTCTGCTGTTTCAAAAGACATCCTAACATCCAGCTGAGCTTTCAGTCACTTTCTTTCTTTTATTTTTTTCTTTGAAATTTGAATTGGAAACAATAGAGAGAGAGACCCAACGATATGAAACGGCAAGAGAAATATGTCTTCTTCCCAGCAGCCACTTGTCGTCGTCTCGGTTGCAGCAGTGAAGTTAAGCCTCTGTTTGTACAACCAGCAGCGATCCATTATGGGCTTTTATACTTTGCTGCGTGTGTTGGTCTGTCACCACAATAAAACATCTACTGTAGACCCTCGAAGTTCACAATCCATCACAGCATGATGAAAAGCCAAATACTTGGGACATATAATAACAGACCAACTGTCTGATGACGATGATTTGTTATTCTGTAGTGTTGGAGTGTGTACTCTTCAAGCATTACTAAGAAACCTGATGTATAAGTTTATGTGTCGCCTAAATGAGTCCCAAAACTCTGTGATTTTATTGTTATTATGTAACCCCAGCTTCAGCACTGTGAGGTATCGGTCTGCTTATTGGAAGCACTGGTATGACTGCTTACTGTATAAGTGATGTTTTTATGGGGGGGGGGTTTCTGTTGGGGGGGTGTCCCTGTATGTTGTCTGTTGTTTGTACTGGACCCTGAGTCTGAGCAATAAAAGTTGATTGAATAGCATCAGGGACGGCTCCTCCAACGTACATTTTGCTCTTTGTTGGACCATCATGCTGGTCCCTATCAGAGCCGCTGTATTATCTTTTTGACTCTTAAGGGTGCCTTTTGGATATACTTAAGGGGAACTCCACCCATTTTCAACATTTTAATATGTCATTAATATATCTTACAGATGTTGTGTGGACATGATAAAAAAAAAAGTTCTCACAATTCACTGTTTCCTAAAATTGGAGGTCTGAAAAAATCATTAACATGGTGAAATACTTCTGGTGACATCATCAAGATGTATTTCACCATGTTCATGATTTTTCTTTCAGACCCCTTTTTCCAGCTAATTGGGACAAACTCCAGAAATCCTTAAAATCTAAGCCTTGCCTTCTTTGGGTATCTTCAGGGAAATGATTTCCAGCATTTCAGTTTGTCAATGCAACTGTTTTAATTAATTTTATCATTCATATTTTATTTTCTTCATATTTTTTCTATTCTTCTTTATATTCTCATGGATATGTCTCAGATGTCCTCGTTGTTCTTATGTCCCTGTATTCGGCTACATTGATAATGAGGGCTTGCTCTCGACTGTATTTCCGAATTTAAATAAGGGTTATGATGATGATGATGAATTGTGAACTTGTACATGGGTCTAACTTTGATTGCGAGACACAAATCAAAAGTGCAAATCTGGTATGTGCAGTGTTGCCAACTTGGCACATTTGACGCTATATTTAGCGTTTTTTCCAGACCCCAGACCCAGGAAAATCTAGTGAGTTGGGGGGAAATTAGTTGACAGGCGCCAGAGAAAACCCTTGTTTTTCACCATTTTTCCTCCTATGATAGAGCCCTCCTTCCTTCCTAGAAACGACCATTGGTAACCAAATGGACCCTTATAGATCTGTAATTCTTGGTTTCATGTTACACTCTCAAGAGTTAAATTATATTTAAACATCTGAATTACCTAATTTTCAAGAATCTACACATTTAGAAAATGTAGAAGAATTGCTATTTTGAGCAACATTTTGCCAGTTATCTCTCCTAAATTAGTCTGAGAGCTAACCTCTGCTGTAGCTTATTTCTAGTGCATTTTGGAAGTGCCACTTTTGGCAGTTGGCAACACTGAGTATGTGCTATGCCTTCTTCTGATAGTGTATGGCATTAATGGAGTGTTTTGCTCTACCATAGTGGTCCCGTGTTCACACAAAGGTTATGAGAACCGCTGCACTGAGCCACACAGGACCGTGCATGGAGGAAGCAGCCAGAGTATTAATGAAGGAGACCTATTGATCTGTGGACTAAACAGTTGTTAATTATGTGCGGGCAGACCTTTAACTGAGGCAGTGAAACAAGGCCCTGCCCTGCTTAATGCACAGTCAAGAACGAGGGGAATTTGATTGAGTTCCGTGTCGACAGGGTGAAGCCGGAGATACAAATGACCCTCATCGAGGTCCCCCCCCCCCCTCCCCACGGATCCTCTGCCCTCCCTCAATCCCACCTTGCCTCCATCCCTCTCCCTCTCCAAAGGCGTATTTCCAACATCGCCAAGCTTAACTCCTTAGGTGCCTTTTGCCAGCCTGTAGTGCCCCCTTTTTGTGCCATTTATATGCATTAATTAATTGTTTGATTGATCTCAAAGCCAAACAATCACAAACAGCAGTCATATACTGTACATATTTTTCAGCCTACATATATAGACGCGTGACAGTGCCTTTAAGGTTTACATCCCGTCCTTTTTGGGCCACCAGGGCTCCACTGCAAATGCGATAGAGATTCACGACATTTCGATAAATAGGCATTAACAAAGTATCCCACGCGAACAATGTTGGTCAAACTAAGGTTTTGATTGCAGCTTTCAGAGCATGTCAGGAGAGGTGCACAGGAAAATAGCTGATCTACAAGTCTCCCAACATGACACATCCCATTAGTTACGTTACTGTTTTGGCATATCGGGCTAGAATGGACAGTTTCATTTAAATTAGATGAATAAGTAACAACACTTTACAGTAAGAACACTCACTTTGTAGAAAAATGTGATATTTCTGCTATTTTTCCACTTCCACAGCGTGCTCAAGCTCAACATACGAATGATACATTTCATCTTCCTTGTATTTAGATTAATTTCAGGAAATGTGTTTTTTATTGTACTGAATGTTTAATTATTATGGTGCGGCAATGATGAGTAAACGTGTTTATATGTTGATTATCTCCTTGTTACATGATGTATGTATGATGTGCTTCGTAATTCCATTTGCACTTGTGTAATACACATTCATACTTTCTCACACACATAGACACAGCCTTGGTTAGCTGTCTTTTAAATTGACTTAACGCCATGCAGCATAATAGATCGCAGTCTCACCGTCTGCATTAAAAGTTGCCACTGAAAGGATGGTAGATTAATTGTGCGAAGCCAAATCAGTATAAGCAATCATATTGGTGAGAACGTTATGAGGTGCAGTGTCAAGTATGAGATAATGGAATATAATGCGCCAGGATGAAGAGGTGTTATTAACTACCATAAGCGATGGTGTCCTTGGACAAAATGAAGACCTGCTTCCTATATGATGAAAGGCAATGCAACCGCCGCTAAAGCTCAGCGGGAGAAAAACAAAATTGTATATTCAAAAAAAGACTTAATTCATTTATAACCCTGAGATGAACCGCATCCCTTTTAACCCTTTCTGTATGTTGTGGTGTTCTAAGCGTTATGTTTATTACTATACTTTAGCTATTGAAAAATATCAGATCTACAAGCTCATAGCGCGCCACCGAGTGGCGCGCTATGAGCTTGTAGGTCTGCTATTTTTGAAAAATCATGAAAATGTAGCGCAAATCTTTGGATATATTATTTCAGAAGCAGACATTTTTAACTCAAATCTTTGCTTCTGGGTGATCCCTAGAACATGTTTTCAGATGGGGTCCGCAGCCAAATATAGATAATTCTGGTGGTCCTTGGCATGAGATATGTTGAGCATCACTAACACAGGAACATGGATTTTTTTTTTTTTTTTTTTTTTCCCCAGAAAAAAACAGAAATACTGTCAGAAACTAGAATGTTGCATTAAAACCTACACTCTAGTGTCGGAAACTAAAATATAGCGTCTGAAACTAGAATGTTGCATCAGAAACCAAAATGTAGCATCTGAAACTAGAATCTATCGTCAGTAACTAAAATATAGCATCAGAAACCATAATCTAGCACTAGAAACTAAAATCTAGTGTCAGAGAGTAGAATCTAGTGTCAGAAACTAGAATCTAGCATCAGGAACTCTAATCTAGTGCCGGAAACTAGAATTTAACACCGGAAACAAGAATCTAGATGGACAAAATGTGTTAAATAATGCAAACTGGTGGTCCAAAATGTTTTATCTACTGTAGTGCTGCAGACATGGTGCTCTGGTGGTAGAACATTCCCTCAGTGAAACCAGTGCATGGCTGAGCTGTTTAATATCCCAGTGTTGTACAGAGAGCCATTACTGTCACACCACCAACCCAACAGGGTGTCATTATGTGCTGTGTGTGCATGTGTACGTGTTTGTAATCTACAGTGCTATGTTAAGCCCAGGGTCCATAACCTCCCATTGCTCTCAGATAAATGTGTGACTGCGGAGCACCGCGGTGCATGTGTGTTTCTGGATAATAAAACGCTGTCTCCTTGGCCCTGTGGGAGAGCACTGTGCACCGTGGTGATGACACACCATTACTGGGAGGTGTGTGTGTGTGTGTGTGTGTGTGCGTGTGCGTGTGCGTGTGCGTGTGCGCGCGCGCGCGCGTGTGTGTCAGGGGTGGATCTAGGCATGGGCATGGGGGGGCAATGCCCCCCTAAATGACCTGACTGCCCCACCAAACATGATGGCATGCAAGCAACCCAAATTTTAAATGTATTTCAAATTAACATGCTTATAATTAAAATGAAGTGAAACACTACTACTGCTACTAACTAACTACAGCTGTGTCACCACTAAACCAACAGCATTTCATCATTGGAAACAGAAAACTCTCTGAGTCAGACCTTTAGCTTTATGCATGCTGCGTGTCTGTTGCAACTTCAACAACAACTGATGTTATTATTGATGCTTTACTTGCCTAATAAAATCCTGTAACTGAAAATGGTATGGGTGCAGCCGCACCCATACCATTTTCTCTTGCCCCCCCCAAAAAAACAAAAAAAATAGGACATGTTACATCCACCCCTGGTGTGTGTGTGTGTGTGTGTGTGTGTGTGTGTGTGTGTGTGTGTGTGTGTGTGTGTGTGTGTGTGTGTGTGTGTGTGTGTGTGTGTGTGTGTGTGTGTGTGTGTGTGTGTGTGTGTGTGTGTGTTTTCCTAATTGTGTTCACATGCTTCGATAGTGGGCCCAGGCCCACTATTTACTCAGCAATCGTACAAATAAAGCGTTACACAGCATACTCATGTGCCTTCAAGTAGGTCTACAGCAGGGGTGCCCACACTTTTTTGACTTGAGAGCTACTTTCAAAATGACCTGCTCAACAAGATCTACACATCAAAAATGTGATTTCATCCCTATAGTTGGTGATGGTGTTACTGTTATAGTGTTTAAGAATAATGCACTTATAATGAAAAATAGAGGGGGAGAATTGGAAGGTTTTCCTGCATATGCTATTACTGATGTTTGAAAACAGTATTTGAGGTCACGTTTTTGTCCACAATTGGGAAAGAGAACTGGCAAAATGTTGGTCAAAATAACAATTATTCTCCATTTTCTAATCGTGTGGACTCTTGGAAATTACGTAATTCAGATGTTTAAACATAATTTAACTCTTGAGAGCTTAAAATGAAACCAAATAGACCCGTAAGGGTCCATTTGGTTTCATTTTAAGCTCATTTTAACGTTCTCAAGAGTTACAGATCTATAGGGGTCCAAGTGCTGGGGGCACTGTCATGCGATCTACCTGCATGGTCTGTGTGATCTACTGGTAGATCACGATCTACCATTTGGGCAGTCTTGGTCTACAGTCTGTTGCTTTGTGACTTGCGGGGAGCTTGTAGATCTGCATGTTTTGACACGGGACACTGACACAAACATGACTATAGGCTTTTTCCTCTCAGTCTATGATGGAAAGTCAACAAACGGTTCAGTGCTGCCACCACTGATCACCTCTGGGACCTCAGTGGAGCCAACTCAACACATCTGCTTGGAAGTAATTCAATCGTTCAGTCTCAGCAGACCAATGTAACACATGGGCAGTTGGGCGCGCACACACACACACACACACACACACACACACACACACACACACACACACACACACACACACACACACACACACACACACACACACACACACACACACACACACACAAGAAACTAAACTCAAGACCACAAACTGTCAGCTCAAACCTCAAATACTGTTTTCAAACGTCAGTAACAGCATATACAGAAAAACCTTCCAATTCTCCCCCTCTATTTTTCATTATAAGTGCAATATTCTTAAACATTATAACACTAACCTCAAACTTTCTAGGGGCCTTGAAATTGATGTTCAGTAATAGAACGATCACATTTTTGATGTGTAGATCTTGTTGAGCCGCTCATTTTGAAAGTAGCTCTCAAGTCAAAAAAGTGTGGGCACCCCTGATCTACGTCAATCTTTGATTAGTATGACTATTCTTTGGTATGACCCGATGCGGCCGCCAGCAGTGCTAGCCTTCTCTTGACAGTTGAGGGACCCAAGTAAGAGACGGACCGGATAGTAACATCCTGTGCGCCAATCTAACATGTCCGACTAAAAACATGGACCAAAATATGAAATATAGATTTTACATGAAAATCAAAGGCACTAGCTATCTAGAAAAAAATCAAAAGTGCTGGCGGAATAAGTGTTAACTAACCACATAGTGCAACTGGGCACATAATGTTCATATGCACAACTTTAAATATCAGTTAACTGAAACTAAACAATTGTGTAGTGTGAGAGGTGATTGGAATGTCCTCATTTGACTTCATTTTTCTTCCAAGGACAGCAAGATGCAAGATGAAGAATATCATTATAATCTGGATAATTCACTTTCAGGAAAGAATAGCTATTGTGGATGAGAAAAGGAGCTAAGGCAGACATTATACTGAACATGTATTACATCCTTTGTGCTTTGTGAACACAAACCATTGGATTTTTCAGACGGAAAAAACATCACCTTCTCGTTTGCGTAACGACACACACAGCGCTAATTTATTCATGATCCGCAGCCGCTCTTGCCCTCGCTAATCAATGCACTTTCATCTCACCTCTAAAACTCAACCCGACTAGAGACTATAGCAATTTCCAGCAGCGGCGCGGCTCTTTCTAACAACCCCAACCTACCGGGGGATATGAGGCCATTACCATTCATGAGAACAACAAGAAATAAAGGGGGAGCCAGTCCTAATGGCAAATGCATAGTCTTGTCCTTTTCTGTTATATCAAACATCACGCTCTGCTTAGAGATAATTTGTCCTGAAGCTCGCCCAACCAGTGTTCTCCGCAGTGTCGGCAAAATGTCTGCCTCTCTGAAGTGGGATCACAACAAGGCCCTAATGCCTTATTGTGGCGTGGCGGCACGGTGGACGAGGAGGACACTGATTGCTTGTGTCCTCCACTCTAATGCCATGGTTAATTCTCCAGTCACACTGATTGACACGTTCAGATGATGGGACTGAGACCATAGCGCTAGATCGGTGGCATTATTTTCATTAGGTTTGAGTTTCACTGAAAATGATCACTAGTAGTTGTTTGGTTTCATCATGATCTTTTCTAAAGACCTCATCATGAGATGCTTTTGTGATTTTAAATTAAGGGAAAATTTAGACACATATGTATTGATGGACAGTTGTTGTTTAGAGGTGTAGAAAGAAATGACAAGGACCACTTACGGTGGCTTGCGAAAGTGTTTGGCCCCCTTGAACTTTGTGACCTTTTGCCACATTTCAGGCTTCAAACATAAAGATATAAAACTGTAATTTTTGTGAAGACTCAACAACAAGTGGGACACAATCATGAAGTGGAACAAAATGTATTGGATATTTCAAACTTTTTTTAACAATTAAAAACTGAAAAATATGATATTTTTGCCCATTCCTCCTTGTAAAACAGCTCAACAGGTTAACATTGGATCATTCAGAGATCCTCACTGAACTTCTGGGCAGAGTTTGCTGCACTGAAAGTAAAGGGGCTGAATAACTTTGCACGCCCAATTTTTCAGTTTTTATTTGTTAAAAAAGTTTGAAATATCCAATAAATTTTGTTCCACTTCACAATTGTGTCCCACTTGTTGCTTCTTCACAAAAAAATACAGTTTTATATATTTATGTTTGAAGCCTAAAATGTGGCAAAAGGTCACACAGTTCAAGGGGGACAAACACTTTAGCAAGCCACTACTTACTGAGTAGGTTGGTGGTCTTGGCACATGCTGTCATGTTTCGTCAAAGTGGTCTTTGTGTCAGGAGACGGCCTGCCCTAACGGTTATTTTCTTTTTTCTGAACCTTACTTTTATTTTGATCACCTCCTCAAAAAGCGGTCCTTCGAACACCTCGGCTACACAAACAAACATTTTTTTTCTATAAACCTTATTTACTGTTGGTAAATAACTGTCTTTTAAAATACTTACAATACACAGACAATTGACGCATCGCTGAACACAAACTGAAAAGAAAAACATTGGAAATCTATGGGTTTCATTTCTTGGGCATTGGTCGTTTCTCCATGCACTCAATTGAAATGTAAAATTTAAACTGTATTTTTGTGCACATCATTCACTCCAGTTGAATGCATTAGTAATGTTACCGTTGCTTATCATTCTCTCTCTCTCTCTCTCTCTCTCTCTCTCTCTCTCTCTCTATCTCCCTCTCTCTCTCTCTCTCCGCTCCTCTCTCTGTCATTTTCTGCGTCACACTCTAAGAATTGAATTAAGTCTGTAGAAATCTTCAGATATGCTTATTATTACCAGGCTGCCGTTGTTGTAATGTGTCTGACCTTGACCTGCCTTGGGGTTTAGTGTGAGCAGATGATGATGCTGTTTACCGATCTGAGAGACAGTAGCCCAACATACTATTACCTACAGGACAGACAGACAGGGGCGGATCTAGGCATGGGTATGGGCGGGCAATGCCCCCCTAAATGCCCTGACTGCACTACCAAGTGCTTACAATCATTTCAAATGTAAAGTGCTTACATTTGAAATGATTTAAAACACTACTACTGCTACTAACTAATTTCAATTGTGGCACCACTAAACCAACAGCATTTCATCATTGAAACAGAAAACTCTCTGAGTCAGACCTTTAGCTTTATGCATGTTGCGTGTCTGTTGCAACTTCAACAAACAACTGATGTTATTATTGATGTTTTACTTGCCTTGATTATAAGTTCTTTAACCCTTTGTGTACTGAACGCGTTTTGGTGTTATTAAGCTGTTGAAAAATAGCAGATCTGCAAGCTCATATTGCGCCACTGAGTGGCGCGATATGAGCTTGTAGTTCTGCTATTTTGAAAAAATTGTGAAAAGCATCAGAAACTAGAATCTGATCAGGACACAATGGGTTAACTGAAAATGGCATGGGAGCGGCTTCATCGATGAAGCCACCCCATACCATTTTCTCCTGCCCCCCCCCCCCCCCCCCCCCCCCCCCTCCCAATTGGGAAATGTTACATCCGCCCCTGCAGGCAGGCAGGCAGGCAGACAGACAGACAGACAGACAGACAGACAGACAGACAGACAGACAGATCAAAGTGCTGCCGCTCCTATCAGCAGCACAGAGGTGTTGGCTTGTATTAACCCTGGTTCAGTACGGCTCCTACAGCTAGTTAGCGTGTTTCTGTGTGGCGGTGCGATTCTTTATGCATATTTCATGTGCATGTCTCCAGATAGAGGAACTATTATACAGGGCAAAACCTCACAGCTTAAACACTTATTAAGCCTCATTTGACTCGTATAGGAATCTTGTCTAGCAAGCTGACAGCATCATTACAGTACAATGTCAGCTTGTAGATCTGCCAGATTTTTCTAATTTGGGCTGGATTTTTAAAGTGCAAATAACATACATTCCTAAAAATGTTTTTAATACTTAATATCGTATTGTGCATGTCCCTCAAGCTTATTTCTAATGGTTTGAGCCTCAATCACCACTGATTATGTCATTTCTTTCTGGACAGTTTAGCTGCTGTACCACAATATCCTGAGGTGTTCTGGATGAGCTGATATGCAGCTTATTTTATTTTATTTTTTATTTTTTTTATTTTAGTTATTATAATATTTCATTATTTAATATATCATTATGAGGCCAAAATCAAACATGGTGTTCCCGAGAGCAATTTCCATTAAAGCTCCTATATTTTCCACGTTATTCCCCTTTAAGCCTATTATGACATGCCCAGAAAAGAGATCTCTTGCTATAGGGCAGTGGTTTTCAACCAGTGGTCCGGGGATCACCAGTGGTCCCTGTAGGTTTCCAGGTGATCCCCAGCTATATAATGTAAAGTTGGTTAACCAGATGTAACTTTTGAGAGCGTAAAAATGAAACCAAATGGACCCGCAAGTGTCCATTTGGTTTCATTTTTACACTCTCATGAGTTAAAATATTCACCTTCTGAATTAGCCCAAGTCTACACTACTAGAGAATGTGGAAGATTAATGGTCATTTTGATCTGTATGTTTGACTGTTTTGTTTTCTCTGAAATCCAGCCTGGTATTGTGGACAAAAGCAAAAGAAATCTTTAGTTATGGGTCTGTGGGGCTAAAATGTCATCAAATGGTGGTCCGTGGCTCAAATGCTGAGTAAATAGTGGGCTCTGGTATCAAAAAGGTTGAAACCCCCTGCTATAGGGTCTGTTTGGCTAAGCAAAACACATGGCAGACCGAACAACAAGCAAACAGGCAAATACAAATACAAGCAAATACAAGCAAGTACACTGAGGCCACACTGCTTGTAACCACGATGCGAACATTATTTCAACAGTACAACATTGCATAAGCCACATTTCCACTTCTTCAGGGTTAAAGCAATGCTCACATACTGTACAGTATGTGAACCGTAGCCTTGGCACCCGCTACCCTACGCCCACACGACTCGCAGTGTTCCTGTGACCTTCTCGTCCTGCTCTCAGCCACGTGCCGCCACGAGCTAAAATTCCAATTAGTGTCGAATATTTTGGTTGCACTTTTCTGGCAAAGTCCAGCAGGCTTATCTTCAATGCACTGTACGGACAGAAGGAGGAGGAGGAGGAGGAGGAATGGAGTTATCTCCCACTCTCCAGTCGTTTTCCAAAGGCAGCGAGAAAAGCTGAAGTTCCTGACCTCTCGTCCACAGTCCAGCTCACCTCCATAGCCCCTATTAAGCTCCCAAGATCCCACTTGTTCCTCTTCATCTCTCTCTCTCTCTCTCTCTCTCTCTCGCACTCACTATTTGTCTCGCTCTTCTCCACTGTGAAGATTTGTGATTGGCAGGCGAAGCCTGACTGCGGTGGAGTTAATAGAGAATGGAGAGGAATACCTTGAGGATTCACAGCTGAGTGGAGAAGCACAAATAAGATAATGACTTGAGAATAACAATTTCACTGCGCCGTTTGGCAGGTCACTGGAGGGAGAGAGAGAGAGAGAGAGAGAGAGGGTGAGAGCGAGAGAGAGAGATGCACTGAAACATAAGCAGACATGTGAATGGATTTCCTTTTTCCTTCATTTCCCCAAATACCAGAGAAATGGCCAGAATCCCTGCAAGATGCTAAAGCTAACGATGAGAAGCTCTGATGAACACTTATTGTTCTCTCTTAATCTGCTCCTTGGGCTGTGTGTGACGAATGGTTTTATCACTCGCCAACCTTGTGTTCGTCCTCCAGAGACACTGCGACATGATCCCAAAACGATGGGCTGAAACAGTTAGTGGTACTTCATTTGTACTTTAGCGATGTGAACATTGCCAGTGCGGCGAGGATTAACACTCCTGTTTTGTTGGCTGGATGAAGTGCTGCTACTCAGAACAGAAGGAGAAAGGTACACTATGACAAGATGAGAGTAATTCAACTAAACCCCCTCCATGTTGCTAATGAACTAGAATCACAATCTTCAACGTTCAATGTCATTTAGAGCTATATGGGTTACAGGTGACTACTTATGTTGTACTCTGTTGGGCAATAGCGTTGCATTGGCTCTACTTTAGGTTTTTCGGAGAATAGTAATATTCCCAGTTAAAAGTGGTTAAGCTACTTAGCAGCACTCAGCATGGCTTCCAAATAGAGCCAAATGGTCTCAGACTAAAGAGAAAAGGCTTATGGCAACATCCCCCCTGCTCGCTTCACTGCCTTGTCCTTCTATCTTCTCTTTGACATCACTTACCGCTCAACAAAGCGACTAATGAAGCAGAAGAGAGGAGAATATTTTCACGGTAATTAAGAAAAATGAAAGGAAGCCGTTTTAAAGCTGTCCCAGTGTCAGACTGCACTTGTCCTCTGCTTGATGTGGGAGACAGTATGGACGATGCTAGTCTCTGCGATTCAGGTGACATTGACCTTTCCGTTTGTCTCTCACTCTCTCCGTCTCTCATTTAGTTGTGGTACAGGTTGAACTTAAGGCTATATGCGTTCAATGGCTCTCCGAGTGCCAGCTGTCAGAAATGCACACAATGTGGCCAGTCATTTTCTGTCAAATTCGTTCCTATATTGAGTTTTCTCTCAGTATGATTGTGTCATGTTTAACTCAGGCTTGTGCAGAATGTGCTGTAACTTTGACAGTCAGTCACTTCTAATTCAGTTCTAATTTGTATATTTGTATAGTCAATTTGTATAGTCAAACTGAGATTAACACTAAAATGGCATTTGTTGTTCAGTGGTTCTTGCCTTACAGCTTTCAAAAGCTAACAAAAGTTTTTGGTGTAAAATTTTATTACTCCTTAAAAATTCTTTAGCATCTGGCATTTTGTTTTTAATTGTACTTCTGGGTCACCAGGAGGAGAGAATACCTTTTAGCAGAGAGGCGACAGTGGTTGTGTCGCCTCTGTGGCTGTTTTTTAATTATGTACAATAGGTTTTTCAAGCTAAACCTCATCATAAAGAGCTTCCAGGGAAAATAAATGACACATTTTCTAACACAAGTGCAGGATATGACCTTCCTATGTTTACCCTGCATAACATAAGACACGTCTTCATTAGCTAGTGCTAATTTTCCCTATAGAATGTATTTTTTTTTTACCCCTAATAGGATGTTAATGAAGTGTTAATGAAGAAGAATAGGTTGTTTTAAACATAGAGGCATTTTTACTCCCAAAGAAAAAGCTGGAATGCAGTGGCCCAGCCGTGTTTTTCTTATCAGAAGGGACCCTGTGTACTTGTACATGCGCATGCATGTACAAGCGTGTGTTCTTGTACTTATTCTTGTATGCACGGCACGCACATATATCGCACATGCACCGATTTGTTGGGTAATTTGGGCGGTTTGACACGTTTTTGGCACCGTTCTACATGTTATTTTGGCCAAATATAACTACACAAAGTCATTCATCAGCAGCATCACCTGCAGTGCAAAATGTGAAAGAAATTTTCACATCAGCAACTACAGTACTCAACAGTGCTGAAATGTAGGATGTAAAAACACACTGGGGTTGATTACAGAGCAGGTTTTGTGCCTCAAAGTCTGTCTTGCTCTTGTTCTATATGTTCCTTCTGTCCAGGCTGGTGGCGTATTTTTGTTATGTTTTGCACACATTGACAGTTTTCTTCCCCCTCCTATCAGACCTAGAGTCACTGATGGTGAGGGGGGGGGGGGGGGGTGCTTAGTGGGCTAGAGAGGGGCTCTGGGTTGACACAATCCTCCAACCCATTGCAAAATATGCTAATGCTGGCATTTGTGCATTAAAGGGGAACTCCACCCATTTTAAACATTTTAATATGTCATTAATATACCTTAGAGATGTTGTGTGGACATGATAAAAAAAAGTCCCCCAAATTCTGTGTTTCCTAAAAATGGAGGTCTGAAAAAAATCATTAACATCTGATGACATCATCAAGATGTATTTCACCATGTTAATGATTTCTCTTTTAGACCCCTTTTTGAAAATGGGTGGAATTCCCCTTTAACTCATGAATCGTTATGTTATTGCTCCATGAAACATTCCCTTAAATGTTGGACTGTCTCTCTGAGCAGGTGTGTTTCAGTACTATCCCCCAAAGAAGAAGAATACCAGAAAAAAAAAATGCATCCAAATCATTACAAGTACATGGGTTTCTGTGAAAATCTGAGCTCCCAACATGGGTATACTGTACTGTATGTCTGTACACACAGCCGCTCGCTCCATAATTGTCACAAAATGCTCTGTTGCATCATTGCTCACCCAGCAGGTGAAAGTCCACATGGCCAAGCTGGTCCACTCTGGGACACATGCTGTGGCTTAGATTGAATACAGTGATTTCTGTTATTGTTTTTGTGGAGGCAGCCCCACCTTAATGATAGTAATCATAGTGCTCGATAGAGTGTTTGATAGTTTTTGAACACAGTACAGTACAGTGGGGTTCGAGTTGGTCGCTGGCTCTCAAAGGTACGATTCAGTTGGAGAGGTACTGTAGTTCATTCATTACTTCCAGACCCAGGTATGAGTTACATACTGTATGCTGTTGAACGCCACAGGAATGGATAGTGTGTGGTATAAAACTAAAGCTCATCATCATCAAAACACATTATTATTAATTAATCATTATTATCACTGACTGTCCACCACCATATTATTTTGGAAATAAATAAAACCCACTGGCAGTACTTTAGAGTTAAGTCCAGCAAGAGCCTATGATACTTTTTAACCGCACATCTGTGATTCTGTATAAATCACATTTCTGCATGTGAAAGGTTTTTGAATGTATTGTTTCCACAGGAAGGCACATTCCACATGTCATTGTGTTTGTGGTAAAAGACAGAGGTCATTTCAAAGCCATGCTTTATTCAGAGTTCTGTTATGTCAGGGATGTATATGGACATCGATTCCAACAATCAGTATATACAGTGTAGTATAACACAGTAAACCATCCTTTTAATAGGAGTTCTATTAGTGCACCCGACACTCACAACAACGGCAAACCAACTGAAGAAAAGATCAAAACTGTCAACCTTGCTTTTCTTTCACTGTCCATTTCATGCCTTGCTTATTATCGTGCTGCTTGTGTGCACAGAGTCTTAGTCCAAATAGTCCAGCTTACTACTGTCGTTAGCAGCATGCTGATGTTGGATCGTGCACTGCACCTTAATTCTGGCACACTGTACTTTGTTGAGCCCTCGATCGTCTCATGCCGAAACGAGACGATCTGCAAGCTCAAAACGTGGCGCGATGCGACAATGCAAGAATGTAGAATTGCATTTTTTTTTCCAGCGAGACGCCACTATAAATCTAAATGAAGCATTAGAGTGGCTAGATAAGGCCAGTCTCTCAGAGTTCCCTGGCCTCATTGATATTGATCAGTCGCTAAACCCGACGCTCTCCCCGGCCTCAAATGGAAAGCAGGCTCTGTTCTCTCCACTCCGCTCACACCGCCTCCTTTTCATAATCATCCCTTGCAGTCGGCCGGGGCCATTTTCATGCAAAAGATTGCCTGTTTCTTCCTCAGTGTGAGGGAGGGCGGGTGAGGGAGTACACAATGAATAGATTGATTAGGCAATATGGTAATGGCGATAGGGTAATGAACCTGTCAGTGATGTGAGGGGACAGCGTCTGACAGTTGGAAAATGTGTCCAGGCAGCAGAAATGACCCTCGCTGTGCCAGTGGGCAGCGGGTGTACGAGAAGCCTGTGAAGTTTAACCCATTTTGTCCAGACACTACATTGTAGTTTCTGACTTGAGATTCTTGTTTCTGACGCTAGATTCTAGTTTTTGACATGTGATTCTTGTTTCTGATGCTAGATTGTAGTTTTTGACATGAGATTCTGATCCTACATTCTAGTTTCTGACGTGAGTTTCTAGGTTTTTTTTTTTTTTTTTTTTTTTTTTTTTTTACAACAGATTCTAGTTCCTGGCACTAGATTGGAGTTCGCAATGCAAGATTCTATTTTTGGCTCGAGATCTAGATAACAACGCTAGATTCTAGTTTCTGATGCTAGATTCTAGTTTATGATGCTAGATTCTAGTTTTTGAAGATAGATCTAATTTCTGACTCTAGATTCTAGTTACTGACACCAGATTCTAGTTTCTGACAAAAATCAGTGATGCTCAGAATGCATCACTGAAAACAATCTTATGTTCATGTGTCCGTGATGCTCAGATGCACAGAATTATCTATATCTGGCCCCCCATCTAAAAACATGTTGTTCTAGGGATCCCCCTGACTTGATTTAAAAAGGTTTGCGTCCCGAAATGTGCACCACATTTTCACGATTTTTCAAAAATAGCAGAGCTACAAGCTCCTAGCGCGCCACTCGGTGGCGCGCTATGAGCTTGTAGGTCTGCTATTTTTTTAATGACTAAAGTATAACTAAAATACAGAAGCCTGTGAAGTTTAATGAGGGGGATGAGGACGGCCCGGGATGGGAACTGTCTGAGCAGCAACGGCTACGGTTGAAGGGTACATTATAATGAAGAACAGTTTTCAAATATGCCAGCCCAGGTAGTTGTATTTAGCCTTAAACCATGTGGCAGCCTTTCCTGTTATCACCGTTACTCAGGGTAGTAGGCAATATTGGAACCTGTCCGCTATTGTATGATGATGATGATTCAGACTTCCTGACCTAGTTAGTCAGTCTAGAGAATTTGCTTTTCACCCTGTGAAAAGTTTCATTAGATTATTGCATTTGCGCGTGCTGCACATGAAATGTATGCCCCTATATCTCAAGTATTAGGAGCAAGTGCACACTTATTACGGCGCCCCGGCGAGTAGTTACAGGGTTTAAGTGACATAGTCGGGGGAGAAAAAGGTTAAAAACTAATGTCTCCCGCTACCCACTATGGCTGTACTGACAGGAGCACAGCATCCTTGTGTCGCTTGCAAGGGAACTGAGTAGGTAAAGTAGTGTTATCCACAGTAAAAAAATAAGGCTGTGTTGTGTGTACTGCTAGTATAAATGGCCAGATGTCCAATGGTTTATCCTCTGTAAATGCCTCTTATGAAACACACTTGCACAAATACAAGATATAGATGAGCCATCTGCATTGCCCAGTCATTTTTAAAGTCGGTACGTGGCTCAGGGGATATAAACCTAAAAGGGCGTTTAAAACCGGCACCAGGTTTTTCTGACTGCTCGGCACGCAGTGCAAAAACGACTTGTATCTGATAGCGGGGCCCAATTCATTTCGTATAACTTCTCGCCTCATAAACTGTCAGCTCTGCTTCCCGTAATCAAGAAGTGGGTTGGCACAGAAAAACAAATGTCTGCCATAATGACCCTCACTGCCAGAGTTTAGTTTGAGGGCGTGATCTACGGTGTGTATTTATTAGAACATGTGCTGTTAATCCGCCAGAGACCAGTGAGTTGTGTAGGCCGACACACGGCTGTGCTCGGCCCTCCATGCATCTCATTGACTCCCATGATAGTTTTAGAGACTATTTGACAAGAATGTTTTTAGCGTTTTGGAAACTTGTTATTCAAATGGCTTTTAGCCTTTCAATTTTTTTTTTTTTTTTTGCACCATTTGATGAAATTTTAACCCCCCAGACCCCAAAAATAAATATTATTTTTGTTTTTGTCCACAATTTCAGGCTGGATTTGGGAAACCAAACGGTCAAACATACAGATCAAAATGACCATTAATCTTTTTACATTCTCTAGTTGTGTAGACTTAGACTAATTCACATGGTGAATATTTTAACTCTTGAGAGCGTAAACATGAAACCAAATGGACCCGCAAGGGTCCATTTGGTTTCATGTTTACGCTCTCTAAGAGTTACATCTGGTTAACCAGCTTTAGCCTGGGGCCCACCTGGAACCCTTTCAAGGACCACTGGTGGTCCCCGGACCACCGGTTGAAAACCCCTGTTTTGGAACGACTTGCAAAACGTTATACGTATCTGTATCTGTGTGTGTGTGTGTGTGTGCGTGTGCGTGCGTGCGTGTGCGTGCGTGCGTGTGTGTGTGTGTGTTGTATAGGACCCTAGCTATCTCTTGAGATGATGAGGAGGTGTGGTACAGTGCTATCATGTTTAAATGACTGTGTGTGATTTGTATTGTTCGCATCATATGAAGCGAACAGCTTGCGCAGCATGTCTGTACTGCAGACGCCTTTCATATCCCAGTTGTCTGCTCCGGTGTGAATGTCAGATAAATGCAGAGCATTTTAAATGCATGTGCTGATCATATCCGTTATTATCTCCTTTTCAAATCGTATTTTCATTTTACTGTACACGTGTTGCGAACACAATCTTGTGTTCAATCACATGCCGTTTTATATTATCCACTCACGGCTTTGACCATATTGTACAGTATATTGTTTGCAAAACAGACCATATTCTTCTTAAAACGGTTTTCCTGCTATTGCCGTGGATCCGCGGTTATCAAATAGAATTATGACTGCTGCCGTTGCCAAAGATTTACAGCAATTGATTAGTAGCGCTATTGTTTGATACGATCCCGATGCTAGCATCCACACGCAGCACTAACCTCCACTTGCCAGCTGAGCGGCCCGAATAAGAGACGGACCGAAAGCCACATCCTGTGTGCCGATCTAAAATCTCCGACTGGAAACATAGACCGACTATGAAATATGACTTCTACATGAGAATCCCTGGCAGTAGCTACCTACAAAAATAAAATAATGCTCGAAGAGTAAGCATTAATGGCTTTATTTTGGGATTTTTAGTAAATATCCACTAAAGATCAATGCCAGTTCCTAAAGAAAGATACTGTACTTCAATAATTGGCTACTGGAAACATAGACCGACTGTGAAATATGACTTATACATGAGAATCGCTGCCAGTAGCTACCTACAAAAATAAAATAATGCTCGAAAAGTAAGCATTAATGGCTTTGTTTTTGGATTTTTAGTAAATATCCACTAAAGATCAATGCCAGTTCCTAAAGAAAGATACTGTACTTCACTACTCGGCCCTACAATCAAACACAGTGAATAAAGCCAGTCCATTGCTTCTCCAACACACCCAAACACAGTGAGTGAAGTTTCCAACTCTTTGTCATTTACAGGGGCACTAAACGTGAACTATATATTTAAACAATGTTATGAACTCTATCATTACCATAGCTGACTCTTAATTCATTCCATGACATGTGGCTCAACTTACCTTGTTCAATTAAACCTGGCCTTCAGTCCAATTTAGCCCCTTCTATGTGCCGTCTTATTTTGTCGCTCTCCGTTTCAACCTATTACTTCTTTTCCTTGTCCAATTTCAACTTCGCGACTAATGACTTTCCAGTGCCAGTTCTGCCTGCTGTCCCACTAATTCCTATTCCAACTCCTTCTTCTTCTCTTGCTCCAACTGCATTCACCACATCAATAAATCTCTCTCTTGCTTTTCAAAATCCACAGCCAAATCAAACAACAAACAGCCTCATCCAGACCAGCAGAAGGAAGGTACTATGCTACTATGGAGATTTGTTGTACTTTCTGTGTACATTGCGTACACTCTCCTCAACTCTCGGGACTTGGGTTCTATGCTATGCTTGAAGGTTGAAGGCAAACTTGAATACATTTGCCTTCATACACTAGTCTTATCAGAAGTCAAAATACATCAGGAATCAGCAGATTTGTGTCTACAGATACTGCACATAGTGAACCTTTGGCAGGCCAACACAATTGTTTATTTATTGTTTGTTCAATCATCACGACTTTATGGACAAGCAGCTGTCATCTGTCAATATATTATTGGTAATCTCCTTTTCTCCCCTGTTTTAGAACAGTGGTTTTCCAACTTTTTAATACCAGGCCCCAGTATTTATACAGCATTTGATTCACGGACCCAACCTGACTCCGCCATCTGGGGGCAGCAGTGCGTTCCTTCTACTGCTCCCATCTGGAAGCACGGGGGCAGACCCAATGCTCTCCGATCAAAATCTGATCGGAGCTATATGCCTCCGTACGTGGCTGCCAGAGGCGGGATCAACGTGAGACTGATGACATATTGAAGCTGTGCCACTGCTCTAATGTAAACAACAACCTAACAACACTACAATTCCAAATTATTTTGGATATATCATATTTTTGTTCTGCTGTTGTCCCACATAGTTTCTGTTTGAGAGTTCCCAGATCAAGGTAGGAGGAGGGAACTTGTGAACTACTACTACCGCAATCTGGCAGAGTCAGGTTATCACGGACCACCATTTGATGACATTTTAGCCCCACTGACCCCAAAACTAAAGATTATTTTTGTTTTTGTCCGCAATTCTAGGCTGGATTTGGGAAACCAAACGCTCAAACATACAGATCAAAATGACCATTAATCTTTTACATTCTCTAGTTGTGTAGATGAGGAGAAGAAAACAGGTGCGCTTCCTCTAGTTGCTGCCACTAATTTGGGCAGTGGGTGCTAAGCTCTAGGTGCAACTAAACATGGGAATCCACAAAAAGTGGAAGGAGCAGCACACCAAATGAAAAATGCAGGACCAGGCTCAAATCTGATAATCCATTTTAATAAAACACTGACGCGTTTCGGCCGAAGCCTTCATCAGAGTGATATGAAACAGAGTCTATGCTTCATATATAGAGTGCAAGTAATCTTCCCCACCTGTGTAGGGGGGAGGTGCTAACTTGGTTACCAATTATATTACAATCATTAAATCATTCACAGAACTTCAGAACAACAATCACAGTTGATAGAATTACCAGTACAATTTCATTTTTCATACAATGGAGATGTAAAGATCAAATACAGAGTAACCACTAGATCAAGCAGAACACACAGCATCCGGTTCTCCACTTGTGGAAATGTACACTATAGAAAGGGTTTGAAAGAGAAGTCATCATTAAGACCCTGTGGTTGCATAGTATTAAGTTCATAAATCCAGTACATTTCTCTTTGAGATAACAATTTTGGAAGATTACCCCCTCTGGTGGTGGGTGTTACATGCTCCAACCCTACAAAGCGTAGGGAGGATGGAGAGCCATGTTTAGCCTCAAGATAATGTTTTGCCATTGCATAGTCAATGTTGCCTGTACGTATAGCCGTTTTGTGTTCAGAAATTCTTATTTTTAGGCATCTTTTTGTTTGGCCGACGTACGCTTTGCCACATGGACATGTCAACATATAAACCACATTAGTGGAGTTACAGTTGATGAAACTCTTTTGTTTGTATTTTTTACCTGTCAAAGGATGTGAGAAGAATTTACAATTTGTGGTGTTGTTGCATTGTGCACAGCGTCCACATTTGTAGTTGCCTTTAAGAGACAGCCAAGTAGAACGGTCAGGACTAGATGATGAGGAGTGAACCAGTTTATCTCTGAGAGTTGGAGCTCTTCTGTGTGCAAAAAGAGGAGGATTAGAGGTTATATTGTGGAGCATCGGTTCGCTCTGTAATACAGACCAATGGTTTAGAATTATTTGTTTAATCTCTTTGGAGCAATGGTTAAAGTCAGAGACAAAACAGAATCTTTGCGTTTTGTGAGTAGCTCACTCCTTTGAGTGTGTCGAGCCTGTGTGACAGACTGCTCAAGAATATTACTAGGATAACCTCTGTGTAGGAAACGATTTTTCATGACAGGGACCTGGTCATTGAAATATTCGAGAGAGGAACAGTTTCGTCTGAGGCGTAGGAACTGTCCTTTAGGTATATTACGTTTCAAGTGGCTGGGATGGTTTGAGCTAAAGTGTAACAGAGTGTTTCTTTCCATAGGTTTTCTATAGATAGTGGTCTGAATTTGGTTGGCCTCATCTTTAAAGATGACTACATCAAGGAAATTCACAGAGGTTGGACTGCTTTCTGCAGTGAACTTCAAGAAAGTAGTGGTTTGATTTAGATAGTTAACAAACTCAGTGAGATTATCATTCTCTGGTTCATAAAAGCATATAATGTCATCAATAAAGCGTTTCCAAAATTTAACACTGGAAAGAAACGGATTTTTGTCACTCAACACATATTCATTTTCCCAATCACCAACCACAATGTTGGCATAGCTAGGGGCAACAGAGGTTCCCATAGCTGTGCCTAATGTTTGCAAGTAGAATTTGTTTTCGTGTGTAAAATAATTTTTGGACAACACCAAGTTCAGTAGTTCACAGAGGAAGATGTTGGGGGGAATTTCGGTCTCTGCACGGGTTTGTAGGGCTTTTGTGATTGCTGTCAGGCCAATGTCATTAGGAATACATGTGTACAGACTAGTCACATCTAAGGTAACAAGAAGAGTGTTCGGATTTACAACACAATTATTTAGACAGTTTAGGAGGTCAGTGGTATCCCTTAAATAGGAAGGTAGAATTGTTACAATGTCCTTAAGAAAAAAATCAACGAATTTAGACAGTGTGTCTGTGACAGAACCAATGCTGCTGATAATGGGCCTGAGTGGAGGATTGGTGGGATTCTTATGCACTTTGGGAAGCCCATATATTACAGGTGTAATGGGAAAATCAACAGTAAGATATTCAAATTCTCCCTTGGAGATCCAATTGTTGTCTAGACCATGTTTCAGAAGGTTATCAATTTCAGACTTAATAGTAGTTACAGGATTAGCTTGCAATGACATATAAGAGCCAGATTGCTCTAGGTGATTAGTGATTTCTGAGTTGTAATATACCTTGTCCAGAATACAAATGGACCCCCCTTTGTCCGCTGGCTTGATGATAATGTCCTTGTGATCTTGGAGATCCTTGAGTGCTTGTTGTTCTTCTAGAGACAGATTATGGTAGTTAGGGCCTTTGTCATTCTTTATCAGTAGATCCAAGTCTTTATCAATTAATTTGCCAAAGGTAGTGACGACGGGGCTTACATTGGGAGGTATGAAGTTAGATTTCTTGAAAAAACGTCTTTTGTTGTCCTCCTGGTCGGCTTGGATTTGTCCAGCCGGGGATATGGGTGTAGCGGTGGTCGACCAAGGTGTTCTATTCAGAGGGGAAAAGAAGCATTTCAGATTTATCTGCCTCATGAACTTAAATACATCCACCTTCAGTTTGAATGCATTCAGTTTTTGTGTAGTTGAGAAGGAAAGTCCCTTACTTAGTAGGTTTGTCTGCTCTGGTGTGAGGGAGACACTGGAGAGGTTTATGATTGGTATCTGGCTGGTTTCGTGGTCATCCGGTTCGGGCGCGTTCTTCGTCCCCCGTCTCCCCCGCCTGGTCTTTTTCCTTGGTCGTTTGTTGGTCGTTGGCCTAAAAAATGCTGCTGTGTGTTGGTGGTCGCGGCCTCCGTGTCGCTTGGTGCACTGCTGTCCTCTGTGGAAGAGAAGATGGCTCCTGCTCTTTGTCTCTGTGGGCGTTGCCTGTTTGGACGATTAGAATGTTGTTTTCTGGTCCAATCATAGACTTTGTTTGTTTTATAATCATTCATGACCCGTTCATATTTCCTCACTTTCTTTATCTGAAGTGTGTGTTTAAAGGTTTCAAGGGCATCGTCCATCTGATGTTGGAATTGGGCCACATGTACCTGGTCACTGTGGGATTGGATCTTGGTTTCCAAGGTCTTAATTTTCTCCACTGTGTCCAGCCTGAGGTGCTTGCATTTGTCGATGATCAGCACTTCTAGGTCAAAAGCACACTTATTCAGGATTTGTTCCCATTTAGTCATGAACTCAGGGTCATCTAAGCCAAAAGATGGTGCCTTGTATAGGCGTAAGCCACGGGGTATGAGGTTTTGTCGTCTGTATTCAGACAGAGTTATAGCATGCCATAACAGTCTAGTTTCTTGTTGTTTCAAATATTCCAAGTCCTTGAATTGGAATTCAAGTGGCGTACCTGTGGTCTCTGTAGTGATCAGGTTTTCAAAGCTTGAGCTTGGTAGAAGGATATCTTCCAGTTGTTGATCTGAGTAGGAGAATGCCTCCGATCTTGTATCTGTGAGTTTGTTCAGTTCTGCAAAAATGGACTGAGTTTGAGACATGTTTGGGTGGTCCTGCTAGAAGGGTTAGGTAGAGAGCTGCAACCTGTAGGGCAATATAGATGAGGAGAAGAAAACAGGTGCGCTTCCTCTAGTTGCTGCCACTAATTTGGGCAGTGGGTGCTAAGCTCTAGGTGCAACTAAACATGGGAATCCACAAAAAGTGGAAGGAGCAGCACACCAAATGAAAAATGCAGGACCAGGCTCAAATCTGATAATCCATTTTAATAAAACACTGACGCGTTTCGGCCGAAGCCTTCATCAGAGTGATATGAAACAGAGTCTATGCTTCATATATAGAGTGCAAGTAATCTTCCCCACCTGTGTAGGGGGGAGGTGCTAACTTGGTTACCAATTATATTACAATCATTAAATCATTCACAGAACTTCAGAACAACAATCACAGTTGATAGAATTACCAGTACAATTTCATTTTTCATACAATGGAGATGTAAAGATCAAATACAGAGTAACCACTAGATCAAGCAGAACACACAGCATCCGGTTCTCCACTTGTGGAAATGTACACTATAGAAAGGGTTTGAAAGAGAAGTCATCATTAAGACCCTGTGGTTGCATAGTATTAAGTTCATAAATCCAGTACATTTCTCTTTGAGATAACAATTTTGGAAGATTACCCCCTCTGGTGGTGGGTGTTACATGCTCCAACCCTACAAAGCGTAGGGAGGATGGAGAGCCATGTTTAGCCTCAAGATAATGTTTTGCCATTGCATAGTCAATGTTGCCTGTACGTATAGCCGTTTTGTGTTCAGAAATTCTTATTTTTAGGCATCTTTTTGTTTGGCCGACGTACGCTTTGCCACATGGACATGTCAACATATAAACCACATTAGTGGAGTTACAGTTGATGAAACTCTTTTGTTTGTATTTTTTACCTGTCAAAGGATGTGAGAAGAATTTACAATTTGTGGTGTTGTTGCATTGTGCACAGCGTCCACATTTGTAGTTGCCTTTAAGAGACAGCCAAGTAGAACGGTCAGGACTAGATGATGAGGAGTGAACCAGTTTATCTCTGAGAGTTGGAGCTCTTCTGTGTGCAAAAAGAGGAGGATTAGAGGTTATATTGTGGAGCATCGGTTCGCTCTGTAATACAGACAAAGAGCTCCAACTCTCAGAGATAAACTGGTTCACTCCTCATCATCTAGTCCTGACCGTTCTACTTGGCTGTCTCTTAAAGGCAACTACAAATGTGGACGCTGTGCACAATGCAACAACACCACAAATTGTAAATTCTTCTCACATCCTTTGACAGGTAAAAAATACAAACAAAAGAGTTTCATCAACTGTAACTCCACTAATGTGGTTCATATGTTGACATGTCCATGTGGCAAAGCGTACGTCGGCCAAACAAAAAGATGCCTAAAAATAAGAATTTCTGAACACAAAACGGCTATACGTACAGGCAACATTGACTATGCAATGGCAAAACATTATCTTGAGGCTAAACATGGCTCTCCATCCTCCCTACGCTTTGTAGGGTTGGAGCATGTAACACCCACCACCAGAGGGGGTAATCTTCCAAAATTGTTATCTCAAAGAGAAATGTACTGGATTTATGAACTTAATACTATGCAACCACAGGGTCTTAATGATGACTTCTCTTTCAAACCCTTTCTATAGTGTACATTTCCACAAGTGGAGAACCGGATGCTGTGTGTTCTGCTTGATCTAGTGGTTACTCTGTATTTGATCTTTACATCTCCATTGTATGAAAAATGAAATTGTACTGGTAATTCTATCAACTGTGATTGTTGTTCTGAAGTTCTGTGAATGATTTAATGATTGTAATATAATTGGTAACCAAGTTAGCACCTCCCCCTACACAGGTGGGGAAGATTACTTGCACTCTATATATGAAGCATAGACTCTGTTTCATATCACTCTGATGAAGGCTTCGGCCGAAACGCGTCAGTGTTTTATTAAAATGGATTATCAGATTTGAGCCTGGTCCTGCATTTTTCATTTGGTGTGCTGCTCCTTCCACTTTTTGTGGATTCCCATGTTTAGTTGCACCTAGAGCTTAGCACCCACTGCCCAAATTAGTGGCAGCAACTAGAGGAAGCGCACCTGTTTTCTTCTCCTCATCTATATTGCCCTACAGGTTGCAGCTCTCTACCTAACCCTTCTAGCAGGACCACCCAAACATGTCTCAAACTCAGTCCATTTTTGCAGAACTGAACAAACTCACAGATACAAGATCGGAGGCATTCTCCTACTCAGATCAACAACTGGAAGATATCCTTCTACCAAGCTCAAGCTTTGAAAACCTGATCACTACAGAGACCACAGGTACGCCACTTGAATTCCAATTCAAGGACTTGGAATATTTGAAACAACAAGAAACTAGACTGTTATGGCATGCTATAACTCTGTCTGAATACAGACGACAAAACCTCATACCCCGTGGCTTACGCCTATACAAGGCACCATCTTTTGGCTTAGATGACCCTGAGTTCATGACTAAATGGGAACAAATCCTGAATAAGTGTGCTTTTGACCTAGAAGTGCTGATCATCGACAAATGCAAGCACCTCAGGCTGGACACAGTGGAGAAAATTAAGACCTTGGAAACCAAGATCCAATCCCACAGTGACCAGGTACATGTGGCCCAATTCCAACATCAGATGGACGATGCCCTTGAAACCTTTAAACACACACTTCAGATAAAGAAAGTGAGGAAATATGAACGGGTCATGAATGATTATAAAACAAACAAAGTCTATGATTGGACCAGAAAACAACATTCTAATCGTCCAAACAGGCAACGCCCACAGAGACAAAGAGCAGGAGCCATCTTCTCTTCCACAGAGGACAGCAGTGCACCAAGCGACACGGAGGCCGCGACCACCAACACACAGCAGCATTTTTTAGGCCAACGACCAACAAACGACCAAGGAAAAAGACCAGGCGGGGGAGACGGGGGACGAAGAACGCGCCCGAACCGGATGACCACGAAACCAGCCAGATACCAATCATAAACCTCTCCAGTGTCTCCCTCACACCAGAGCAGACAAACCTACTAAGTAAGGGACTTTCCTTCTCAACTACACAAAAACTGAATGCATTCAAACTGAAGGTGGATGTATTTAAGTTCATGAGGCAGATAAATCTGAAATGCTTCTTTTCCCCTCTGAATAGAACACCTTGGTCGACCACCGCTACACCCATATCCCCGGCTGGACAAATCCAAGCCGACCAGGAGGACAACAAAAGACGCTTTTTCAAGAAATCTAACTTCATACCTCCCAATGTAAGCCCCGTCGTCACTACCTTTGGCAAATTAATTGATAAAGACTTGGATCTACTGATAAAGAATGACAAAGGCCCTAACTACCATAATCTGTCTCTAGAAGAACAACAAGCACTCAAGGATCTCCAAGATCACAAGGACATTATCATCAAGCCAGCGGACAAAGGGGGGTCCATTTGTATTCTGGACAAGGTATATTACAACTCAGAAATCACTAATCACCTAGAGCAATCTGGCTCTTATATGTCATTGCAAGCTAATCCTGTAACTACTATTAAGTCTGAAATTGATAACCTTCTGAAACATGGTCTAGACAACAATTGGATCTCCAAGGGAGAATTTGAATATCTTACTGTTGATTTTCCCATTACACCTGTAATATATGGGCTTCCCAAAGTGCATAAGAATCCCACCAATCCTCCACTCAGGCCCATTATCAGCAGCATTGGTTCTGTCACAGACACACTGTCTAAATTCGTTGATTTTTTTCTTAAGGACATTGTAACAATTCTACCTTCCTATTTAAGGGATACCACTGACCTCCTAAACTGTCTAAATAATTGTGTTGTAAATCCGAACACTCTTCTTGTTACCTTAGATGTGACTAGTCTGTACACATGTATTCCTAATGACATTGGCCTGACAGCAATCACAAAAGCCCTACAAACCCGTGCAGAGACCGAAATTCCCCCCAACATCTTCCTCTGTGAACTACTGAACTTGGTGTTGTCCAAAAATTATTTTACACACGAAAACAAATTCTACTTGCAAACATTAGGCACAGCTATGGGAACCTCTGTTGCCCCTAGCTATGCCAACATTGTGGTTGGTGATTGGGAAAATGAATATGTGTTGAGTGACAAAAATCCGTTTCTTTCCAGTGTTAAATTTTGGAAACGCTTTATTGATGACATTATATGCTTTTATGAACCAGAGAATGATAATCTCACTGAGTTTGTTAACTATCTAAATCAAACCACTACTTTCTTGAAGTTCACTGCAGAAAGCAGTCCAACCTCTGTGAATTTCCTTGATGTAGTCATCTTTAAAGATGAGGCCAACCAAATTCAGACCACTATCTATAGAAAACCTATGGAAAGAAACACTCTGTTACACTTTAGCTCAAACCATCCCAGCCACTTGAAACGTAATATACCTAAAGGACAGTTCCTACGCCTCAGACGAAACTGTTCCTCTCTCGAATATTTCAATGACCAGGTCCCTGTCATGAAAAATCGTTTCCTACACAGAGGTTATCCTAGTAATATTCTTGAGCAGTCTGTCACACAGGCTCGACACACTCAAAGGAGTGAGCTACTCACAAAACGCAAAGATTCTGTTTTGTCTCTGACTTTAACCATTGCTCCAAAGAGATTAAACAAATAATTCTAAACCATTGGTCTGTATTACAGAGCGAACCGATGCTCCACAATATAACCTCTAATCCTCCTCTTTTTGCACACAGAAGAGCTCCAACTCTCAGAGATAAACTGGTTCACTCCTCATCATCTAGTCCTGACCGTTCTACTTGGCTGTCTCTTAAAGGCAACTACAAATGTGGACGCTGTGCACAATGCAACAACACCACAAATTGTAAATTCTTCTCACATCCTTTGACAGGTAAAAAATACAAACAAAAGAGTTTCATCAACTGTAACTCCACTAATGTGGTTTATATGTTGACATGTCCATGTGGCAAAGCGTACGTCGGCCAAACAAAAAGATGCCTAAAAATAAGAATTTCTGAACACAAAACGGCTATACGTACAGGCAACATTGACTATGCAATGGCAAAACATTATCTTGAGGCTAAACATGGCTCTCCATCCTCCCTACGCTTTGTAGGGTTGGAGCATGTAACACCCACCACCAGAGGGGGTAATCTTCCAAAATTGTTATCTCAAAGAGAAATGTACTGGATTTATGAACTTAATACTATGCAACCACAGGGTCTTAATGATGACTTCTCTTTCAAACCCTTTCTATAGTGTACATTTCCACAAGTGGAGAACCGGATGCTGTGTGTTCTGCTTGATCTAGTGGTTACTCTGTATTTGATCTTTACATCTCCATTGTATGAAAAATGAAATTGTACTGGTAATTCTATCAACTGTGATTGTTGTTCTGAAGTTCTGTGAATGATTTAATGATTGTAATATAATTGGTAACCAAGTTAGCACCTCCCCCCTACACAGGTGGGGAAGATTACTTGCACTCTATATATGAAGCATAGACTCTGTTTCATATCACTCTGATGAAGGCTTCGGCCGAAACGCGTCAGTGTTTTATTAAAATGGATTATCAGATTTGAGCCTGGTCCTGCATTTTTCATTTGGTGTGCTGCTCCTTCCACTTTTTGTGGATTCCCATGCCTAGTTGTGTAGACTTAGACTAATTCACATGGTGAGTATTTTAACTCTTGAGAGCGTAAACATGAAACCAAATGGACCCGCAAGGGTCCATTTGGTTTCATGCTTACGCCCTCAAAGAGTTACATCTGGTTAACCAACTTTCCATCATTTAACCTGGGGCCCACCTGGAACCCTTTCAAGGACCACTGGTGGTCCCTGGACCACCGGTTGAAAACATGTGTTTTAGAATGACTTGCAAGACGTTATACATATCTGCTCTCGCGTGCATGTTCACATTAGGGCTTTAACCAAAAAATCGATACATCGATACATCGATTTGCATAACACGTGTCGACTCCAAAAAGCACGAGTCGATAAGTTGTTTTTTTCCCTTCCTCCGATGGAAAGCAGTAAGGAGGAGGAATTAAACATTTACCTTTGTTTTTCCCTTTTTTCTTTCTCTATGTGTGCGACGCGTGTGTAGGCTATATAATTCAACTGTAATATTGGTTACTGTCACTCACGGACAGAAGTCTCCTTTGAAGTTTCCTTTGCAACTCTATCGGAGTTCAGCCTTAATTTAGGCTTACCAATCTTACTGCAGCTGCATGCGCAGCGCGCTCTGGGCGCACAGCGTTCCACTGATCATTACGTACACGGATCAGATCGAACAGCAAACAGTGTCAGAGAAATACAGAACTTCATCAACCAACACCTCCCCGTGCTACAGTGACCGTCTTGTTCCTCGTTTCGCATTAGGCTACGCACGGGACGCATGCTTCTGTCCGCGTCATTCTCATTAATTGACTGAATTGATCAGAAAAGAATAGCGGCGCGATGGTGGTGATGGTGGTGTTGGAGGAGGAGGAGGAGGAGGCGGAGGCTACATGTAAATGGATCGTAATGTGGCCGCTGTTAGAACGACTCGAGCATGTCTTCTGTTGCGTTCTAACGTTGTGCGCTGTGTGCCAATATTGTTTTCATATTAAGCTTGCCACATGCGTCATGCGTAGCCTCGCGATGTGTTTTGTATAAGCACTGCGCCGGCATCATATCGGCACCATTTGATCCCCGACCCCCCTCGGAGAACCACCACGACGGAGCCCCCCCCCCCCCCCCCCCCCCCCCCCGCCATAAAACGATAAATCGATACAACTTCGACTTGACTGTCTGACAAGTCGACTTGAAAAAATCTCAAGTCGTTAATGCCCTAGTTCACATCTACAATGAATAGCTTCTCTGTAGTCCCACAATCATTCTTCTTCTCTGGTGTTTTGTTATGATGTGAAGGCTTCATCCTGAGCACGGTCGAGTCCAAGGCGACGTTGAATAAATGAGACATTCATGGAGGTCACAGATCATTAATGGTTCTAGGGTGGTAAGTAGAAACATGTCCTTGTCTGACCACAGTCCTGTCCTTACGGGAAACTTCTGGCGCATTTGTCATTATATTTTGCTTTTTTCCAGACCCCCCTAGCGCCCAAATTAGCGGAAAATCTAGTGCTTTTTTGCTGGTGAGTTGGGGTGAAATTGGTTAACAGACGCCAGAGATAAAACCCTCGTTTTCCACAATGTTTCCTCCTATGATAGAGTTCTCCTTCTTTCCTAGAAAGGACCATTGGTAACCAAATTGATAGATCTGTAACTCTTGAGAGCGTACAATGAAACCTAGGTATAAAATGAACTTACGGGTCCATTTGGTTTCATTTTACACTGTTAAGAGTTAAATTATATTTAATTCATTCTGAATCACCTAATTTTCAAGAATCCACACATTTAGAAAATGTAGAAAAATTGCTATTTTGACCAACATTTTGTCAGTTATTTCTCCTAAATTAGTCCTAGAGACTAAACTCAACATCAAATGTGCCACTAGTGCATTTTGGATTTTGGCAGTTGGCAACACTGTGGACACCACCATGAAAGCTTTGCAGCTGACATGCAGAAACTGAACTGTGAGGAAGAAAAGGAGAGAGGGATGGATGGATGGATGGATGGATGGATGGATGGATGGATGGATGGAGGGAAGGACAAACCTTCATGGTCTGTTACTGGTTGTGGATGTTCATCCCAAAGGACAGCAACACTGGCTAAAGGCTACAAGCTCTGGTGCTCAACAAGCTCTGATTATGCTCAAGCTGGTGGAAATGCCCCAGTAGTGAACACAGACAAAGCTTTGAACAATAGTTTGTTTTGTCCCGTGTTGTTCATGTTGTTCTCCCACTTCTCCCACTTCTCCTACTTCTCCCACAGATCTGATATCGGCTGAGAATATTTTATCGACTCTGAAATTGTGATTCGCGTATTGACAAAGAGGGAGGATATAAAATAAACATGGGGCACAATCGCCTATGAGGTTCCTCATGAAATATTTAGAAGATTGCATATATTAAAGGATTAGAGGCCGGGTGTAACATAATTATCAACAAAACATCACAAGCAGCATCAAAGTGATAAGTCTTTAAAAAAAAAAAGGAGAGATGGAGAGGGGGAGAAAAGAGAGGCAGAGGGATGGATAGAGATTACGAGAGATTAAGGGATTATTTGAATAAGGGATTATTCCGATAATGAAAACAAAACATTATTGCATAACAGGATGTTTTGAATGAGGAGAGCCACAGCGTAAACAAACAAATGGGCTTGTACTGTATTCTTGTTTCTCCTCTGAAGGCGGTGTCCATCATTCAGCGGTTTTTAGACCTTCACTAATATCCTACAATCTCTGCTAATTGAATACCACACTGTGTTGAATAGACTTCAACAGGTTCAGTGCATTTACATTTACATTTATTTAGGTGTTATGAAAAAACGCTGTGCCTTAAAGTGCCATACAAATGAACATGCCTTTGCCAAAGGCAAAGTGTGAATAGAAGGAATAATTAATATTGTCATTAGCATAAATTGTTTATCTGCATTTTTCCAGTGTGTTTTTTACTGTTTCTGCGTCAATAGTCTTTGATGTACACAGGGCCTTAAGACGTAAGGGACAGTCAGGCTGGAACAACACAATTTGGTCATATGAAAATACACAGGATTAGCACACATAAAATGAAGCATTTACACATGACAATGTGCCATATTAAGGACCTATTAGAAATTTCCTACTGGAAATTATTTATATAAATGTCATATATGCGAAATCTTAAAAGTGGCAGCGTTCATACAAGCCAAATGGAAAAAATATTATGAATATTATATCTGTTTTGAATGTCTCTTACATTACGAAATTATACCATGTTTCATTTTACAAAAAAAAAAGAAATACCATGGATCTTATTAATTAACTTTGTTCTGTATGAATGGTGCCACTTTCAAGAATTTGCATATATCCAGAACATTACTTAGATTTTTTTTTTTTTTTTTTGAAAGCCAGCAGAAATTGAAAAGCGTTTAGCTTTGTTTTGAAAGGAACTGAGAGGAGCAGATCTAAAGCTTTCTGGGAGTTTCTTTGTGGCACATGAAGTTCTAAAACCATTCAGTGCTTTATAAACCAACAGCAGTAGCCAGTGTGCAGATGTAAGAAGAACTGGAGTGATATAATCAACTTTAGAAATATAGTAACGACTTGAGCAGCAGCTTTCTGAATCCAATGCACTCGCCTGATAGATATTAGGAAGGCCTGCAAGTTAACATTGCAGTAATTAAGTCTATTGAAGGTGAATGCATGGACATGTTTTTTTTTCTCCTTTCAACTTTTTGCTGAGTCTTGAGAATTATAATTGTTATTAACGTTCTTAAGGTAACAGTAAGGGGATTTTGTAATTGTGTTAATGTGGCTCCGGTCTGAGACTACACCAAGATTTCTTTCTTGGGTTGTGTTTTTTCACATTACTGATTGAAGCTAAGGCTCTTTGAATCAATCTTCCTTGACACCTAAAACAATGACTTCAGTTTTTGCCTGTGTTTAATTGAAAGAACATTCTGGCACATCCAATCATCGATTTGTTCAATCCATTCACTCAGTGCTTTTAGCAGACCATTATAGTCCTGATACAGTTAATGTAAATGTGTCACGGTCTCAGAATTGAGCCTTGTGGAACTAATTGTCCACCCAGATGGGTAATTAGACATCATGGCAATTATACCTAGGCACAAATTAGTCTCCTTAAACCATAGTAGACGGAACCCCTAGTGGTAGTTTTACCTAGTTGACGGGAACCCCAATAGGGGTTCTGTACAGTATGTACAGCAGGGGAGCCCAACCAGTAGATCGGGATCTACCGGTAGATCTCGGCCTGATCTCAAGTAGATCTCGGGAGATGTGGGGGGGGAAGAAAAAAAATGAGGTGGAAAAGAAAAAAGAGCGATTTTCGTCTGTGTGTGTGATGCATTTGCAATGGCAGTGTTTGTCCAAGTCTGTTGTACTTATGTTGTACTGTTGTAGGCCTATTTATGACAAGTCTGTTGTACGTTATGCTTATATGGACATAAAGTAAAGTGGTAAAACAAAGTAGTGTTGTGTTGTTGTGAAGTTACTGCAGGCTGGCAACGATGCGTGTGGTTTGAAATGTTGATATTGGACTGGTAGATCCCGGAGGGGTTGGCTGCTGAAAAGTAGATCTTGGGTCAAAAAAGGTTGGGCACCCCTGATGTACAGTATCAAAAAATGTAAAACAAAAAAATGATGGTGTTACACAATAATTTGAAGTTTTTCAATACACTTAGGTTAGTATTTCAAAGACATTTTTAGAATCGGGATAGTCTACAAATTAGGTTAAAGGAGCACTTAAACCATTTCCAACCATCATCATTTGTCTTCCATAATGCACAGTAAATGGCACCACAATGAATGCTTGCAAGACGTAGAGTGCCCGGCAAATGCGTGCACTCTGATTGCTGACTTGACGGACTGATTCATGGTGTTTTGTCCATCGCAGACAACTGACTGGGCTCTTTCTTGAGAGTAGAGTGTCACAGAGTGACTGACTGGGCACAGCGTTAAGGGCAATGTCACAACCTCCGAGTTGGCAGATCCGATGCCAGCCCTTTTCCTTCTGTCCTGAGCCGTGTGTGTGTGCACATGTCAGCTGTCAACTACCCTGACTGTCACTTTTTCTTGTGTACGTTGTGCGCACAGACACACACACTCAGGGACACACACACACACACACACACACACACACACACACACACACACACACACACACACACACACACAGACGCACACACGCAGCATGCATGCGTGCACAAAAACAAACATTGACAGTCAGGCTTCAGGAAAGCTTCAGGCTTTCCTCAGCATTTCCCTCCAGAAATCTCCCCCTCATTTATATTCTCATTCCAAATTTCTTCGTTTCACTGTTTCGTTTCTCTCTCTCCCTCTCCCTCTCCCTCTCTCTCCCTCTCTCTCTCTCTCTCTCTCTCTCTATCAGTCTCTATCTCTCTCTCTGTGTCTCTCCCTCCACGTTCTCTGGGATACAGTGCTGCAGCCACCCGTGAGAGGAGCGATTTAGTAATTGCGCAGGCTGGCAGAACAGGCACACATGTCTGTGCCTTGGCATTGCCAACGTCTGGCATGTACACCCACACCCACGCACCATGCACAGGGGCCAAGCCAACAGGCAAAGAGATGGGTATCGAGAGAGGAGTGGAGAGATGGAGACTGAAGTGCAAGATCAAAGTGGAGAAAAACGGAGAGGATTTGGGCTGGTTGGTGGTGATCCCTGGGAAAGTGTCCATAGAAAGTCATAGAGATGGGCTGTAGGCTATCCCTTGCTCTGTGGTTTAGCGATTCAGAGCCCAGAGTAGGAGCAGCAGTCACTGACATGAGGGTGTGTTGGCCCGAAAAGAAGCAATTAGCCTAATTAGGAGGCTGGGCTTTAGTTGGTCCCTGACAATATGTCACCTCTCATTATAACCCATAAGTAAACATGGCGGTTCTAATGCGAGGCAACACCCCATTCTTTAGACGGTTCCTTGTGTCGGTGCACATTTTGCTCTTTCTCCGGCCACGCTTCAGTGCATATTATTGACCTGCCAATACAACATAAGGGCTTTGGATTAAACAATACCCAAAGGTGAGCTCTGCAACAATAATGAGAGAGAGAGACAGAGGGAGGCGGCCATGTTGCTGCCCAGAGCTGGAAAGTTTGCCAGCATAACAGATAAGGGCTCTTCTAGGTCCTCATTAAGCCACGATGGGATTGATTAATTCAAATGAATGAAACGTGTGTGGGCTGGTTTTGATTAGGGCTGGTTAAAATAGAGGATTGGATGTTGTGGTGGAGACTGAATTGATGTTTTTGGAGCGAATTACTCGAGGAATACAACCTCATGGATGGTTGGAGGAGTTGAAAGAGCTGCTTGAGTTTGAATGGGCTGATTGAAGGGTGGCATTGAAATGCTAAATGTGTTTACCGTACGCTTACAGTCTACCTGAATGAGAGGCTGTGGTTGAATCATCTCATTGAATGCCTCCAAAATGTGTCGCACTTTGTTTAAATGTTTCTTTCTATGCAAATGTCCCGCTTGTCACAGACTGCATTAAAGGTAATATAGGGAAATTTTGTGTGTACAAAATCTGCGTTTGTAAAAAAAAAAAAAAAAAAAATGGATGTACTATAACTCCTCCTCATCTCCACTCTATTGGCTCAGCTGGAGACTGCTGCGTTGTGATTGGCTAAATATACAGAAGCTACTGTACAGTATATATACATTTTGATTTTTGGTTAAAAAGTTGCCTATAGTACCTTTCACAATGTCACAGTGCTTGAGTAGCGTCCATTTAAACAGCTTTTCCCTGTGGCAAAATAAGGAAACATTCACCCTCCTTGTTAAATAAAATACTCTACATCGGTCATACTATACCTATATTATATGAACCCTACTGGTTTTGAAAACAACCTACTTATGTTATATCACCTCATTGTGTGCTTCCAATTTATCACAAATGTCTTAAACCAATCCTAATCTATCAATAAAGACTTCATTTCAGGTTAGTCAGGAAGGCCATTTTAATGTTATCTATTTTTACACTCAGTGTTACTTTATGTGTATAGTGGAGTCAAGTAGTGTTTAGAGTAGATTACTGCTGGCTGTGAAACGCTCATACAACTGCAGGCTGTGAGGTTAAAAAAAAGTTGAAAACCCACTGCATTAGACCATGGACAGCCACTTAATACTATCTTAGCTCTAGAACCCCAATCCACACGATAAACACACAGTGGTTTACCTGGGTTGTCCCCTGAACCCATGTCGAGAAGGAGTGTGCTATATCGGCCCATGCAGCATATTTGTGCTGTTTTCCTCTTTTGTTGACATGCTGGTTTTTCGCAGCAACCCGCTGTACGCCGTCTATGCAGTCTCAGTGCAAATGAAATAAAACCTTGCCAGTGTCACACACAACTTGGACTCTATCGCCCTTTTCAAACTCATCTCAAGACACACCTGTTTAGGCAGGCTTATGACCGACCTCTGTGCATTGTGCTGCAAGCTGTTTTTTTTTTTTTTTTGCATTGAACTGTTTTCTATGGTTGTTTAACTTGTGTTACAGCGACTTTGAGAGCTCTGAAAGGTTCCTTATGACTAAATTGTATTATTATTATTATGAAGAAGAAACAGTGCTTTTAACAAGCATGGCAGAGGATTGGACTTGGCATCGGGTTTACTTGAATAAGCAGACAGGCCGAACTCCTCCTGGGCCTGGGCTTTGATGGGTAGCTTTCAACCGTCTGATGGAGAGATACTGGCTGTGTGTGTGTGTGTGTGTGTGTGTGTGTGTGTGTGTGTGTGTGTGTGTGTGTGTGTGTGTGTGTGTGTGTGTGTGTGTGTGTGTGTGTGTGTGTGTGTGTGTGTGTGTGGTACATACTGTACTGCATACTGCGTATGTTCACATTGTAAACAAAGGCTTGTGCATTTTGTTTGACAACATGGTTGCAGGGTTCACTTTGTGGAGACTGTTGTCAGCAGACACAAGACTCTACAGTATATTGCGCCTGCCTGCGTTGGTGTTTGCTTGTGCGTTTGTGTTTGTGATTGATTGATTGCATGGATTTATGGGCTAGGTGTCCATGATGTACTGAAGTGTGTGTGCGCATTGGATTTCTTTGATAGACTGCTATTAGTGTTCAGGACTCTGTACTGTGTGTGCGTTTTTGTGTGTGTGCGTGTGCACGCGTGGTCCCCATGGCTTCATGCCCATCACTTTCCACTGATGGGTGTTCCCTGGCCATGCTCTCTGCCCACACTGCCCAGCTGTCAAAGGGCCTGCTCTGGGCAGAGCCGCACAGATGGGAAGCTATGGCCATGTTTTACAATCAATCCAACACTCTTAATAAGCCACGGATGGCTGCAGAGCTATTGGCAATATAGCCTTTATGTTGGGAGTTTGGAGAAAGTGAGAAGGGCTTTGGAGGGGCTTTCGGTCCGCTGGTGAGTGCTGGGAAGCAGGAAGAGTTGTTCGATATATTTACGGTGTTTGCCATCTAGGACAGCGCTGGGCATTAATTGACATGCTGCTAATTAGCCTTCGCTAGTGGTTACTCTTTGATGTAGCAGCCAGCTGACAGGGAAAGCAGACATCTCTCTCTTCCTCTCTCTTTTTCTCTCTCTCTCTCTCCATAATTTTTAGTCCTTAATTATAGGAGTAAATGTGTGCACGCTTAATGAAGTACCCTCGCTGAGGAGGAGGCAGAACATGAGGCAAGAGAGAGAGAGAGAAGAGTGGATTTTGTTTTTCACATGCCAAGCAGTTGGTGTTGACTGAGCAAAATGTTTCTCCGTTTGCAAAGCAACTTCAGAGCTGCGCACCAAGAAAAACACGTTTGATACAAATGGCTTCTAATTAAATACACTGTATAATACAAAACGGCCCGGCGTTGTGTTTAAGGCCATCTAGTGTACTGTATGTGGAGCAGGGTAAGTCTAGATAGATGGAAAGGAATTATTCTTGCCTTTGAGGCAGAGACAAGTAAACAGCTTGCTTTTCTTTTTTCTTTGAAGTTTCTTCTCTGTGGCGCGAACAAGTCTAATTGGAGACATGAAAAGAAACATTTGTGATCAATTAGAGTCAAACAAGGAACATGAGATGATTGGTTTGTTTTGATCCAGCGCCTGTCAATCTGGAATTAAATTGTCAATCCCCCTCCCCGCCCCCACGCCGGTATCTAAACGGTACATAATAGATGTTTATTTTTATTTTTTTTGCCATGGCAAGTGCAAGAAATTACTATGGCATATTACTTTAAAAATGCTATTAAAATATATATATTTCAATATTTATCACCATTATTAATGAAATATTGCATAGACCAGTGGTGTACCTACAATAAAGCAAAACCACTTGGCTATCTGGCCAAATCAAATTTACCCTTAATTACTGTACCTACTGGAATGCAAAAGCATGCCTTTCAGCCTTTGCCTTATTCATCTGGCATGCGGGACACATCTGGCCTGACTAAAATGTCACTCCTGAAAACACTACTGGCATAGACCTATCTCATCCCACTCAGCTATGGACAGTTAACACAGGACTTAAATGTTGAATTTCTTCAAAGCCAATAAATGATTTGGTGACAAATTATAGAAACTTACTAATTGTTTCACTTCTACAGTTCTGCAGATAATGTCACAAGTTAAAGTAGTCAATAAGTGAATCTCTCTGCCATCTGTGTCCCAATAACAAACCCTCTTTCAGTGTCACATACTGTAGGTACTTCTTGATGTCGCACCACAACATCGAAGACTGTTAGTCCTGCTTAGCATTTTTATAAATGACACAGATCATGATATTATGTTAATTGATTAAAGGGTAAGATCACTTTTGTACAGGTTTGAGTTGTTTTCTTACCTTATTACTGTATAGGCAAACTAGTCCAGTCCAAGAGTCATTTCGCTCCGTTGTGTCTCCATTGACTTCCATTGTAAAAAAAAAGAAAAAACATGTGTTTTTATTTTTTTGAGTTTTAATGTGATTTATAAACATATTATTTTGATTAGAGATATACTGAAGCGGTAGTGCGGCCTTCCCAACTCACAGGGCTTCTTGCAAGGTTTTGCTTGTAAACAAGTAGCCATGCTGCTGCAGCGCAAATCTAGTGACCTGTCATTGACGAATTTCAGGTCACGCGAAAATCGCTAATCAAGAACCGTTTGGGCCAGATAATCCCTTACCAGAAAGCCTAGGCGGCATATTTTGAAAAATATTAGATCTGCAAGCTCACAACGTTCCGCATGGTGACACATCACATTTGCATTTCCAGGCCTGCTGCTGCTATCCAGCCAACAACAACAACAAGCCTAAATGAATCCCAGTGCTGTTGGGTCAGGGTCAGCTCTGCTCCCCTAAACACTTTCCTCTGGAGAATGCGTCTCCCCTGCCTTCTCTCCCACTCAGAGCAGTGTCTTTCCACTAGCATGGACGCTGCCCTCTCTCCCCCTCAGAGCAGTGTCTTTCCACTAGCATGGACGCTGCCCTCTCTCCCCCTCAGAGCAGTGTCTTTCCACTAGCATGGACGCTGCCCTCTCTCCCCCTCAGAGCAGTGTCTTTCCACTAGCATGGACGCTGTCCTCTCTCCCCTTCAGAGCAGTGTCTTTCCACTAGCATGGACGCTGCCCTCTCTCCCCCTCAGAGCAGTGTCTTTCCACTAGCATGGACGCTGCCCTCTCTCCCCCTCAGAGCAGTGTCTTTCCACTAGCATGGACGCTGCCCTCTCTCCCCCTCAGAGCAGTGTCTTTCCACTAGCATGGACACTGCCCTCTCTCCCCCTCAGAGCAGTGTCTTTCCACTAGCATGGACGCTGCCCTCTCTCCCCCTCAGAGCAGTGTCTTTCCACTAGCATGGACGCTGCCCTCTCTCCCCCTCAGAGCAGTGTCTTTCCACTAGCATGGAGGCTGCATTGACCAGCAGGGTGAGAAGGAATCATTCCCAGGAGGTTTGAGGTCTCACCAGAAGGCAGGCTCTCAGAGAGCTAGATTAGAAGTCCTCCCTAAAGCAGCAGAGACACAGTAGGTTAAACCAGCGGCCAGAGGGTGCTGCTCTCCTCTCTCTGGAGGAATTGGAAACACCACACACATACTAATGCTGTTGCTTTAGTGTTGGTTTAAAGTTTCAAACACAGAAACCAGCGTTCACTCCCTCATATCCCTCCCTCTTTCATTCTCCTTTGTTTGTTCTCTCACATTGTTCCTGCCTTCGTCTTCATCGTTCTTGTGTTTTCCGCTCGTCTCTCCTGTCTATCTCAGTCTGTCTCTCCCTTTCTCTCTAATCTCTCCAACACTTGGTCCCTATCCCCCCCATGTGTACCTCAGTGCATGTTTCACAGCAGTCCCAGAGCGTATCTCCTGCTATCAAGTTACTGCCTCTGTTTTCGTTTGAATTATTAGCGGGGCTGTTGCGTCGTTGAGTAGAACTAATTGATTAACATCTTTCATCCAATCAGTGCTCCCTCATGAATCAGCTGGTGAGGTGTTAGGCCTGCTCTGGGCTGGAGAACGATGATGACGAACTTCAGGTCACGCGAAAATTGCTAGGCCAGATAATCCCGACCAGAAAGCCCAACCGTTTTTTTTTATGATTATTTTTTGTACATCAGAGACGTGAGAAAGTGCTGAGTGTGTGTAACAGACAGATGGTGTATAGGGGAGAGGCATTGTGCACAGTTATTTATCAGTGTTTACGGCCATGGTGATGTACAGTGAATAAATCACACAATGGATTCCGCTGTGTTCACATTATAGCGCTGCTGAAATGACATGGGCGGCGTGCGTGATGTATAATGGGGGGAAATCTGTGCGTTTATTATAAAATGAAATGTTGCAATACGACATTCCGACACTGTGGCGAAGTGCTCGCAGATTTATCAGGTTGATAAAGTGATGGAACCTCCCTAGTAAAATATAGTATGCATGCATATATAGGTCAATATGAACACGCACACAATCACCGTGTTGCCAACTTGGCGCATTTGTCGCTATATTTAGCTTTTTTTCAGACCCCCCCTACCACCAAAATTAGTAGAAAAACTCCTGGCGGAAAATCTAGTGCTTTTGTTGCTGGTGAGCTGGGGAAAAATTGGTTGACAGGCGCCAGAGATGAAATTTTTCACCATTTTTACTCCTTCCTTTCTAGAAAGGACCATTGGTAACCAAATGGACCCTTATAGATCTGTAACTCTTGAGATCGTAAAATGAAACCAAATGGGCCCATTTGGTTTCATTTTACGCTCTCAAGAGTTAAATTATATTCTGAATTACCTCATTTTCAAAAATCTTCACATTTAGAAAATGTAGAGGAATTGCTATTTTGACCAACATTTTACCAGTTATTTCTCCTTAATTAGTCCTAGAGACTACACTCAACATCAAAAGGTGGTCATCCGTGGCTAAAATGCAGAATAAATAGTTAGCCCTGGTATGAAAATGGCTGAAAACCCACTGCTCCAGCGCATTCTAGTGCAAGTACCACTAGTGCATTTTGGATTTTGGCAGCTGGCAACACTGCACACTCATTTCATTTGTCTTTTTTCTGAACTCTAACCTTGCTCTTCTCTTTTCCTCTCTTCCAGGTGTGTTTCCTTCTAACTGCTGTCTGGACACACTGACTCACTGGACCTCACAGCCAGAGCAACGCCAGCAGGACTCTGCAACCCAGTGAACACCACAGACACATGGAAAACGCCTGCGGGATAGAGCTCTCCAAGATCAATCGGCGTCAGCAAAAATAAAAATCAACTCGCCTCCTGCTTCTCCACTCGAGAATTTAGGAAGCCGACGGGATTGTTTGTGAGACGCCGAGGCCTGAATGGTTCGCCGGTTTTAGTTACCGAAAGGACCTCGGTCATCATTTGTCTCATGTTGCTCATGGAACCGCGAAAATTATCCTGAGGGATCAACGCTAAAAATGTATTTCTTGCTTTTTTCCCCCAGTCTATTATACTTTTGACAGCACAGACATACCCAAGGATGGATGAAGGCTGGTGTTTTTGCACAGGGAGGTGTTTTCTTTCTGCTGTTGCCATTTCCATATTCCATTATCGATATCAGTGACACGCAGTGAAATTACCTGTGGCCACATAGCACTGAGGGCAAACTTTTCTCACCCATTCTCTTGACTTCGGAAACTTCTGCTGCAAGAAGCAAAAGCCCTGTTGTTTAGTCATGGACTAAGATCCCCTTGTAGCCTCTAATAGGACAGTGAAAGGACTAATATAGGCTGAGACTTAAGACAACTATTCTACGTCCAACTCATGGAGAGCATGAATGACCTAGATTTTGAGAAAACCACTGGACAAAACCCCCAAAGGCTATAGAATGTTCCAGAATCTTGTGGATTAGCAAAAGATCAAGACCTGTCTGCCCAGCTGGAGTTGTAGCTTTTAATATAGAGTACATACACACATAAATACAAAAACACTTTCTGTTTCTGCTTCTCTCACACCTACATCACAGTTAAAGGCGGGTCAGGAGTGCGATTCGCTTTCCTCCCGACCTTTAAAATGGCTCCGTGCTGGACAAGAGCAAGAGCCCGGACTGTGTTTGTGGCGCTGGCTCTCCTTAGCTGTACTTTTTGCTGCTGTGAGGCGTCAAGGACTAGTGCTTCAGCCCCGGGAGGGAGTAGTAGCCTGGAACAGGACTCCATGTCCCATGAACGAGTGAAGAGAGGATGGGTGTGGAACCAGTTCTTTGTTGTGGAGGAGTACACCGGAACGGAGCCGCTCTACGTGGGGAAGGTAAGCCCTGTTTACTGTCCAGTGGTGGAATTTACTTAATACTGTACTTGCCTGATCGGTGATTGGTGATTGGGATAGTGTTCCTATATGTTAAAACATTGTTTTAAAAGTAAAACATAAATGTCACACACACATTTTTCCACTGCATAGGGAATGGATTGTTGATGGATTTGGAAAAGATTTTGAAGGTCTTGTTCCAAAAATGAACCAGTATTTATTGTGTAAAGTCCATGATATTTACACTGAAATGAATGAGCCCGGCTGGAAAGTGTCCTAGGGTGGACAAGAGGGCGGGGCTTACCTAAAGGTCTATTGTCTATGATCTTCAGTTCGTACCATATTGCTGAATTTCATGGAAAGCAACAGCATAAAAGTGCCAAAATCACGAGTGGCAGAATATGTATGAAAATAATGATTATATTGGCCCCTTCAGACTTGACCCCGATTAATAACAGCTTCCTGCTGCGTACTGTGTTTTTACAGAATTTTAGCAGCATGTTTTCCTAAAAAAGTGCTAAAATGCATTTTTTTATGCTTTTTGGGGGACACAAAATTGGGGGAGGGATTGACCCAAAATTGGCCTGTAATATGAAAAGGGCTGAAAGCCCAGGCTGTATAATAATGGATGCCGTCTTTTGGGATGGTTTACTGTCGGCCAATGTCCTAGCTGAGACTCATTCCCCGTCAGATTGCTACTGGCGCTTGTGTGATTGTCAGTGTGACATTTTCCTAATGTCATCATGGATAATGAATGCATGTCAAACCACAGCTGACTGCTGTTGGCAACGCGTGTCGTATATATTTTCAGTTTGGGAACGTTCGCATCGCTCCACAGCAGGGGCGGATCTAGGCATGGGCATGGGGGGGCAATGCCCCTCTAAATGCCCAGTCTGCCCCACCAAACACGATGGCATGCAAAACAACCCACCACTAAACCAACAGCATTTCATCATTGAAAACAGAAAACTCTCTGAGTCAGACCTTTAGCTTTATGCATGCTGCGTGTCTGTTGCAACTTCAACAACAACTGATGTTATTACTGATGCTTTACTTGACTAATAAAAGTCCTGTAACCGAAAATGGGATGGGTGCGGCTTCATCGCCCGTGGCGCGAAGCGCCACGGGCGATGAAGCTGCCCCCATACCATTTTCTCTTGCCCCTCCAACATGTTCTCTTGCCCCCCCCAAATGGGGACATGTTATATCCACCCCTGCTCCACAGAACCCTCATTTCTCCTCGTTCGTCTCGGTCATGTGACTGGATGGGCTGATTAGGCTGGACGGCATTATGATTCATTTGGCTCATATGTGACATGATGTTGAAAAGATGGAATATTGATTCCGACACAGACCAGGACACGCAGATGAGTCACAGTGGTGTAGTGTGTAGATCTTTTGTGGCCGTTCTTCATACGTTTTTTTTTTTTTTTTTTTTTTTTTTTACTTTGGGTTTGCTAACTCCATGCTGTCAGCATTCATTTCAGCGTATGTTTGTAATTTTCTCTTCATTGTTACAAAATGCATGTTGATGATGTTCTCCACAGAAGGCTTACTGTAGTCTTCATGCTTGGGAGACAGTGAGGACTACAGGGCATAACCCAGTGGTTTTCAACCTTTTTCATACCAGGGCCCAGGGCTGGATTTAGCCAGCCCTAATAGGCTGGGCTGGAAGAATGGTAGGGTGGGCAACTCCAAAGTTTTCCACATGTAGCAGTGGTTTGCAACCTTTTTGACACCAGGGCCCACTATTTATTCGGCATTTGAGCCACGGACCACCATTTGAGGACATCATATTCCCACAGACTAGGGCATTAACGACTTGAGATTTTTTCAAGTCGACTTGTCAGACAGTCAAGTCGAAGTTGTATCGATTTATCGTTTTATGGCGCGGGGGGGGGGTCCGTCGTGGTGGTTCCCCGGGGGGGGGGGGGGGGGGGGGGGGATCAAATGGTGCCGCTATATGCCGGCGCAGTGCTTATCCAAAACACATCGCGAGGCTACGCATGGCGCATGTGGCAAGCTTATATGAAAACAATATTGGCACACAGCTGCACATCGTCCACTCCCAGGCCAGCCATAAAAACACATAACATTATCAATACGCAGCAGCCCACACGTTAGAACGCAGAATACGATCCATTTATATGTAGCCTCCGCCTCCTCCTCCTCCAACACCACCACCGCGCCGCTTTTCTTTTATGATTCATTCAGTAAATTAATGAGAATGACGCGGACAGAAGCATGCGTCCCGTGCGGTAGCCTAATGCGAAACGAAGAACAAGACGGTCGCTGTAGCCCGGGGAGGTATTGGTTGATGAAGTTCTGTATTCCTCTGACACTGTTTGCTGTTCGATCTGATCCGTGTATGTACGTAATGATCAGCTGGAACGCCGCGCGCCCAGAGCGCAAGAGCGCGGATGCAGCTGCATAAGATTGGTAATTAAAGCTTAACTCCGATAGAGTTGCAAAGGAAACATCAAAGGAGACTTCTGTCCGTGAGTGACAGTAACCAATATTACATTTGAATTATATACACACGCGTCGCACACACAGAGAAAGAAAAAAGGGGAAAACAAAGGTAAATGTTTACTGTAATTCCTCCTCTTTCCTCCTTTCCTTCGGAGGAAGGGAAAAAAACAACTTATCGACTCGGGCTTTTTGGAGTCGACACGTGTTATGCAAATCGATGCATCGATGTATCGATTTTTTGGTTAAAGCCCTACCACACACCCCCCAAACTAAAGATTTATTTTGCTTTTGTCCACAATACTATGGCTGGATTTAGGAAACAAAACATACAGATCAAACCATTTATCTTCTACTTCCTCTAGTTGTGTAGACTTGGGCTGATTCAGATGATGAATATTTTAACTCTTGAGAGCGTAAACATGAAACCAAATGGACCTTTGCGGGTCCATTTGGTTTCATGTTTACGCTCTCAAAGAGTTACATCTGGTTAACCAACTTTTGACTATTTAGCTGGGGACCACCTAGAACCCTCTGATATTACTTTTCATTGGGTGGGCAGGATGCACGTTTTGGTGGGCTGTGCCCACCCCTGCCCCCCTCTAGATCCGGCCCTGCCAGGGCCCACTATTTATTCAGAATCTGAGCTAGGACCACCATTTGATGACATTTTAGCCTCACAGAACCCAAATCTCAGACAGTGAGGAAGTCATATCATAGCCATACACAACTTTCAGTCTGAGAGGAGACAGTGAGGAGTTGAGGACCAGTACTTAGTAGTGTGCTTGCAGTATTTAGGCGTACAATTTGCCGTTCACTTTTACCTACCTGAGTATTTCTATTTTTCAGTATACTTCCCCACATGGAAAGAAAATATATGTAGTACATACTGTATATGCCAATATGTACATCATATATTTTGCATATGTGCAATAATCAGGTACATACGGCAGATGCACATATACCGTATGTGGATATACAATATAGGACATACAGTATATGTGTCATATACTGTATGACCACGTACTGTACCTGTATATGCCACAGTCAGGTTCATATATGTATGGGGGCAATTTCATATATGTCGCATATATTAAAACAAAAATGTACATATATTTTCTTTCCATGTGGGTCTGCTCCTCCATGCACCTCAGAGGCAAATGCTTTTTACTCTCCCACAAAGTCTTGGCTAGTGGTAACATGTTGCATATATACTGTACACACACACACACACACACACACACACACACACACACACACACACACACACACACACACACACACACACACACACACACACACACTTTTTTTTCTTTCTTTCTTTTTTTCCCTTTCTTTTCTTATTCCAAATCATCTTTTGAACACACTTTCAATAAAAATATACTCTGGTAGGCATTTTCACATGTATACTTTTACTGTGGGAAAAAAACAAACAAACCAAAAAACTACTACTTCTTCCACTAGTGAAATATAGATATCAGTGGAGATTAATTGGCTTGAGATTCATTATGGGAGAGTATTGTACTGAAAGCACTGTGGTGGTGGGGGGCTGTGGGGAGGTTTTATTAATAAAATGACCTAGAGTAATTGTTCTCCAAGGGCCAAGACTGTGTGTGTGTGTGCGTGTGCGTGTGCGTGTGAGCACGTGTGCGTGAGCACGTGTGTGTGAGCACGTGTGTGTGTGTGGTGCAGACGATTTCTTCTCTGTGTGTGTGCTCACATGCAATGCTAGTATTGTGTTTGTGTGTTTGTGCAGCAGTCGCTCGTCGTGCGGAGGTGTTGGCGGTGCATTTTTCCTCTGTGTTCGACGCTGCCAAGCCTGTCTGTCTCAGACCACGGCCACCATTACTCTGCTAATGAAATATGATTTCCCAGTAAACGCTCATTCACATGCCAATAAACGCAGAGCTTTGTTCAGTACATTTGGATAATGAATCCTGTTAGAGTGAACTGCTCCCACGACTCTCACTTTCCCCACCGTCTACTTCCCTAATGTGCTTTGTGACAAATGTACAGAGAGGTATGCAGGCATTATGAAATGTGTAGGAATGTTGTTTTGATGACGGCGCTGATGTGCTCAGTCAAGTCGTCAGGGATATGGACACCGCTAAAAGGGACACTTCACCACTTTTGCAACAAGACCTCATTTCATTGCATTTCAAAGGTCTGATGACTCATCTGGCATTGATCTCACTTATCTCCTGGACTACACTGTCTCATATCAGATACACCTGCACAGACAACATGGACGATATTGAGTCACTGGATGGTCACCTCAAGGTTGCTGGTTCAAACCCGGGCTCCCCCAGAGTTAGTGTCAATGTGTCCCTGAGCAAGACACTTAATTGCTGCTGATGTGCTGGTTGTGCCTTGCATGGTTTCCACTGCCATAAGTGTATGAATGTATGGGTGAAAGTGATGCACAATATACATAAAGCGCCTTGGATAAATCTATATAAATGCACCATTTACCATTTCCGATACGATATAGTTGGCGATATTAGGCTTTCGATAATGAATACTTCATGATATTTGATATATTGTGATATTTGCATTATTGTTATGATATTGTATTAGTATACTGTATTGCATGAAATTCATCAACAATATATCATGATACTGTAACTGCAGCGGAAAAACAAAAACAAAAAATAAATGAATGAATAAGAACTAAAAGTCAAAATTCAGAGCTCACTAATATACATCCTCAGTTATTAATTTTAGCTTTTATTTGTCTCAACTGATTCTCATACCAGACTTTTTGTTTTTATGCAACCTGTCTGCAACATGTTTTTCGTCACGATATTTGCTGAGGAATATATGCTATATATTGCGGGATGAGGTATACGATATTATCGCGATATTTCAGCGGGGCGAGGCGTGGCAGAACAGCAAAGCATTGTGGTCATTTTTTCCCAGGCCATTTTTTCCCACCACTATAGTTAACATCGAGTGACTGCAGTTTATTCCAGAGGGGAAATGTCTCTTTAGAGAGGTTGTTTGTGATGTTGCAGGAGGACTATAGGTTAACCCATTGTATTGTGATCAGATTCTAGTTTCTGGTGCTAGATTCTAGTTCACAGCACTAGAATCTAGTTTCCGATGCTAGATTCTAGTCCCCCACGGTAGATTCTAGATTCTACAAGTAGTTCCTCTCAGTAGACTGTAGTTTCTGAAGTTAGATTCCAGTTTCTGACACTAGATTCTAGTCCATGACACTAAATTCTAGTTTGTGACACTAAATTCTAGTCCCTGGCGCAAGGTTCTAGTTTTTCTGGAAAAATCTCTTTCTGTGTCAGTGATGCTTAACATATTTCATAGGAAGGAACCCCAGAAATATATATTATTTAGCTGCAGAACCTCATCTAAAAACATGTTGTTCTAGGGATCCCCCAGAAGCAAAGATTTGAGTTAAAAATGTTTGAAATAATGTATTCAAAGATTTGCACCACATTTTCACAATTTTTTCAAAAATAGCAGAACTACAAGCTCATATCGCGCCACTCGGTGGCGCGATATGAGCTTGTAGATCTGCTATTTTTCAACAGCTAAAACACCAAAACGCAGTGCACAATAGGTTAAGGTCTGTGTCACAGCAGGCTCTCTACAGTATGTATTGAAGGGGTTGAAGGTTTGTTGTGCTTTATGTATTGCTCTAGTCCTTCAGTGTGTTATTGACATGTTCTGGGACGATGTCCTTATGCAATCTTTGTCTGAATAGAAAAGGAAGAGGGGAAAAAAAAATCTATATCTTGCTTTTCTGCCAAAGCTCTGTGTTACTTATACTTTCTACCTCGAGTAAGAAACCCTTGCCTGCAGTCATGCTAAACCGCTACGAGCAGAAGGTTAGCAATGAATCATCTTTATTCACATATAATGCAGTCCGTTGAACAGCATTAATGTAGACTAGCAAAACCTAGCAAGTTTGTGCAATTATTTTGAGCTTCATCAAACAACGAGAGTCACAGCACATCCGAGAGCCCAGAGCGGATCATGTACCGGTACAATGCTCGCAGGTCCAGTGTTGCCAACTTGGTGCATTTGTCACTATATTTAGCTTTTTTTCAGACCCCCCTAGCGCCAAAATTAGTGGAAAACTCCTAGTGGAAAGTCTAGTGCTTTTTTTTGCTGGTGAGTTGGGGCGAAATTAGTTGACAGGCGTCAGAGATAAAGCTCTCGTTTTTCACCATTTTTCCTCCTATGATAGAGTCCTCCTTCCTTCCTTCCTAGAAAGGACCATTGGTAACCAAATGGACCCTCATACAGTAGATCTGTAACTCTTGAGATCGTAGAATGAAACCGTTTCATTTCACGCTCGCAAGAGTTAAATTACATTTAAACATCTGAATTACCTATTAACACATTTAGAAATTGTAGAAGAATTGCTATTTTGACTGGCAACGTTTTGCCAGTTATTTCTCCTAAATTATTCCGAGAGACTAAACTCAACATCAAATGGTGGTCCGTGGCTAAAATGCAGAATAAATAGTGGGCCCTGGTATGAAAAAGGTTGAAAAACCACTGCTCTGGCGCATTCTAGTGCATTTTGGAAGTGCCACTGGTACATATTGGATTTTGGCAGTTGGCAACACTGCGCATGTCTACACAGTGCGTCTGCTTCCCTGTGTTAAACACTAATGTAATGACAGAGATCTACTGCACATGGAAAGTATTGTTGTGCCCGCAGTATTCTCTGTTTTGTGTTATGAAGCACCATGTTTTGTTGGATACAAGAAGTGACAGAAAATGTTCAGTTGAGAGGGGTGGGGAGGAGCAGCTGTGCTCAACTCTATACTTCCATCTCCGCTACACAGTGCTTTGCCGTTGGGATTTGCTCAGTCGGCAAATAGACTTAATATACAGGTGCTGGTCAACGAATTAGAATAATTTGAACAGTGCAATCGTTAAATTCTTTGAATGCATTTCTTGTGCAGAAAACAAATCAGGTGTTCACCGCACCTGTCCTACTGGTTAGAGTAATCACAGAACTCGTAACCTGTAAAAAATTTGCTCAGCTGAGCTTTCCAAAAGGCCCATTTAGGCCATTTAACTGTGACACTGTTGTTTCATTGAATTAGAATAATGGAGAAACCGTTTCATTGAATTAGAATATTTTTTATTATAATTAGAATCATCACTTTCTCAGTATTTTGTGGCTGCCCCCTTGGCTTGTATGACTGCCTGAAGTCTCCGTGCAGGGGTTGACACTAAGGTCTACGAGGTACTTGCCCATCGGGCAAGTGCAATCAGGTTCTACTTGCCCTCAGGTCATGGCCACTTGCCCCCCCAAAAATATATTGTAAATTTTGCTTTTAAGTTTACTTCCTACTTGGGTGCTTTCAACAGGTGGTCCAGGGACCACCAGTGGTCCCGGAGACTCGGAGAGGGTTCCAGGTGGTCCCCAGCTAAGTTGGTTAACCAGATGTAACTCTTGAGAGCGTAAAAATGAAACCAAATGGACCCGCAAGGGTCCATTTGGTTTCATTTTTACGCTCTCAAGAGTTAAAAATTCATCATCTTAATTAGCCCATAGTGGTCACAGACCCAGTGGTCCCTGACCCCAGCAAAATGATAGTTTGGAACCAAATGAACCTGGGAGAGAGATAGGTAGATAGCTAGAAAGCAGGGAAAGACACAGAGGCAGAGTGCAATGACCGCCTTCAAGACAAATTTATCTTGTGTAGTGTTATAGTGCACGAAGTTGCACACTTGCCTGATCGGGCAACCAGGTAGCAGTCTTCACTTGCCCCACCATTTTTTTACTTGCCCCGGGCAAGCCGGCAAGTGTTACTGTCAAGCCCTGTCCGTGGCATCGATTTGAAGAACTAGCTATCTCTACCTATCTCTCTCCCAGGTCCACTTGGTTCCAAACTATCATTTTGCTGCGGTCAGGGACCACTGGGTCTGTGACCACTATGGGCTGATTAAGATGATGAATTTTAACTCTTGAGAGTGTAAAAATGAAACCAAATTGATCCGCAAGGGTCCATTTGGCTGAGGGCAAGTAGAACCTGATTTGCACTTGCCCGATGGGCAAGTACCTCGGAGACCTTAGTGTCAACCCCTGCACGGAGACTTCAGGCAGTCATACAAGCCAAGGGGGCAGCCACAAAATACTGAGAAATTGATGATTTTAATTATAATAAAAAATATTCTAATTCAATGAAACGGTTTCTCCATTATTCTAATTCAATGAAACAACAGTGTCACAGTTAAATGGCCTAAATGGGCCTTTTGGAAAGCTCAGCTGAGCAAATTTTTTACAGGTTACGAGTTCTGTGATTACTCTAACCAGTAGGACAGGTGCGGTGAACACCTGATTTGTTTTCTGCACAAGAAATGCATTCAAAGAATTTAACGATTGCACTGTTCAAATTATTCTAATTCGTTGACCAGCACCTGTACATGTCTGGTTTAATTAGAATATACTAAAACGTATTTCAAAGGCAAACACTCCGACTGGGTTTTGCCGTTTCCATCCAAATTGTGCTGTATAAAAAGCAATAGACAAGCGTGAATCTCAGAATTAGGAATGCGGCATCGACATCAGTGTTTGCAAATGTCTGTCTGTCTGTCTGAAACGAGCATAACTCATCACTGGCTGCACCAATCGCTTTGATTTTTCACACAGTCATTGGCCATAACATTAGGAAGAGACTGAGGAAGCCCTTTTTTCAAATTAACAAATTGTTGATTAATAATGAATTTATTGGTGCATTAGATTTCCCCATTCGGTTAACATTGGCAATTCCCTTTTTGGCCACAGGGGGAAATACGCACGCACGCACGCACGCGCGCACGCACACGCACGCACACGCACACGCCCGCACACACACACACACACACACACACACACACACACACACACACACACACACACACACACACACACACACACACACACACACACACACACACACACACACACTTTCTGACTGGCCATTGCAGTTTCTGTGCAAAAGTGTGCATTATTAAAGCAATCCTTAATCAAAATACTTGCATCTTTGGTGATATCACATTACCCACACAGTACATCGTTTGGTGTTCATATATTCACAACGGGTAAGGTCCTAGTATAGATTAAACACATACAGTATTTTTTCTCTGTGTTACTTCACGTGATAATACTGCATGTCAGATCTGTTATTGTGCACACACACACACGCACGCACGCACGCACGCACGCACGCACGCACGCACGCACGCACGCACACACACACACACACACACACACACACACACACACACACACACACACACACACACACACACACACACACACACACACACACACACACACACACACACACATAGTCAGTCAGGGTCCAGCTGTGACATGAGAGCACATTACCAGAGAGGTACAAAGTGGCTTTAGGATGAAGGAAGGGAAATGGAAAGGGAAAATGGGCCTTTCACCGGACCTTTCACCGACCCCCATCTCCTGGGAAGATGAGAGAGGAATATATACAGTATGTACTGTAGCTCTGGTTTGGTATTCTGGATCTGCTGCCTAATGTGACTCATGGCTTGGTGTAGGAACAAGGGCAGAGAGATTGCAAAACACCCGTGCAGAAACTAAATGGGTAAATTCATAATGTCAATGAATAATCAATGCCTATTTTGGGGCATTTATACTGTATACTATTGTGCAAGTCCATTCTTTGCGTTCTGGTATACCCTTTCAGTCCGGGAATCCATATTTGGATTCTGTACAGTATGTACAGTATTCCAGAATTAACTTTTTTAAAATGTGATGTATCAATATTTCATGTTTTTCAGAAACCTTATAGGTCAGGCCTAAATGGGTTAAGAAACGTCTCTTGTCCAACTGCTCTGTTAAATGCTATGATATTTCCACCTCCTGCTACTGGAAAGTTGTATGTCACACGCAGTGTTGGTCAATATTACTTAGGAAAGTAACTTCTTTACTTTACTCTTTACCGCTTAGACAAAGTAATATCATTACTTTACTTATTACTGAAATTGAAGAGTAATATATTACATATTACGTTATTACTTTCCCAAGTTCTCAACTCCCACCTTATGGAGTAAAAATAGAGATGTACAACATAATCTGTTTAGCGAGCTCTTTTTAGAACAGAATCCAATTTATTGGAATAATAATAGTCTCCAATGCCACAAACTGCACCTGAAAACAAAGCCAACAAAATCTGTCTCTTTGACTTTTTAAACTTTTTCACAATTGTTTTCAAAGACAGTTGAGGTCTTGTATATAAAAATAAAATACAAAATATAACAGCAAGCGATTTGTAGTTTACATTACTCTGCGCAGGATGCAGCGTGTGGACTGGATCTACAATCTAGTGCACATCTCTGTTGTTACAGTACCTGTCGATAGCTTGTAAATCTGTTCTATTTTTGCATGCAACAACAAGCCCATTTTAAAAAAGTAACTTGGCGTTACTTGCAAAGTAATGCATTACTTATTACCAATTTTTGCAGAGTAATCTCGTTACTTTACTTTTTGGAGCAAAAGTAATAATATTACAGTAATATGTAATCTAAAATTAGTTACTGCCCAACACTGGTCAGACTGTAGTCTTTACATTGTGTGTTAGTTCAGCTTTTACCAGAGACGTGAAGAGACACAGAGATCTGATTAGCTGAAGTTAGTTCTCTGATAATCAGCTAAATGTGTTGGGCAACATGTGGACAAATCTCTTATTGTTTTACAGCACCTTAAACGGACATCGTAATAGGCGCCCTTCATGTCGTGATTGTCATGGACATGCTGTACAGTCAAATCAGGGGTTTTCAACAGGTGTGAATGAATGAATGAATGAATGATTTTTTTTTATTGACAGAGATGAGAGTTACAGTACAAGTCAAGTACACACTGCAACAAAACCGATAACAGCTTGGAGAATACATTACAGTACAATACAATACAATTCAAGTACGACTACATCAAATCTGACAGAGCTGATTGGACACACTAGTTAAGCATACACTTGTTTACAATAGTGGCCAACTTGTTCATTTCATTAAGGCATTCAAATACATACAAAACAACTACTTCAGTGAAGTCAGAAGCAGCAAATCATGGAGGTAAATTCATAGTGGAGGTGAAAAGAGAAATGTACAAAGAGGAGATTGGGGTTGGTGGAGGGATTTTATATACAATTTTGTTTTACAGAGGTGCTCCGGGGACCACCAGTGGTCCCTGAGAGGATTCCAGGTGGTCCCCAGCTAAATGATGTAAAGTTGGTTAACCAGGTGTAACTCTTTGAGAGTGTAAACATGAAACCAAATGGACCCGCAAGGGTCCATTTGGTTTCATGTTTACATTCTCAAGAGTTAAAATGTTCATCGTGTGAATTAGCCCAAGTCTACACAACTAGAGAATGTAGAAGATTAATGGTCATTTCGATCTATATATTTGACTGTTTTGTTTCCCAAATCCAGCCTGGAACTGTGGACAAAAGCAAAAGAAATCTTTAGTTTGGGGGTCGGTGAGGCTAAAATATCATCAAATGTTGGCCTGTGGCTCAATTTTCGAATAAATAGTGGGCCCTGGTATGAAAAAGGTTGAAAACCACTGAGTCAAATGCCATACTGTATCTGGTCTCCTGAAGAACTTAAGAATACATTCTAAAACCCCAACTAGATATTAGGTATCTTAAGGGGTAAAGGAACCAGTGGTGGACGGCTATATAATCACACTCATTATACCATTGAACGATCTTACAGTCTATTGTATTTCAGCCATGTGAAAAAGCAGCCTGGACTCAGCAAGAAAAACCTGATTATTTTCTCCGGATCGATGTAAAATGGCTGCAACTCGGGGCTGTGCATTTTCTGTTTTTCCCTGCTCCACATTTGACTGCGTCTTTACTGCTAATGGTTCTGTTTGCTTTATGGCTGACGCACGTCCTACGTAGCGATGACCTTTAGAGAGAGACCGTTTGGTGTGTGTGTGTGTGTGTGTGTGTGTGTGTGTGTGTGTGTGTGTGTGTGTGTGTGTGTGTGTGTGTGTGTGTGTGTGTGTACTGTCAACCTGAATCAGTCCACTGAGGACAGACTGACAGATGGATGGACACATCTAGCCTGAGGGGAGAGAAATGGAAGCATGCATCACAACAGAATCATCAACTGTGCATGCATGCGTGTGCGTGTGCATATTGCGTGTGTGCATGCGTGCCATAGACGGGAAATTATGGGCCACTGCCAGCCAAAGGGCCCCCCCTACACCGGAGCATTTTTCTTCCTGGTGCGGCGCACTGGCATTTCAGCAGGATTTACAGCATGGGATTGCTTGCAAATAATAAACACGGAAAATAACTAATAAATGCACTTGCAGTAATGCACCGTATCATGATGCTTTATGACTTTTGAGGTTATGTTAGTGACACAAAATGTATAAACCCATTGTTAATAATAGTGACAAGGGCCGTGGGTCGGCTAGTGATGCGCGGGTCGACCCATGACCCGTGGGTCCCATGGGTTGCCCGCAGGCTGGGTTGGGCCGAGTCAAGAAATGTTCATTTTATTCGCGGGCTGGGTTGGGGTGGGTCAAATGTTTTTTTTCCCCAAAAAATATTGTTTTAAACACAAGTCCTGGGAGAACATTTGCGCAGCCTACCTAGCCTACAATCGATCACCATCAAGGACGTGCACAGACAGATGAGAGGGGCTTCAGCCCCTGCCCTTTTACTAAACAAATGCTCTGCATGTTGTTACGCAACTCCATCTTTAGCTAAAGGATGCTGGGCTGCAGCCCCAAATATAGCGAATCTACAAGCTCTCAGCTGAGCTTGAGCCTTGAGCTTGAGCCGCTCAGGGCACCCCCTAGCTCCGGGGCCCCTGGGCCTGGGCCCAACATGTCCATTGGATAATACTTCCCTGGTGCGTGTGCGTGCGTGCGTGCATGCACGAGCTACACAATTATTCAATGCACAAACCTACTATAGTACTATGTCATTTGTGTGAGCAGTTGGGAAATTTAATTGAATTAATGTGAATTCATAGACATGCAAGTGAATTTGCGGTTTTCATTTCAACAAGTGGCTTCAACAGGGAACTGGTCATGTTTATCCACAAGATCAGTTCTGATATTTAACACATGGAAACAAATTCCCATTTTTCTATTGAGAATCAAAGACAGTGGAGTCCGAAACGATAGAGCACATAAACAGTGATACATCTCCAGTACGTCCGTCCCTCTTTGGTTGGAACGCTTCCTCTCTCTGTCCGCTTTTTTTTCCTATTTCTCATCTCTTGCAAATTCAAGCTTATCTTTTATTATAACTGAAATATTAATGGCACCAAACGCGTGTATATTATCTCTGTGATTTATTTATTTATTTTTTGCTTGGGGATGATTCAGAACGAAGAGAAAAGGCAGAGAAAGACGGACCGAAAAGAGAAAAAAAAATAGAAGGAAGATCGGTTTTGGGCCAAGAAAAGATGAGCGAAGCAATATCGAGGCACGTGCTTAAATTATTCTGCGCTTTTTTTTTTTACTACAAATACTTAATGAAACCCGCTGCGAGGGTGACAGCAGGCTGTATTTAATTAAGCCTTTATAAAGTATTAACCAGCGAGGCTGGGGGTGATCTCTCCCCTTCCCCCACTTCTCCCCTCTCTCTCTCCTCTCCCTGGGCCTGTTGGCTAGATTGAACCAGCGTTAATACTGCAGAGAGGGAGAGCCATTATCATTCCAGGTAGAAGGCAACGGAGAGAATGAGAGAGAAGGCGAGAGAGGGAGAGCAGTGTTGCCAACTGCCAAAATCCAAAATGCGCTAGTGGCACTTCCACAGATCAAAATGACCATTAACCTTCTACATTTCTACATTCTCAAGTTCTGTAGAGCAGTGGTTTTCAACCAGTGGTCCCCAGCTAAGTTGTTTAACCAGATGGACAGTGAGCGACAGTGAGCGGACAGAGAACATTAAAAAAAAAAAACATTTTTACGCTCTCAAAAGTGAAAATATTCATCATCTGAAGTAGCCCCAATCTACATAACTAGAGAATGAAGAAGATTAAAGAGGGGATGCTGTGATTTTTGTATTTTTTTCCATTTTTGTACATGATGTCTAAGAGGTGACAGTATGTAAATAGACCCCTTGGTGTGTTCTTTATGTGCAATGATGTCTTCCCTTTGTATTTAGGGTTTCTTCCTGGGGGCTGAACCTTTCCAGTCAAACGTACCAATGAAAAAAAACTTCAATATAGTGACATCATGTGCTCAGCCCCTCCCCTAACTCCTCCCCCTTTATCATGCAACTAAAGCTGTGGGTGTGGCTTCAGTTCAGCTGGATCTCCACCCATCACCACCCACCAGGCAAACCAGGCATACTTAATGAATTGGTAGGGTGGAATCATAAAAATGACAGTTTAACAAACACTGTACACTTTTTGGGGGAAAAAAATACTTTTCATATAACATTAATACCTGATGATCATGTTTTAGGGTAAAAAAAATCATGGCACTCCATCTTTAATGGTCTTTGGGGCTAAAATGTCTAAATGGACCCGCAAGGGTCCATTTGGTTTCATTATTACGCTCTCAAAGAGTTACATCTGGTTACCCAACTGTCCGCCATTTAGCCTGGGGACCACTGGTTGAAAACCACTGTCATTGGAGGAAAAATGGTGAAAAATGAGGGTTTTATCTCTGGCGCCTGTCAACCAATTTCAGCCCAACTCATCAGCAAAAAGCACTAGATTTCCCGCCAGGAGTTTTTCCACTAATTTTGGCGCTAGGAGGTCTGGAAAAACGCTAAATGTAGCGACAAATGCGCCAAGCTGGCAACACTGATGGAGAGAGAGATGGAGAGAGACCTCATGATCTTTCTAAAGAGCCAAAGGGGAGGTTGGGGCTGCATGTTAGACCTGCTGCTGCTCGCTCTCATCGCGGCTTCCAGAATGTCTTTCTAATCACATTAGGGGGAGAGAAGCTCTGATTTATTAGGAGCTCTTTAAGTTCACTTTTCAACCTCGACGACGCCTCCGCTTCCCCACCTTTTTAATAACAATCTCGGAAATGACTCGGTTTCCTAATTTGAGCATCTGACTCATTCTGTGAAGGGCGTAGTAGTACCGCGTGGAGACGGTGTAAATCATCGTAGGAAACCGCTGTCTGTCTATTCTTTATTTTTCCATCATCTCCGTGTGTGAGATCCCAGGGGGAGTTGAGAATGGACCTTAAAGCTGCATTGGCTGCTGGGAAAATAGATGAGAAAATGGAGGCAGAGGAGAGTAACCGAGTTCTCACGCTTGGCGGTCATGTTTTCAATCTTTGATGTAGTGTGCCACTGCTGTTAGGAAACTACGCAGGGATTTCAACCTTTTCGCATCCATTTTTTCCCAGATCCACACAGACTCGGACGAGGGCGAGGGGAACATCAGGTACACCATCTCCGGGGAGGGAGCAGGAACCATCTTCCTCCTGGACGAGCTGACGGGAGACATCCACGCCACGGAGCGTCTGGACCGCGAGGAGAAGGCCTTCTACACGCTGCGCGCTCAGGCCAGAGACCGCTTCTCTGACGCCCCGCTGGAACCCGAGTCCGAGTTCGTCATCAAGGTCCAGGACATCAACGACAGCGAGCCCCAGTTCCTGGAGGGGCCGTACATCGGAAGCGTGCCAGAACTATCGCCCATAGGTAAGCATTAAGTACGACGTGTGGTCCTCGGCCTGCTGAAATGTCACAGAGAAGAGGCGAGGGAGAACTTCATGGTAGGATTCTCCCATTAACCATTAAACCCTATATGGGTTGTTGAACAACCCAGGGCCCCTTAGTTTTTCCTCTCTGCACCAGAATCTCTTAAAAAAGGCAATCTACAAGTTTGTTTTTGTCAAAATCTCCGCCTGTTATGACATGCCCAGAAAAGCAACGCTAGGCTTCATGTGGCTTAAAAAGAAAGTACTATAGTGAAGAGAGATAGCAGATAACATACGAGGGAAATCAATCTCAGATAGGAGGTAGAAGGTACAGAGTTACAGAGATGACATTGGCTGTGTGTTTGAGCTGTTGACTAGCTATCAAGGAACTGATGTGAAAGATGCACTGTGTTGTAGTGTAGTGTACTATGCTGTGCTGTGCTGTGCTGTACTTTTGGACAGTATCATGGAGCCAGTATAGACTAGATGTACTGTACTGCAAAGTTGTAGTTGTATTATGTTTAGTTGTATTATGTAGCCAGTAGGGGTAGAGATTAGTGATGCGCAGGTCCCGCATGTGAAAAATAACCTGACTCTGCTCAGCTGCATCACTTCCATTGCACACAAGTAAAAAACAATAATTTGGAAAAAAATCCCAATATACATTGTTTGACCCACCCCAGGTAGGCCATGGCCTACTTGTGCATGAGCGGAGCGAGCGAGCAGAGAGCAGAGTATCCCGACACCTCCAGGAGTTAATGGTCTCGACAATACTTTGGGTATTGTTGGGTCGAGTCACATTTCTTGACTCGCCCCAACCTGCCCCGTGGTATCTGCGGGTTATGGGTCGGCCCGCGCTTCAGCAGTAGAGCTGTACTGTACTGTAGTCCACTGTTGTAGAGTATTAGCCATTATAGACAGATGCACTGTACAGCAGTACAGTATGTTTGAAGCAGGGGGTTTTCAGTGTTCTGCTCTGCTCTCTAATGAGCATCCTGGCCTCCTCCTCACCCATCATTAATAGATAAATGGATAAGAGCAAAGTGACACACGAGGAAGAGCAGGATGTGATGATGAGAGCACTCTGAATGAGGCCAAACCATTCACACGGTGCAAATGTCATGTTTTGCACTCTTGCAGACAAAAAAGCCTTTCATCTCGATTATTTTTTTTGTGCTGTGAGCTCGAGTAGCACATCTTATCTCGCTGAAAATCGCATAATTGACAGGGGAAGAAAAGCAGGTAATACAAGATTGTGAGCGGAGAGGTTCTTTAGCATCTTGTTAGAGAGATTACAAACCCTCGAGTCCAGAGGACCGTGGACTGCGGTTTTCTTCTGGGGGAAGGTTGTCAAACGACAGCGCAGTCTTGCAAAAAGCATGCATTATATGGGACAATACTGTAGGTGCAGAGGTGTGTGTGTGTGCATGTGCGTGTGTGCGTGCGCGTGAGTGACATATTCAAATTAATTCCTGCTTCTTCAGCATGATCCGAACCGTCCAAGTGTTTCTGCCTACACTGCTTTCTTGAAAAGAGGATGGGAAGCAATAAAAGAGTTGACCCCTCCCCACAAAAAAAAATAAAAATAATAACAGACTAAGATAATTGAAAGGACACAAGACAAGGCAAAAGCTCTGTCGCATCTTAACCTACAAAGAGTAGAGGGAGGGAAGCATGGGTTTGAGTGAATGTTCATTAACACTATAAGCTGCATGAACGGAGAATTCCGTCCCGCAGTGGCGCTATAATCAAAGTGATGAAAATGAATCAATCCAAATCGGAGTTACTTAACACATAGACCATAAACGTCGTGCTGTTTCTGGTGTCTTGACTAACCTGTCCTCTGACGATCTGAGCAAAAAGTTCCGGGTCAAAAGTCAGGAAGTGACCCTAGTAGATCTACCCATGCTCCCACGACATTCAGGGACAGAATCTCAGGAGAGGCGTTTGAATGCGTTGGATTGAATGGGTGCGAATGGGACAAAAAAAAAAGTTGTCGCGACAATTCTGTTCCAAATGCAAGTCAGCCAACGGGATCATTATCAGACGATGCGCTGGGACTAATAGTTGGACTAAATAATGAAATATACATTCCGTCGTTTTCTCGCCTTTGTCGTTACCGGCGGACAGGACCACGCACGACGAGCACGGGATCGGTGGGCCAGGAGTTAAGATCTCGCCTGGTTTGTGGACATTTTTTGTCCAGTGCCATTTTAACTGATGAAAAATCTTTGAGTGGTAATAACTCCTGATCTAAATCGAAAGCTATAATCAAAACGCTCGTTGGCAACCTCCAAGATGAAGTCCTGCGACATCATGTGCATCTGAAACTCGGTCTGGATGGAAACGGTCACGGGGCGCACTGATTTAATAGGTGCTAATGGTTCCAGGCACCCATCTTGTTAACTACACATCACCTTCTCCTTCAGCACATCCTTCTGTTCAAACCTCTTCACTTCACAGTCAATTTACATCCTAAGTGTGCCGGTCATGTTTAAAACATAGGACTGGAGCAACTAGCCTGTAATGAGATAATAGGACAGCTACTGCTTAGTCCAGCAGTCTTAGTTCAGTGTGTGTGTGTGTGTGTGTGTGTGTGTGTGTGTGTGTGTGTGTGTGTGTGTGTGTGTGTGTGTGTGTGTGTGTGTGTGTGTGTGTGTGTGTGTGTGTGTGTGTGTGTGTGTGTGTGTGTGTGTGTGTGTGTGTGTGTGTGTGTGTGTGTGTGTGTGTGCGCGCGCGTGTGTGTGTGTGTGTGTGCATTAGGGTGGATCAAAAAAGCACAAGTTTTGATTTTCTTGTGTCTCACCCCCTAATTATGTTCCAATGGACAAAAAACTACTTTGTTTAAAATTTGGTTGAATTTGAAGCATATTTAGAGGTAGCTCAATCACCCAGAAGTTTATCACTATTTTGTATTGGAGTACCAGTTCACAGTAGTACCAGTTCACCATAAAAACCTGATTAAAGGGTGTACCAAACTTTTCTCAGTTGTTCTTAACATGATTTTTAACGAAGAATCCAATTCTGCTTGATATATTTCTGTATCATGCATAGTTAATGAGATAATTAGCATAATTAATCAAATATGCAGATTATCTCATTAATTATGCGAATTACAAAGATGTACATTGCAGAAATGAATTCTACGGGACAAAATACTAGGATCAACTGAGAAAAGTTTGGTACACCCTTTAATCAGGTTTTTATGGTGAAGTGGTACTACTGTGAACTGGTACTCCAATACAAAATAGTGATAAACTTCTGGGTGATTGAGCTACCTCTAAATATGCTTCAAATTCAACCAAATTTTAACCAAAGCAGTCTTTTTGTCCATTGGAACATAATTAGGGGGTGAGACACAAGAAAATCAAAACTTGTGCTTTTTTGATCCACCCTAGTGTGCATGTGCGCATGTGCATGTCATGTGTGTGCATGTGCACGCATGCATGCATGTTTTCTTAACCCATTAAGACGTGATGACTTGACTCGACAGTTTAGTAAAAAAAAAAAAGAACGTGGGCTTTTATATCACTGGTGCTCCATAACTCTTTACATGAAAGTCCCCCAAAATGATATGCTGTGGACCTCCCATCTCAAAATGTTTTCTTCTAGGCCAAAGGGGAACCCTAGGAGTGCACTTAAGACATTTATAACAGCAAAATTTGTGACTAATTATTCATATATTAGTGCAACTCGTCTGAATTCTACCTGTAACTATTGTGTTCAACCTAATCAGACAAATGTGAGAAAATTTGTCTGATTTGTTGATGTTGTACTAGATTTCTTAGGAACTCACAAAATAATGTAAGATAAACATGAAGAAATACAAATGAGAGTGAAATGGAGATGAATCAATGTCCAGTTTTATTACAAGAGTTTGTGTCCGGAACACAACACCCAGGGAGTCTGCCTAATGCAAGCCTCCATAACCTTTTTCACAGATAGTTCTTATAGTCTCGCTTTCACAGACAGAATGTTCATATAAGGATTGCTTTACAAATAGCCACAGTTCCCTAATAGTACTCTACTTTAGTGGCAGTAAGCATGTGGACGAGTCATGTCAGGTGACAGCTGCAGTCAGAATGGTCTTGGATGACCCTGGGAATACAGAGAACTATTGGCATTCTAAAAAATCCACTACAATGTTAAGCGAAGTTGTGTTTTGCAAGGCTGTAGACTTGCAGCAGGTTGCAAGCGCGATAGCCACACTGTAGTGCTATGCTCGCATTGCTGTTTCATGGCCAAAAGTATTGCCCAGTGCCATTATGCCTTGGGCATAATCATTTTCTCTTCTAGTGTCTCTCATGTCTGCCTGTGCATGTCTCATGTCATAGCAAACACACACTCTTCTCTTTGCCTGGCTGTACTACATACTGTATGGATATTATATAGATCTTGTGAAGTAAAACTACATATCGATATCACCTACCACTGCAAGGTTCTTCCTGTGTTGTAAAAATGCCATTGCTCCACTTGTTCTCACATTTAGGGTGACCCTCGTTCGCCAACCTCTTTATCTTCCAAATAGAAAGCGGACGCCACCGTAATGTAAATCACCTGCCCTTGTTAAAAGCTGTGTCCATTTGGTGATGGAGAGGCACTGTGGGCTGTCCATTTGAAACGAGGAGGAGGCGGCTTTTACTTTTCAAAATTCCTCTTAATGTAGCGAAGCACTGACAAAGCCCCTGAATGGTTGAATAGTATTCATGGAGTCCACTTAGACCTGTGCAGTTTGTAAAGGCCAAACAGTAGTAGGAGGTGGAACAGCTAAAAGGTCCAGCGGGTGAGTTCTGTGTGGTTGGATAAATGCTTGCCGCGAGGCTTCGGGACGCGAGGACATGATTTACCTTTTGAAAGTGGTACACAGAAGATGAGAAAAACACTGCACCTACCTGAAGAAGAGAAGCACTGCATTATATATGACACGTTGCTTTCATTCTGATGGCTAGAAACATTTTCTAGGTCAGTGTGTGTCAGTGTTTTATTTATAGCAATGCAATGTATGTACAAATCTATAAAGTTGTGGCTGTTGCCAGAGATAGGTGTGAAAGTAACATCAGGGGACTCTTGTTTTTTTCTTCTTTCTACTTTGTGCAGCGCCTCAGGCTCAGGCTACACTGAGGACAGAATTGTTGCTGCTACTACAGTATAACCAATGGAACCAGATGAAGTGTGCAGGTTGTGTGTTAGTTCAGCGCGTGAAGCCTTTGTGCTCTATTTTTCTGCGTGTTTTTTTTTCTTCTACTTTTGTCCACTGAAGGCGATTATACCAGTGGACAAAAAAAGTACTTACAGTGGTAAGCACTTGAGATTGTCAGTGGTGATACCACCATGGCAATGAAATAGTAACCGCAGGAATGTGGTACCAGAAAGTTCCATGCTGTCACCAGGAGATTAACAGGTTAAAACACATTTACATGTCCTAGTACTTGGTTAGCGGTTCCTAATAGACAGAGGCGTACTTTTATAACCATTGTTAATCAACCATTACACCTTTTAAATGAAGTGTGAAAAGCGTTACCATTCCAGGGCAGTGGTACCACCATGGTGCCCCATCAGCAGCCAAGTGTTAACAGGCACAATCTCAAGTGCTTGCCACTGTATGTTATAATTTGTGTTACATTTGTGACCCAGCACAACCAAAGTTGAGTCATTGAGTGAGGATTTTTTCCTTTTTGTTTTATTGTGTTGTGTGAATGCAGGATATCATAGCTGCAATTTGACATATTGGTTGTTCAGTTTGACCCTCCAGTTTTTAAGATATGGCTTATAATAATAGTAATGTCTTGCAGAAAACAGCGGGTTGAGAAAACAGGCTTGAAAGGTTCGCTTCTGTACTCTAACATTACACCTATTGCTACATGTTTTAAGCATTTATTCCATATTTACAAGTTGAATTCAGCTCTGATATTTATTTCAGGCATGCTACTACAGGAAGGACTGTGCTATTAACTCATTGTGCATAAAAATAAAATAAGTTTTTTCTCCTCTCCTGAACAGTTAGTCTTTCCCCAATAACTCAACCTCAGTTAGAATGGGTCACATTTGTTATAAACAGTACGTTTTATACACATTTTAAAAAGTGTTCTGCCTCACCGCCAACAGAGACGTCCAACACGGCAAAGTCATGTCTACTCCCTATGAACAACAACAACAAATAATGCATCATTAATATAGATTCAATGTGACATGTTAACCTTTTTCATAGCAGGTAGAAGAGAGGAGAGGGATTGATGGATGGAATCGTGGTAGAGAGAGGAGAATCATGCCTAGAATCATGGCGAGGCAAAACGTTTCCACCAGGCTGGTCTTGTGATTGATGGCGTTCTGTTAGACAGGGACTTGGGTTCCATGAATGGGTGAGACACAGTGTAGTGGACACAGGGGCGGATCTAGGCATGGGCATGGGGGGGCAATGCCCCCCTAAATGCCCAGACTGCCCCACCAAACATGATGGCATGCAAAACAACCCAAGATTAAGATCAAATTAAAATGCTTACATTTAAAATGATTTGAAACATTACTACTGCTACAAACTAACTACCATTGTGTCACCACTAAACCAACAGCATTTCCTCATTGATAACAGAAAGCTCTCTAAGTCAGAATGAGCTTTATGCATGCTGTGTGTCTGTTGCAACTTGAACCAACAGCTGATGTTATTTTTTATGCTTTACTTGCCTAATATAAGTCCTGTAATTGAAAATGGTATGGGTGCGGCTTTATCGCCTGTGGCGCGAAGCGACCCCGGCGATGAAGCCCCCCTAATTGGGAAATATTACATCCGCCCCTGTGTGGACAACACATTGATGGATAGAATCGTGTAGAGCAGGGGTTTTCAACAGGTGGTCCGGGGACCATCAGTGCTCCCTGAGAGGATTCCAGGTGGTCCTCAGCTAAATGGAAACGTATGTATGTACGTATGTGTATGGAGCTACTGATTGGTGTGTGTGTGTGTGTGTGTGTGTGTGTGTGTGTGTGTGTGTGTGTGTGTGTGTGTGTGTGTGTGTGTGTGTGTGTGTGTGTGTGTGTCTTTCAGCACCATAGAGTACGCTTTTTGCTGATAGAAAACGCGTTCAAAGGCCACGCGTTCAAAGGAAGCTCCTTTCGACTATGAAATGTGTTCAAGGACCTCTCATCTTTACACAGAATTCTGTGAACATGCAGTGTGTCAGTGTGCCCTTCTGGGTTTCTTTATCTGCCTCTCTGTGCAACAGAGCATACAGCAGTTTGAGGGCCGTCCTCACCCAGAGCATTAATAAGGATAACTATGAATATTGGACAAGTCATCAGTATCCACGTTGAGGCTCTGACGCAGCCAGAACGTTGGTTAATCAGTGTGGATGTTCACATCATCAATATTATAGTTATCATTCTTGTGAATTAATTTCCATGCTTTAAAGCAATGGTTTTCAACCTTTTTGATGCCAGGGCCCACTATTTTTTTCAGAATTTGAGCCACAGACAACCATTTAATAACATTTTAAGCCCTGCAGAACCCCAAAATAAAGAATTAGTTTCGCCTTTGTCCACAATTCCAGGCTGGATTTCGGGACCATTAATCTTCTACATTCTCTAGTTGTGTAAACTTGGGCTGATTCAGATGATGAATATGTTAACTCTTGAGAGTGCAAACAATGTTAACTCTTGAGAGTGCAAACATGAAACCAAGTGGACCCGCAAGGGTCCATTTGGTTTCATGTTTACGCTCTCAAAGAGTTACATCTGGTTAACCAACTTTCCATCGTTTAGCCTGGGGACCACCTGGAAACCTCTCAAGGACCACTGGTGGTCCCCGGACCACTGGTTGAAAACCACTACTTTAAAGGACCACTTCGCCACTTTTCAAGTTATCTTCATATACGTTGTAATTGGTCCTCACTAATGTACATGTAAATACCACTATTTTTTTTTTTCTACTCGGTCTGTGTCTCATATGAGGGCTGTGGGCAGTTCAGAAACCCGTCCTCCAATGCCATCATCATTTGGCAGATTTTTTTTTAAAAGAAATATTTATATTATTTTTATCGGCTGAACGATGGCTGCCATTTTTGGAATGCAACTTTTCAGGAATAGAAAGTAGTTTGGATTCTCCATTGATGATGTCGCTCATCATCAATGGAGGATGGCTTTCTGAACTGCCCACAGCCCTCCCTGTGAGACACGGACTGAATAGAAAGAAATTGTGCTATTTTATCATGTACGTTAGTGAGGAGCCATTATGTGAAGATGCTCACAGTCACCGCTACTTCTTCCATACACGTCTGATTCAGCTCATGGGCGGATGAACATTTCCCAATTGGCGGGGCAGGAGTTCTCCTGAAGTCACACTCATACCATTTTCAGTTACAGGACTTTTATTAGGCAAGTATAAGGATCAATAATAATCAGTTGTTGTTGAATAAAGCTAGAGGTCTGACACAGAGAGTTTTCTGTTTCCAATGATGAAATGCTGTTGGTTTGGTGGTGACACTATTGTAGTTAGTTAGTAGCAGTAGTAGTGTTTCAAATTATTTTTAAATATAAGCACTTTATTTTAAAATATTGTGGGTTGTTTTGCATGCCATCATGGTGGTTTTGCATGCCATCTTGGTGGGGCAGTCTGGGCCCATGCCTAGATCCACCCCTGATTCAGCTCCTCTTTGTTGGAGACCTGCTGATGGCTTTATTTCACCTCAGTGCGTGAGCAGCAGCACTGATGGGTGTTCCAGGGTTAAATTGTGCAGGTGAACCACCTGGCTAAAGGGAATGGGATTGAGACAAGCTCCCGTGATTCATTAATAACTAAACACGCAGATTATATGCCATTAAACTACAATCACTGGAGTTGTAGACAACCTTTTGCACTTGTTCGATGCACTTTAGACCTTACAGTGCACCAGGCAGGGCCATGTATTTTGATTCAAAGGAGATTTTGCATTATGCATGGATAAAATTTAGACAATATATCCAGGGTAAACGAAGCATCAAAACGAGTGGGGAAAAGAAAACCTTTTGGGACAGCCTGCCATCCAGTACTAACCATAGACATGTGGAGTAACAGGATCACAGGAGAGGGCAATGTGATGAGGCAGACACATCATACAATCAATACAATGCTGCTGCCAAACACCTCTGTTTATGTGACCAGGAACAGCTACCGTTATGCACTCCACAAGGGTGTCGGACATAATTGAACCTGACAAGCCAAGATGCATGTGGCTAGTGCGTGTGCATGCATGCATAGGTGATACAAGTTAGTGCCTGATAAAGACTTAGAACAGGGGTGCCCATACTTTTTTGACTTGAGAGCTACTTTCAAAATAACCAGCTCAACAAGAGCTTCAAGGCCCCCCAAGAAAGTTTGACTTTGAAATAGTGGTGATGGCGTTACTTACTGTTATAGTGTTATAGCATAATGTATTATGCTGAAAAATTGAGGGGAAAATTGGAAGGCTTTTTACTACTGACGTTTGAAAACAGTATTTGGGGTTTGAGTTGACAGTTTGTGATGTTGAGTTTAGTCTCTTGCACCCAAAGCTAATAACTTTGACGTTTTTGTCCACAATTGGGAAAGAGAACTGACAAAACGTTGGTCAAAATCACAATTATTCTCCATTTTCTACTTGTGTGGACTCTTGAAATTACGTAATTCAGATGTTTAAATATAATTTAACTCTTGAGAGTGTAAAATGAATGCTCTCAAGAGTTACAGATCTATACATTTTAGGGGACTGTCATGTGATCTACCTGCATGGCCTGTGTGATCTACTGGTAGATCACGATCTACCTTTTGGGCAGCCCTGACTTAGAAACTTTATGTGCCCTCTGTGAGAGATACAGTGTGTCTACTCTAAATCCATGTAGAAATCCCATAGAGAGGACCTTTTGCAAACAGACCCGTGGCCCTTGTGGCAGGTTTCTCACTCTCTTGCATTTATGTGGACATTATTATAGGAATGAATCGTATTGAAGTCGTGAAGAAATAACTTTTCATGTGAAAACACCTCAGCTTTTATGGCTTTACTAAATGGTCCATAATGCGGGCGGGGAACACTCAGTCCCACAGATTACGGGCGGGAGAAATTCGGAGAGAAAGTCGTTCTGCCCCCTTCTCCTCCTCCTCCTCCCCCGGAGCCAGTGTCGCCGCCGCGCCAGTCACAAATCTCTTTTACGAGGCTGCCTCTTAAACAGCCGTCAGTCTAGTGTCTTCACACGCGGAGCACTCCTGTGGCTCGCCTGGTCGGTAATTGAGTGCTGAAATGGTGAGAGGGGGAAGCCATTCCAACCGCCTGTGTTGATACCATTAAACACAACTCATGCACAAATTCCAGTCGGTAAGGGGCCGATATAAAGCTATTACTGGCCTCCCTCGACGGGAAATATGCCTCACTCATTTCACAGGAGGCGCCCCCCCAAAATTAGTTTTTAATTAAAATCCATATTTTGTTTACTTCCTCCTAATCCGACGGCGCATTGGTATTCTGAGGTGTGATCTTTTTTGTAATGAATACATTAAAGCAAACATTGGGAAGAAGCCAATACCTTGTAAAGAGTAAACTTATTCCAACACATTAACAAGTGTAGTGTTACTTGCAGCAAGGACACGGTTTGAAATGCCTTTTCAGTGTTATCATTAGTAGCTTATTCACATCTCAGCCATGGCTTCTATTGACGGCAAATAGGCCATTAGAAATGGCAGTAAACAACCAACAATAATATAAGCCATATCCACTTCTACATTAAGCCTGTTGGGCAGTACGCAGTTGGCTGTGAGCTCAGCAGTCCTGATCTAGGCCTCCAGGGCTAGATGCGACTTAACTTGCCAGAGAGAAGAGACGACTGAAGCAGGTGAGAGTAACAGAACAGAAACACTAACGACAGAACTGGAGCTTCAGCGTTTCAATGGAACCTTTATGACACTGCCAACCTAACATAATTAGCCGGGACTGTTTGAACAGGGAACAGCTTGGTTCTGTAGGGAATGGGATTGGGGAACATGGAGGTCCAATTTGGGTCCCACTTCAGAGCCCTAATAGAGATGGACACAGACATAATGTTGAGTCATTACCAGCATTCTGCTGCTGCTGCCACGTCATCATGAGAGTGATCAGACAGTGACAAAGACTGCGATTCCCAAGTGGAGCTTATTTTAGGGATGAAAGACAAATACAAGAATGCAATTGATCTGATCGCGACAGTGGAGACAATCACTAACTCAGCAGACAGTGACAATAAAATAACAATAACAGTTATTAATATAAACTAGACCAGTGATTTTCAATATTTTTCATACCAGAGCCCATGATTTATTCAGAATTTGAGCCACGGACCACCATTTGATTTCATTTTAGCGCCACAGACCCAAAACTAAAGATTTATTTTGTTTTTGTCCACAATTCCAGGCTGAATTTGGGAAACAAAACAGTCAAACATACAGATCAAAATGACCATTAATCTTCTACATTCTTTAGTTGTGTTGACTTAAGGCTAATTCAGATGGAGTTGGTTTCATGTTTACGCTCTCAAAGAGTTACATCAGGTTAACCAGCCTGGGGACCACCTGGAATCCTCTCAGGGACCACTGATGGTCCCCGGACCACCTGTTGAAACCCCCTGAAATGGACCAGTAGCCTTTACATCCTGACAATGTTGGGAATGATACAAGTTTGGAATGCATGCTGCACCAGCTTTGCAAATAATGATGTGCAGTCAGATACCCCTAGTGTACTAGCAGGTTCCAGAGTACTACTAATAAAAAAAGAATACAGGAAAACATGTTTATATGCTGTTTTACACCATTAAGGCACATCGCTAAATAATTGCTGCTATAATGCTGTGTCATCTCAGAACAATTTACCATGCTCTTTATCTTTATTCACTGCAGAAACAGAAAAAAATATGTATTTATGAATAATAAGAAAGCCACTTTTCACCCTTCATTTGTCTTCTTCTTTTTTTGCAATGTGTTACAGTTATTGCACTCACTGGTTCCCAAACAGGCCGTGGACACATTCTTTTTCTGGGTCCTTAAATCTTTACCATCCTAAGAAAGCTAAAATATTTCATCAATTAAAAACCAATCCAATCATGTCATGGTATTCAACTAATTCCATGAATAATTAAAATACAAATCTAAGAAATTCCACAAATGAGAAAGCATAGAAAATTGAAAATAACTGATTTACATGCTCATTAATGTGACATGCCATGTGCTGTGCAATCATTTTGCGTCCCCGGCAAGCATAACAATTTCTCTTTAGTCCTTACAAACTAAAACAGTGGTTTTCAACCAGTGGTCCGGGGACCACCAGTGGTCCTTGAGAGGTTTTCAGGTGGTCCGCTGACTAAATGTTGGAAAGTTGGTTAAACAGATGGACCCGCAAAACAGCTGAATATTTTAACTCTTGAGAGCATAAACATGAAACCAAATGGACCCGCAAGGGTCCATTTGGTTTCTGAGTTAGCTGAATTAGCCCAGGTCTACACAACTAGAGAATGTAGAAGATTAATGGTTAATTTTTATCTGTTTTCCTGTTTTGTTTCCAAAATCCAGAATTCCAGAATTGTGGACAAAACCAAATTAAATCTTTAGTTTTGGATCTGTGGGGCTAAAATGTCATCAAATGGTGGTCCGTGGCTCAAATTCTGAATAATTCTGTGCCCTGGTATCAAAAAGCTTGAAAACCACTGTACTAAACCATTTGTGAAGCACTGCAGTGAAGATCCTCACCGGCACAGATCAGAGCGCTGCCAACTAAACAACTTCTGGTTCTCTTCTGACGAAACAGAAGAGAACCAGAGCATTAATAATGAGCCAGGCAGCAAACTCCATGCTTCCCTTCCCTTTTTTAATATAAACACAATAAAGTAGCATTTGCATTTATATAGTTCCTCCCAAGCTGCCAGCTAGGACACAGAAGCAGCTGATTGTTATACCTGGAGGGGGGAAAAAATTAAGATAAGAGAATAATCCCGTGGATGGAAATGGCTTTGCTGGACGCGACCAGGGACAAACCAGGTAGACGGAATTAGCAAAGGCAGGGGTTCGGTCTGTCGCCAGTAATGAAAATACTTCTGTCTCTGCATGGCTTTCTGTTTTGTGAGAAACATTGTATCACAATGATCTTCCTCTAGCCGTGTAATATATTGTGTATTGCAGTATATTGTGTGTATTCTGGGAAGATAATAATGGCTTGATTATGGTACTGTATGTTACTGAACTGTTTGAGCGTGTGTTAAGAACCACATGCATACTGCTGTAGGTACAGTACAGGAGGCAGGGGCGTTTTTGCCATTAGGCAGACTAGGCAGTTGCCTGGGGTGCCATGAGGGAGGGGGGGGGGGGGGGGCACCAGGTTGACCACCAGACATGCTTTATAAAAAGATCCCAGGCTAATAAGCCTGGATGGATAAATACATTATACTTGTCCTCTATAACTAGAATTGGACATTTAAAACACACATAATATGTTCTTTAGTTAAAATAGTTCATATTTTTATCCCTTGGAGGGTGCCATTTTACTGTGTCTTTACTGTCATAGGTATGACGTCACAGGAGATTTTCACTTACGGGTCCATTTGGTAAAGGGGGACTCAAGGTGAAATCTTGCCTGGGGCTCCAAATTGCTTAGAAACACTACTGACAGGAGGGGCACTGGGGCAGTGGTGTGGTGGTTCAGAGGTAGAGTCACCAGATGGCAATCGCAAGGTTGCTGGTTTGAACCTGGGCTCCTCCAGAGTTTGGTGTCGATGTGTCCCTGAGCAAGACACAAAATCAATATATGGCTATGTTGTCTGGCCTATTTCCCCTCTACTATGCTTCTACTTTGATGCTGCAGCTGTTTCCCTGCAGACAGACACTTGCTTTGTCCTGCAGACGAACCAGAACTTTGTTGTTGTAAGAAATCATGAAATAAATTATTTTGGGCAAAGGCGGCGCTAATTTGTAGGGGGGTTGTGCGGGCTGAGGCAGCGTTTTAGCCAATCACAGCACAGCCGTCTTCAGCAGATTCATAATGAGCCAATAGAGTGCATGCATGGAGGTGAGGTGGAGCTAGATTCTGTTTTTAAACAAATCTGTTTACAAACACAGTGTTTGTACAGACTGAAGTTGCCTCTATTACCAATACCATTAACCCCTAATTGCTCATAATGTGCTGGTCAGTACCGTGCATGGTTAGTTCCACCATTGGTGTGTGAGTGGGCGAACGGGATCCACAATCTATGCATAGCGCCTTGGGTAAAAGGCGCTATATAAATGCACCATTTAGCACGTGGCCTAGATGGCAACTAGCTGTGTTTGCATGCAAAAGCCTTTCAGCAAAAAGAGCTGGAATGCAGTGAGAGGCTGCTGCTGTTGGCGACAGCAGCAGGATAGTGATCTGAGCTGCCTGTGGTAATGGCGCCGTGGCTTTAATGATAATCCACCGTTCTGTCTTCTACCGTCTCCTCCCCCCCCGTCGGGAGCGCCAATGGATGACAGGAAACAAACAGCGCTCTGACACTTCCCGCTAATTAGCATCATTAGCATACGGCCGTCATGTGGCTGGACAGTGGCATGACAGAGCTCTGAGAGAGGCTACAGCTGTGACCTTTGGTGGACAACACCAGCTGTCAGTAATTACCTGTGGATTACTTCCAGGGGAACGGAGGCTCCTCTCGACTCGTCGTCCTTGAGGTCCTCCTCGTTTTTAATGCGAGGAGCCGTTTTTTTTTTATTTCTAGGGAGGAAAACGGCTCAGCCACTAAAAAAGGCGATAGTCAGTGGTTTGGTTCCTTTCCCAAAGCAGTTAGAGGAAGATGTTGTCTCTTAATTTTTATGGGCTTTAGGGCTGAGCTTTAACTAAAGCTGTGATTTAATGTAAATATGTGGTTGTGCGTTGGCTGCCAGAGGCGTCTGTGTGTGTGTGTGTGCGTGTGTGTGTGTGCGTGCGCGCGCATGCACACACAGCTGACAAATAATATAGAACAGTAAAGTGGTTAACAAACGACTTTAGAGGATGTTATTGCTGGTGTGCAAATCCTGATTTTTTTCTCTCGTGGAAATTACCACCATATTTCCATAAGTGCCAGCACAACCGGCGATAATTGCTTCTTGTTGTGGATTTCATGGACCTTTATATCGGTTCTTTGAAGATGGAGAGAGATGTTAAATACCTTGAGGATTCCTTTCATCTCCTGAAGCACAGCTTGTTGTGTGTCTGCGAGAGGCAGAGCAAACCGTCTGTGTTTGGTGGCAAGAGGTAATTTGAAACATCAAAAAATATGTGCTGGGAAAATTATGTTACGGTACATAGAGATGAATCAGTTTCCTGGTCTCAGTGCATTAACCTACTGTCTGTCTCTCTGTCTCTCTCTCTCTTTCTCTCTCTCTCTCTCTCTCTCTCTCTCTCTCCGTAGGAACCTCGGTGATGAAGGTCATGGCGTCGGATGCAGATGACCCAACGTACGGCAGCAGTGCCAGGGTTGTGTACAGCGTTCTGGATGGGGAGAAGTTCTTCTCTGTGGAGAAACACACAGGTGAGCTGCTTTGATTTATCATGTGCATACATACCCCCCCCCCTCCTCTCCTCTCTCTATTAGTCTAAAAGATACTGCCATCTAAAACACAACTATTAGTCTGTAGCAAATACGTTGGATGCAATTTAACTGGCAATCACCCCTGTGTTCTATTAGACACTTAAAACCCACCATTAAATTCCACAAATAAAAAGCAGCTAATTGGACACGGACGGTTAAACCTCTGGAGGGTTGTAAGGTTGAATATTATCCCCCACATGCAGATAGTGTCAGTGTAGTAGACGTGTGTCTCCAGTCAGCAGATATACGGCTGAATTCCCTGCTGGTATTCTATTGGTGAAGGTGGATGTCAGGGATAAGGCCTGAGCCTCCATCTCTCTCTCTCAGGCACACAGACCAGCGTTGGTGTTGCCTGCAAATGGCCCCGCGGGAGAAAGCGCTAAACTTTTAATGATCCCTCTTTTTTTTTTCGGTCCCCTGCACCGTTTCCATTGTGCCATTGGCCCCGGTGCCGGGATGATAAATGGCTCTGCCTCGGTGGGGCTAGTAGCCGTGAGACCAGATCCACGTCTCACCACCTGACGGTGCCACAGGATACACTGTTTGAACTCGTGTGCTTGGACGATTTATAGTGGATGTAATAACGATGAAATAACTACAATCTATCTAAACCAGGGGTTTTCAACCTTTTTGACTCCAGGGACCGCCATTTATTCAGCATTTGAGCCACGGACCACCATTTGATGACATTTTCCCACCAAAGACCCAAAATTGAAGAATTCTTTTGGTTTTGTCCACAATTCCAGGCTGTATTTTGCCAACAAAACAGTGTAAACTTCTTAATTAAGTGGTGCTAATGCAGATGATGAATAGTTTAACTCTTGAGAGTGTAAAAATGAAACCAAATGGACCCGCAAGGGTCCATTTGGTTTCATTTTTACGTTCTCAGGAGTTACATCTGGTCAACCAACTTCACATCGTTTAGCCTGGGGACCACCTGGAACCTTCTCAAGCACCACTGGTGGTCCCCGGACCACCTGAAAACCCCTGATCTAAACCATTGGTTTTCAACCTTTTTCATACCAGGGACTACAATTTTGAGCCACAAACCACCATTTGAGGACATTTTATCCCCAAAGACCCCAAAACTGAAGATTTATTTTGCTTTTGTCCGCAATTCCAGGCTGGATTTCAGAGAAAACAAAACAAGCAAACATACAGATCAAAACGTCCGTTAACATTCTCTAGTTGTGTACGGCTGTAGACTACATTTTTGTCACCGCTAAACCCCTTATCCCTTAACTTCTTTGCCTTTTTTAACTATTTTAAAAATCGTGTTTCAATAGTTAAAAAGGCCAGTCTGCAAGCTCTCAATGTGTCAATAGATTGGCACATTGAATATGTGAATATTTTAACTCTTGAGAGTGTAAATATGGTTTCATGTTTTCGCTCTCAAAGAGTTACATCTGGTTAACCAACTGTCCATGATTTATCCTGGGGACCACCTGGAACTCTCTCAAGGCTGTTTATCAAAGATTGGTTGAAAAACACTGCTCTTTCTAAACCGAGAGTTCTTGAAATTAAAAAAAGGTTCAGCATTGCCGTCTCTGTGGAGTGAAAGACATCTGTCAACATGTTGGATTGTTATGACAGTATTGATGTGTCTGTCATTTTCGGGTAAAGAACGTTCTCTCAGGGATTGTTTTGTTAGGATGGTATTTTGTATGTACCACTCTTCACAGATACAGTAATGTGTTATTTTTCAAGGGACAGTATGATGAATTGAACAAAAAAAAAACAAAAAACGAGACGCTGCCATTCACGATCGCTTGCGCATTGCACAAACCAAGTTCTGTTGAGGAAGACGGAGAGCTATCATCATTTACATTTTAACGTTCACTTTTCCATTTATTCCCTAGCTTTTTTCCAAGCCTCTTAATAGCTAAGGGTTTGACCTGGACTTCTTGACGTCCACACTGGCTTCTCCTGTGCCGTGTATATGTTAATTCGCAGTCAACATGGGGGACATATAATGAATATAAATCAGCCTGTAATGGAATTTTATATTCAAATGTGTTGAATAAAATCTTATTCAATACGAGGAGTTGTGGGGTTGATAGGGGGGAAAATGCATCATAAACGCATTCCCTCTGGCTTCCCTGTGCATGAAAGAGGACCATGTCATTTGCCTCCCTCCTTAGCTCCGCTGCCGCATGGACTTTTGGCTACTACTCACATCCAAACATGGCTCCAAGCTACTTGGACGCCAAATGCGAGTAAGAATGGCCGTGTTTGTGTATTCAACACAATGTAAACCTCCGGAAGGGGTAGAGGCAGCACATACCCAGGAAAAATGCAACCGTATTTTGACATGGAAAATCCCAGGAGAGTGGCAGAATGGAAATATTATATTAGCGGCTATAACTTGTGTTGTGCCAGCGCTGCAGGGCTGGCAGTGTGTGTGACTGTGGTGTTATTATTATTCCCACGTTGAATGCAGTGATATCATTATGCCATGTACCCACAGTAACCCTGTCTTCCTCGTTTCAGTTACAGTATTTCAGGCCCAAGATCAAGTTTATTGTGTTTCTTCCAATTAAAAAAAATCATTTCATACTCTTTGAATTAATGAATACATGTTTTATTTTTTATTTTTTCCTACTCCTGGTGTGTGTGTCACAGTGTGTCACGGCGACCCGACCTGAGTGCTGCTACAGCCAATAATATACCGCAATCATCTTTTCAGCAAACATCCATTCTCCGGGAGCATGCAGAGAATTGGATTGTTCTTTTTCCTTTTCAAACTCCACAGAACTCTTTCCTCTCTTTGAAGTGTATAAGACTGCTGTGGCTTAACGCAGTAGAGAGTCTGTTTTCAACTCCGCACAGAGCCTGTTGAAATGCAACTAATAAAGGTGCTCCCCTGGCAGATTAAGAGAAGCCATTGTGATTGTTTTGTCTACTCCTTCCCCCTCCCTCCCTCTCTCTCTCTGTTGACTGTTTGCTGGAACTCTTTCTCTCCACAGATACCACTGCTTGTATACTCTATAGAGGCGCATCCTGACACAGGCTTGGCTCTTGTCGTAGAGCAGTTGTCACAAAACTTCATTCTGCCAGAGGCAGACATTCATTCCCTTGCCTATATATCATTGTCTCGGACACATGCGCGGCATAAGTAAGAGTGGAACCCTTTTCACGTTGGGCTATTTCATTCTAACACAGCCCAGTCCTATAACGGTATAAGGAGAGAAAGAAAGAAAGAAAGACATAAAGGAAGAAAGACTATGTTGTATTTTGTCTACCAGGATTGGTCAGTAATGGTGAACTCGAATCCACTCTAGATGACCCTTTTAACAGGGTCATTTAAACTGACGATGATGTTATTCACAGACTCATCTAAGTGACCCATACAACGGATTGAAAAGTATGGACTCTTGGAGCCACAAATTGAGTTGTAATGACAGAGGATATAATGAAGTTTCAGGAATTCTAACAACTGTTGTGACCTTTCCCCCCTTCTCTTGTCTCCTCTGTGTCTCCTGTACTTCTCGTCTGTCCTCTCCGTGGCTCCGCCCCTCATCATCAGGGATCATCCTGACAGCTGTGTCAGACCTGGATCGTGAGAGCCAGGACCGCTATGAACTGGTGGTCAAGGCTACGGATATGGCAGGTCAACTGGGAGGTCTCTCTGGCTCCACTACGGTGACCATCGTTATCACCGACGTCAACGACAACCCACCACGCTTTCCACAGAGTGAGTGACTCTTTCACGCACAAACAAAAGCATGAATACACACACATATTTTCATATCTTACTAGCTAGTGTCTTTACAGCAGTGTTTTTCAACCCTTTTTCAAACCAGGGCCCACTATTTATTCAGCATTTTAGCCACGGACCACCATTTGATGTTGAGTTTAATCTCTCAGGCCCAAAAGCAAGGGTTTTGAAGTTTTTGTCTACATGTCTACATAGGAGAGATAACTGGCAAGACATTGGTCAAAATAGCTTCTGCTACATTTACTAAATTGACTCTTGAGAGCGTAAAATGAAACCAAATGGACCCAAAGGGGTCCAAATGACACCCAATTGTAACACTTTCAAGAGTTACAGACCTGTAAGGATCCATTTTGTTAGTTACCAACTGGCCATCATTCACCTGCAATAAGGATCACCTGGACCACTGGTGGTCCCTGGACCACCTGTTGAAAACCCCTGCTGTACACAACCACAGCCAGAAGTGTCAGTGTGTGAAATGGAAATGGAACACTTCACCACTTCTCCTTGGCTTTCTCCACCATGGTGGCTGTTAGTTTGGAAAATGATCAAATAGTTCGCATTTGGCAAAAGTAAAGACGACGGGGCTCCTTCTTTCACCAGCGCCTCAATCATGCCTCTGAATTTGCAACAACAAAAACAGAGGGACAGTCAGTCCTATGGGCTCTGAGTTGTTGCTCGTTAGACCAGCCCTCCTCTGTATCCAACACGGAAGGAGTGTGGTTTTGTTTACATCATCCCCCAACATGCTTTGACAGATTTTTTTGCTGGAGAAACCATTCCACTCAGTAGAGAAAGAGAGAGGGCAAGAGAGAGAGAGAGAGACCCCATGCTGACTGGCCCAAATACTATCAGAGAAAATCATTTTATATTAATGTGCCGGTCCGACACTCAACCCCCATAACTGGCTATCAAGTGAAGGGAACTGATGTTCTGCCCTGGTGCGTGACTCTAGAGAGAGGTCTGAATCAATATTCAAGACAGTGACAATTATGTTTTTGTTTTAGCCTCGCAGCGCCTGCAGCAAGTCGGCCCATCAGTGCATCCATATAGGGATTATGAGAGAGAGAAAGGGAGAGAAAGAGAGAGGGCGAGAGCCTTGTTGTTTGCTGTTACTTTAATTTATATTTTGTGGAGCTGCCGGTTATGTTCTTGATTTTACGCCTCTACTTTCTGTGAAATTATATATTAGATTCTTAACTTATTTAATCTCACTTGCCGCTACAAAATCTGAAAAACAGACAGTGTCACTACTGAGACACTAGACACACTAGACAGTTTGTGGGGGAGTGACGTGTGGCAAAAATATAAAGGGATACATTTTAAAGGCTTAGATTAGCAACAACTGGGAACTGACCATTGGCAAAGATTTGATTCCCCTTGGAATCTATCAAACATATGATGATGAATCACTGCAATATGGAGCGTTTAAAAATGTGGAGGCCATTTCAATAAAGGTGTCAAAGGTTGTCATCATCAAGACAGTTGTCAGTTTGCATCTTTATGCTGCTGATTTCAATGCAATAGTAGCCTGTCGCTTGTGCTGCTTGTCAATAGAGTAATTATTATCACTGCTGCATGGCCACGGTTTCTGTTTGTAAAGCAGATCAAACTGTGCAACAGGGGCGGATCTAGGCATGAGCATGGGGGGGCAATGCCCCGCTAAATACCCAGTCTGCCCCCCCCCCCCCCCCCCAACACGATTCGATGCAAAACAACCCCAGATATTTCAAATTACAGTGCTTATATTTAAAATGATTTGAAACACTACTACTGCTACTAACTATAATTTTGGCACCACTAAACCAACCGCATTTCCTCATTCAAAACAGAAAACTCTCTGAGTCAGACCTTTAGCTTTATGCATGCTGCGTGTCTGATGCAACTTCAACAACAACTGATGTTATTATTGATGTTTTACTTGCCTAGTAAAAGTCCTGTAATCGAAAATGGTATGGCTTCATCGCCCGTCGCCCGTGTCGCTTCGTGCCACAGGCGATGAAGCCGCACCCATACCATTTTCTCTTGCCCCTCCAGCATGTTCTCTTGCCCCCCCAAACGGGACGTGTTACATCCGCCCCTGCTGTGCAGAAGGATGTGCTTGGAAAAAACAGATAAACCGGGTTGCTGCGTTCAGTTCAGTGCTGTGAATGAACCCTGGCAGCCAGACAGTACTGAAGGTCTTACGCTGACATGGACTGACAGTTTAGCATAAATTCTGCACTATTAACACTCAAAACCTGCCAGAGATAGAGTAGTAGTATAACTCCTGAGAATAACTTAGATTTGTGCATCAGTGCATAACAACAGCAGTATGACTAATGCTCATATGCACTACTTCAACATGAATTTGTATTGTGAGAACGGTCCGATATTCTAAGAGTTGTGTGAACTGGACTGTGTGTGCTGTGAGAACATGTTGACCACAGACCTCGCTTAACTCCTCCTGATCCCGTTGATGTCTTTTCCTTTATTACATTCTCTCAACCTTTCTCCTCTCTTTGACTTGTGATATTTCTTTCTTCCTGTGTCCGTTCCATCCTTTGTCTTTCTGTCTCATCTTCTCCACATGCCCTCTAACCTCACCCTCTTCCGGTCATCCACCTTTCCCTCTCTTCTTCCTCCCCGTAAACACCATCTTTATTTCTTTGTCCCTCTGCCCTTCCTTCCTTCCTTCCTCCCTCCTGTTAACAGAGATGTACCAGTTCTCTGTCTCAGAGGGGGTCCCCGTGGGGACCTCGGTGGGCCGTGTGGTCGCCACCGACGCAGACATGGGAGAGAACGCCGACATGAGCTACCTGATCAGTGACCAAGAGGGAGGGGAGCTCTTCAAGGTGGTCACAGACCCACAGACACAGGAGGCAGTGATCTCTGTTAAAAAGGTAAGGATTCTGTTAGCTGTTGGTCAGCGCTGCTCCGTTCCTGTAGGGAAGTCTATTTCATTACAGCCAATAGTGGAACCTTTACTCTACTGTCATTACTATGCAGGGGCAGATCTAGGCATGGGCATGGGGGGGCAGTGCCCCCCTAAATACCCAGTCTGCCCCCCCAAACACGATGGCATGCAAAACAACCCACGATATTTCAAATTAAAGTGCTTATAGTTAAAATGATGTGAAACACTACTACTGCTACTAACTAACTACAGCTGTGTCATCACTAAACCAACAGCATTTCATCATTGAAAACAGAAAACTCTGAGTCTGAGTCTGTTGCAACTTCAACAACAACTGATTTTATTATCGATGCTTTACTTGCCTAATAAAAGTCCTGTAACTGAAAATGGTATGGGTGCGGCTTCATTGCCCGTGGCGCAAAGCAACACGGGCGATGAAGCCGCACCCATACAATTTTCTCTTGCCCCTCCAACATGTTCTCTTGCCCCCCAAATTGGACATGTTACATCCACCCCCGATTAGAGCTGCTAGTTTGGATTACATGGACGATAGCAACCTTTTTAACATGCTTAATGCAAGACACCTTCCAGCTACTGCAGTATTAGCTAACATGACAGATGAAAGTGTGAATATGCTTGATCTAGCAGCTCTGCTTCTTACTGTATTATCAGTGGTTTTCTATCTATGTGATATGCAGACATACACTGTATGCCCACTGGGAGCTTTCATAAGACGTCTACAAAATTAGTACAGATATGCAATCGCCGACATAATATTGATACTTTAATGATTATATGGCGACTGCATATGTATGCGAACGGCACACACTAGAAATGTGTGAAAAAGGGCTGATACCTGAGGCTGGACTCACAGGCGTTCAGACAACGTGTCTGAAATACAAGCCGAGACCTGGATGGTATTACTATTTATAATGTAGGCAATTAGCAGACACTCTTAATCCAGAGAGACTAACAGTAAGCAAGAAAAAACACATGCAAAAATAGTCATCAATGATCATAACCAAAGAACCTAATATCTGATTATAAAGACTGAATATCTGTACTATGATCTGTACATACACTAGACTAGAGTGCTATGTCTACATCATATGCTATATTATTTCCAGAAAACTAGTTCTCATTTGATAGTGAATCAGAAAATGTTTTATTTTCTTCCACAGTTTACCGTTAATTAGGAAGATCTTCCAAAGGACGTCTTCAAAACAATATGCTGTAGTTTTCTAAACACCAAGTCTGGACCTGCATGTTTGGGTCATGGAACCATAGTTATGGGTTGTGGGTAAACCATACATGCCTCTATGAAAATATGATAATCCCACCCTTCCCCTTTTTCCACTCCTTGTGTATTTCTCTTTTCCTCCACCGTGTTCTGCTGCATCTATATGTTTGATGAACAGGGTGGCTAAACTTAGTACTTAGTACTAAACTTTCTAGACCCATGGAACATTTTGCTTAATGAGTCCTTGCCAGATAGTGTCTTTGAGGAAAAACCTCGGTCTAACTCATGCTCGGCAGTGAATGAGTTAAGTGTTTCTCCAGTCGTTTGGGTGGTGGGGGGTCCACGTCTAATGTGGACCCCCACGCGGACCCCCTTCCTGACGCCTACTGCCTGATCTCATTCCTCTCCAAGGCGCTGGACTTTGAGAGCAAGCGCACACACAACGTGGTGGTGGAGGCGGTCAACAAGCAGGCCGACCCTCGCTTCGTGGACCACCTGGGCTCCTTCAGGGACCAGACCATCGTACGGGTGAGCGTGTCGGACGAGGACGAGCCTCCGGCCTTCCGTCCTGCAGAGGGAACCGTCATGGAGGTGCAGGAGGACGCCAAGGTGGGAGCGCTGGTCGGAACGGTGACCGCCAGGGACCCTGATGTGGTCAACACCCCAGTCAGGTAGGGTGGGACAGTTTTCAACTCCAAACGTTTTCAAAACTCCAAAACACCACGGTTTCCGGGTTTACCGTCTCATTGATATTAAAGTGGTCATGCATTCACATTATAACATTTTGTCAATCAGAGACAGCTATTACAGTCTGTCGCCCATAAGAGGCACGATTCCCTCTTGTAATGTGTTGTAAGTCATTTGCATTGCCTGGCTTGTCCCTCTGTGCTTACCATAAGGTTGTTTTCTGTTGTGTGAGGCCCCAGCAAGGGAGGAAGCCATTGCATACATACAGTACATGCGTTGCACTCTGATCTATCATATACACTACTACTGTATCATCCCTGTGATTTTAATTATGACAGTATCTTATGGTGTGACAGAAACGAATTCGGAACAAACCTAAAAAAGCAACCATAAACATTACACAACGACGTGCTGTAAGCTTGCAAATTTTTTTCTGCACACACTCCGCTGTACGGCGAGATATATAATTACGGTAATTCCAGCTTGGGGAGTCGGACCGGAGCAGCTGTTCGAATTATTAGTGTGATGACACACTGACTGAGGTTAGTTTACCACGGACAGACAGTTGCACACAAGACAGACGGATAAATCAGACGGATGGATGATGGAAACTAGCGTTATTTGATGCTGTTATTCTCTACTGCTTCCATAAACAATAATCACAGCATCCAACGCTGAATGTCATGTCAGCTGAAACGATGTAGATGGTGTAGAGGGTGACACCCCGACACCCCACCAAGGACCCCCCATGTGGTGAATACACCTATCATGCACACTGGGTCTCAAAATGCTGCGATTAAAAAACTAAAGTGAATGAGACTCCAGTGTCCAGGCCTGTGACCCATGCAGTGTTCCTCAGACGTTACGCTACAAACGCAAGGTGTGAAAGGACCAATGTAGATGAATACTAAGACAGACAGGCGGTGACACTACACACAGGCTCTGTGCAAATGACCGCCATTAAAAATGCATAAGGCTGAACTGAAGGAATTCCAGGTGGAATAAAGTACCAACACGTTGGCAGGAGTGTCGTTCACAAGCCTCCTTGGCAGCCCAGTGTGTTTGTTTTATATATATTTTTATACCACGATTTGTGTAACCCAGTGGATTTCAACCTTTTTCATACCATACTATTTATTCAGCATTTGAGCCACGGACCACCATTTGATTACATTTTAGCCCCACAGAACCCCAAAACCTAAAGATTTCTTCTGTTGTTATCTACAATTCCAGGCCGGATTTTGGAAACATAACAGGCAAAGGTTTCTAGTTGTGTAGATTTGGGCTAATTCAGATGATGAATATTTTAACTCTTGAGGATGTAAAAACGAAACGCTACATCTGGTTAGCCAACTTTCCATCATTTACCTGGGGACCACCTGGAACCCTCTCAAGGACCACTGGTGGTCCCCAGACGACTGGTTGAAAACCCCTTGTGTAACCCATCCTGGGCTCTATACACTCCCTCTGCCAGCCTGGTCCTCGTATATACTGCATATATATGGGGGACATGGAGAAGGTATATGGCCACCGATGACGTGTTTTGTTTGTGTGAATTGCTGCATACATTTGTGCAGGATCCTGCACATAATGTGCTCTGTACAGTCTTTGGATTGTGCGTTTGTGTGTGTCTGTGTGTGTGTGTGTGTGAGAGAGAGAGAAATGGTTTGGCAATGAGCTCTCTACTGGGCAGAGATCTCCAGCTAACAGCCTGCAGTGCCCCATCAGAGCCTCTGGCATTGTCAGTCACTTGCACGCACACAGGCAGACACACATGGGATTTTGTGTTTGTGTGTGCGTGCGTGTGTGCGTGCTAGCATATTTTGCATTTAAAATAACACACAGTATACAGTACATGGGCATATTGTATAATGTGTGCAGACCTAAGCTTTGACCATTGGCAAAGATGGATTATAAGGCTGGTGGGCGGCACTGGCGCAGAGTCACTGGATGGTAACCTGCATAGTTAGTGTTGAAGTGTCTTTGAGCAAGACACTGAAGCCCTAATTGCTCCTGATGTGCTAGTAGGTACCTTGCATGGTTTCCACTGCAATCAGTGTATGAATGTGTGTGTGATTGGGTAAATGTGATGCACAAGCTATGTAAAGTGCCTTGGATAAAGGCGCTACCATATATAAATGCACCATTTGCCATTTAAAGCTAGATTATAAAATGGGGGAGTATAAATTAGAGCTTAACTGGTTAATGTATCTTTTGTAGTAATAACGAAAATACCCAATTAAATACCCACTGTATTCCGTACTTATTTAACATAGAGTATGCGTTCCATGGCTGGACATGAAACAGAGTGGATAACTCCACAGCAAACAGTTGCACAGCACCACTAGAGAGAGAACAGATATGAGAGCTGCACAGTTGTTGACTATAATATTATGCTACGCCGTTGCACTGTGTTTCAGCTGTTGAAAGCATCACTCCTCTCAAATGAATGCTGTTTGAGAACAGTATTATGATGCTGTTGACATTCTCTTTCATTATTAATACTACAGTATAACTGTGGCAGTCATGCGATGGCTGCGGGAGGTGATGGCTGTGACTGTGAGGAGCCTTTGTGTGGGAGAGAGAGATTTAAAAAGCTGCCGTTGCCCTCGCTGGTTTAGGTTCAGGGTTTCTGTTGGGCATGAGCGAGTCGGCCGGAATGACACACTGGGGGCGGATCAAGGCATGGGCAGGGGGGGGGGGCAATGCCCCCCTAAATACAAAACAACCCAAGATATTTCAAATATATTCCAAGTGCTTGTATTTAAAATGATTTGAAACACTACTACTGCTACTGACTAGCTAGTTGTGGCACCACTAAACCAACAGCATTTCATCATTGAAAACAGAAAACTCTCTGAGTCAGACCTTTAGCTTTATGCATGCTGCGTGTCTGTTGCAACTTCAACAACAACTGATGTTATTATTGATGCTTTACTTGACCGATAAGAGTCCTGTAACCGAAAATGGTATGGGTGCGGCTTCATCATCATGAAGCCGCCCCCATACCATTTTCTCTTGACCCTCCAAAATGTTCTCTTGCCCCCCCAAATGGGACATGTTACATCCGCCCCACACACACACTGTACTGTAGTGTAGGAGAAAAGGAAGAACATTGGAAAGTGGAAATAAAAAGGAACCGTCATTGGGTTTTCTGTTGACTTCCCAGGTGATGTGTTTTGATTTTGCCAGAGCGCACTGTGAAATTTTAATGGTGCTTCCTTGCTCCGGGGTGAGTAGTGAGTAACTAGCAGGTTCACACACACACTGTGACAGCCAGTAAAAAGCACTGTAACACATGATTATTTGTATCCATTTATTTGGTGGCATGTGTGTTTTTTTTCTCTCTCCGTCTACTTCACCTCTACTTCACCTCTCTCTCTCTCTCATTTCTCATTAAATACCTTTTTACAAGTAACCTGATATCAACTCTGTCAGTCCTTACACAACCTCTTTGTTTGTCACGGTAGCAGCGAACAGAAGATCCCTTAAGTAATTATAAGTGAGAATAAAGGAAAAAAGCACTGTGTATTCATTAAATGTCTCAGAACTGTGATTCATTCACTTAACCCATTTTTCTCCTGAGTAGATTCTAGTTTCTGACATGAGATTCTAATTTCTGACACTAGATTCTAGTTTCTGACGGTAGATTTTAGTTTGTGACACTATATTCTAGTTTCGGACACTAGAGTCTAGTTTCTGACACTACATTCTAGTTTCGGACACTAGAGTCTAGTTTCTGACACTACATTCTAATTTCTGACACTAGAAATTAGTTTTTGACGCTACATTCTAGTTTCTGACAGCAGATTCTCGTCTTTCTGACATGACATTCTAATTTCCGACACTAGTAGAATCTAGATTCTGACGGTAGATTCTAGTTTCTGATGGTAGATTTTAGTTTGTGACCCTATACTCTAGTTTCTGACACTAGAGATTAGTTTCTGACACTACATTCTAGTTTCCGACACTAGAGTATAGTTTCTGACATGACATTCTAATTTCTGTCACTAGAATCTAGTTTTTGACGCTACATTCTAGTTTCTGACAGCAGATTCTCTTTTTTTCTGAAAAATGTATGTTACTGTGTAGTGATGCTCAACATATTTCATGCCAAGGACCACCATCTATATCTATATTTGACTGCGGACCCCCATCTGAAAACATGTTGTTCTACGGATCCCCCAGAAGCAAAGAGTAGAGTGCTATAATGTGTGCTTCCGGAATAATACATTCAAACATTTGTGCCACATTTTCACGATTTTTTCAAAAATATCAGACCTACAAGCTCATAGCGCGCCACTCGGTGGCGCGCTATGAGCTTGTAGATCTGATATTTTTCAATAGCTAAAGTACAACATAATGCGTAGAACACCAAGATGCTTATGTACAGAAAGGGTTTAAACGTATTTTGCTCCTCATGCTTTACTGCGTCTTTGTCTCTCTCTTGCCTCCGGGTTGCCAGGTTTTCCATCGATCACAGCACGGACCAGGAGAAGATCTTCCATATTGATCCTGTATCAGGTGCCATCACTCTGGGCAAGGCGCTGGACCGAGAGACTGCAGGCTGGCACAACATCACAGTGACTGCAGTGGAAGCAGGTACTGTAGGTGCTTCACCTTCCATGTTCTGTACTGTAGAGCTTCACTTCTAATTCTAATTGTTCTGTAGTACTGTAGGGATCGACTCCCAGGCTAGAACCCCCTCGAGGACCCCCTGGGGGAGGTGGGGTGGTCCCGGTATCACCTCAGTGAGAACCTTAGTGTGTTTGAGTCACCATCAAAGTCACCTTCTCTGTAGTGACTGCCAAGATTTTACAGCAGTACATTTCAGTACATTTGCACTTCTATCCAGGCAGTTCAAGTCAATGGCATTGTGAGTTGTTCCATTCACGACACTTTCAGAGTCATACATTCTGTGATGTGCAGTGGTTGAAATTCAACTGCACATCAGGTTTGGCAGATCTCCCTCCTTAACTCTTTCGAGCAGTGATTCGAGAACTAAAATCATCCATTCCATAATGACTCACGATGTGATTTACTGGTTAGATGTTCTTCATGTGATCACAATGTATGTAGCCTACAGTATAGGGCATGGCGTTGACTACAGCAATCATTGTCTAATAACCACATGAATCCTGCTAGCATCCCTACAGAGATTTGTGAAGGGGAAATGGTTTAAAATGGACAATACTCTACATCATTGTTGTATGAATTCATTATATAATGCAACATTCTGGTGTTATGGCATCCATATGTCTGGAAGAGGAGAAAGAAAATTGTTTCTCATGAATTGTGAGTGAAAACAATCTGGTGATCTGGTTTGATCTTCCTGGATAGTTTTGTCATAAGTGAGAGATAGACAGAGAGTGAACAATGCAATAACTCTAGAGCTACTGCTTCTGCTTGACTTGAAGGTGTGTCAGATAACAATAAATTCGTTCAAACAATAAAATGCAACAGTAGCCCCTCGGCAAAACATTTTTTTTTCCGAACGAAGCCGGGTTTTTGAATTAGTTTTGTTGAGGCGTGAATTTAGAGCCACAATTCTCAAGACAAATTGTGTTCTTTTGTATTCCTCTTTACGCTTGTCATGACCGTAGGCACATTTTAATGTTAATTGGCCGTTTGACACACAAACACAAGCACCCGCACATGCGTGAAGGCACACCCATACACACACAGAGAGAGAGACACGTGCACAAGTTCCCAATATTGAGGCAAAACACAGGCATGTTTGACAGATAAAGCCTCACTCACTGCCATTTGAAGGAAACTTCATGACAGACCTCATGGAGCGGTATTGGCTCAGGGGTAGAGTCACCGGATGGTAACCACAAGGTTGCCGGTTCGATCTCAGGCTCCTGTAGAGTTAGTGTTGAAGTAGCCTTGAGCAAGACAATAGGGACTTTAAGCTGTCACATTTTGGAACGGCAACCCCAACAGGAAGTACGGCTGCTACAGTATGACGCAATTACCGTAGCTGTCAAAATCATTAAGCTCACAGCCATCCGCAACGGCGGCGGGTTACCATGGTGACGCGTCTATGCAGCGTGTGTCAAACAGACGTTGTGGACACTGCGTTAAAGTCTACGTTCTGTTGTAGTAGGAACGGCTGCTACGGCAGGCAGGTTTCTCAATCGAGCACGGATCGAGTTCCTGTTGCCGTACTGGAGGCACGCTGTTGTACAGCTTGTACAGCTTAGCTGTTCAGCCTACTGAACTGCTAATTGCTCCTGATGTGCTGGTTCTGCCTTGCATGGTATGAATGTGTGTGAATGGGTGAATGTGATGCACAAGCTACATAAAGTGCCTTGGATAAAGACACTATATAAATGCACATAGCATTGAGTGACAGTATAGTGTATAGTTCTACAGTTTAGTGTATAGTTCTATGTTGGACAGGAGGAGAAAAAGAAGTAGAGATAGACAAAAGAGTGAAGGACGGTTCACGTGGGAGAAAGAAGGAGTGTGCAGCAGTAAAGTATAAGAATAGTTTTAATTAGTTTCTTGTCTTATTGTGTTCATCGTGGAGCTCAGTCATTATTATGAGGCTGCCGAGCCAAGAGGTCAGGATGTCTTTAAAACTACACCACTCTGTGGCACGATCCCTAATTATTAGCCTGCCACACACACACACGCACACACGCACACACACACGCACACACACGCACACACACACACACACACACACACACACACACACACACACACACACACACACACACACACACGCACACACACACACACACACTGATTGTTCCTCTTCCTGCCAGGGAACAAAAAGCTATTTCACATAGGCCAGAGTGACATTTTTTCATTTTCCTGAACCGATAGCAAGTATATCACCTTGCAACATGTTTTTTATTATATATTCATTTCTTCTACATCCAGACAGAAGTTACCCTGAGGGAAAAAGATATACCAAAGTTAGTAGTTGGAGGAGAGCCTGTTGCATGTCTGTGACTTTCCCTCATTCCTTGACACTTTAGTTTGAGTCCCTGCTCTGCTCTGCTTCCATATGAATTGCATACAGCGTATTAGCGTCGTTGCAGATTTTCTCTTTCTAATCAAAGTTTTATGAACGCTAAAGGGGAGGAGGGAGGAGGAAAAACGTGAAAAAATAGCGAGAACGCAATAAACAAATTATGCAAATCTCAGAATAACTTGCGGCGGCGTTTGCAGGATTTGGCGAGGGCCGTAGATAAGGAATCGGATGGGTTTGCAGCGCAGTGCAGGTGGAGGTTGATGGGATAGGTGGTCCGGGGACCACCAGTGGTCCCTGAGTCCAGATGGTCCCCAGGCTAAATGTTGGAAAGTTGGTTAACCAGATGTAACTCAACTTAATATTCATCATCTGAATTAGTCTACACAACTAGAGAATGTAGAAGATTAATGGTCATTTCGATCTGTATGTTTGACTGTTTTGTTTTCTCCGAAATTCAGCCTGGAATTGTGGGCAAAAACAAAAGAAATCTTTAGTTTTGGGGTCTGTGGGGCTAAAATGTCCTCAAATGGTGGTCCGTGGCTCAAATTCTGAATAAATAGTGGGCCCTGGTATGCCATAGCCAGAACAGGACTGGGACCAGTCCATGTGATCGTGACAGAATAAGAAAGGAGTTGAAACTTCTCCTTTTTTGAAGAGGACATCTATTATCCAGAGGATCATGTGGGGATCAACCTGGTAGATCTTTCAGTTTAGTGCAGAGGATGTGAGGCTGCATGCAGCTGAAAGCTGAGGAGAAGTCCCCAAATATCCATCTATCCTCTGGCTGTCATCAGACTGTCAAATCTGCCAAATCTGCCAATTCCACATGAGCTGGTTGTCAGCAGCTCTCAGCTGGTGCGGAGGAGGATGAGGCCAAACCTCCATGTGTAGTTCTGAAGTGTTTTAACTACAGTATAGTGTACGTATAGTTGAGTGTTATCCAGGATTCATTTGGCTGTGCTGCTGCTTCTAATGAGAGACATGGAGGGCACTGCAACGCCTCCATTAAGTTCCTGCACTCACTGCTATACGAAGAGCAACTCATTGACTTTACCATTCATGTTGGTCGCTTTGTGGAAATTCATAAACACTCACTGACATAGAAATTAACTGAATTGCCGTTGTATTGTCTAGTCAAGTCACATTCATTAACATGTTTCATACAAGTTCAGACACGTTGTGCTTCAAAAATAATGAGAAGAATTATTAAAAAGTCACCGGTGACGCAAATCGAAAACACTACACCTTGCAATCCAAGAGGTTTTTAGTTTGCTTTTGAATAAAGACAATGTTGTAACAAAGATTAGTTCATCTGGTATAGCATTCCACAGAGTGGGACTATAGTGACTGAAAGCACCATAACCTAATCTAGAGTGTATCTTGTGCATACTGTAATGAGGAGACCTATTTATTCAGAATTTGAGCCACAGACCACCATTTGATGACGTTTAGTCCCACAGACCCGAAAACTAAAGATTTATTTTGCTTTTGACCACAATACCAGGCTCTCCAGTTGTGTAGACTTGGGCTGATTCAGATGATGAGGTCCATTTGGTTTAATTTTTACACTCTCAAAGAGTTATATCTGGTTAACCAACTTTCCATCATTTAGCCTGGGGACCATGTGGAATCCTCTCAGGGACCACTGGTGGTCCCCGGACCACCTGTTGAAAACCCCTGATTTAAAGGGTTCTGGTGGGCATGTATGGGTTAAGCATGCCAGAAACTTAGGAAGAGCTAACCCAGTGATATATGTAAATACACTGAGAAATTTTAAAATCTATTGTTTTTCCCCACCTGCGAACAAGCTGAACAAGCTCTGACCAAGCTGGAGTTCATGTACTGTACAATTGTCAATCCAGCAAAGACTGCATTAAGAATAATCTAGGTAGTCTACTAGTAACTAGTAAGTGATCTACAAAGACATAAGAGAGGTTATTCCTACTTGATTGTACAGTGTATAATACTGTCAATAAAAAATAGTATTCATACATTTCGAGTGAATTAAACTTCATTGGGTAACGGCAGGTCAGGAAAGGAAGGCAAAAACCCAAGACCAAAGACCTGTGTTTTACCGGGATTTTAGCATCTGTAATAGTGCGTAGTGTGTACATGACTGTGCTGTCGGGGGGGCTTTAGACGAAGCCCACACATTCATACCCTCATTTCCTTCCTGAGCAAACTGACATTTTAAATCAAACTGTTTCCTACAACAGGCTGAAATCACTTGCTCTGCCATGTCTGCTTCGTGCATAACATGCTCACATGCACACACACATACGCACACACAAACCCAGGATACACAATGACACATACAGACGCAGGCGAGCATACACACAGTTAGATCAAGTACTGTATAATTCACCGCCACAGAAATCCACTATACCGTTTCTGTGAAAGATGCCTAGCAGCTGGCGAACGGCGAACAGACGCCGAGCACCACAGTAATGTGTTTGAATGTGTTTATTCGTTTACTCCTCTATCTGAATGAATATAGAGTTAGAAAGTGCTTCGTGGAGCAGAGAGCATTGACTGCAGGGATACATAGTGTATTGTCCTGTAGTGTGTGAGGACAGTGGTGCTGATGTATTATTTCTTTTTATTTTTAAGAGAAACTGTCTACTTTTTAAAAGACCGCTATCTGCATTTGGTACTTTAGTGCATTTTGATACCAGTACTTTTGTACTTTTACCCAAGTGAATTCTGAATCGCAACCATTTAGCTAGCTAAGCTATTTTTCCACATGCAACATTAATACTAATAGAAAAGTTGTGGTCCACACAGCTGCAACATATGAGGAGTAAATTAGAAGAAGAGGAAAAGAGATATAGCGGGACTGGAGGAGCTCTCTGTCCATTAATATTCCTGCCACTCAGGGAGGGAACAAAACTAAACAAAGCAGTCTATTAAAACCCTGCATTGATGTGAGGATTATGCTATTAGCTGAGAGCAGGTTTCCCATTAGCTGCTGTGCTGGGCTGGTAATTAGATAGAAAGGATATTCCTAGTGTGCACGCACGTGTGTATGCCTTGCAACATTTGGTAGGCATTGTTTTTGTACAGTATATGTTGGTCTGGCTATGACCATTGTCAATAATGTCATGTGTGACTACTAATACATTGATGCAGGAACACATTGCTTGCAATTAACCAGCTACTTTGACTGAAGCTGTACTATCGCATAAATCAGGGGTTTTCAACAGGTGGTCCGGGGACCACCAGTGGTCCCTGAGAGGGTTCCAGGTGGTCCCCAGCTAAGTTGGTTAACCAGATGTAACTCTTGAGAACGTAAAAATGAAACCAAATGGACCCTTGCGGGTCCATTTGGTTTCATTTTTACACTCTCAAGAGTTAAAATTCATCATCTTAATTAGCCCAGGTCTACACAACTAGAAGATTAATGGTCATTTTGATCTGTATGTTAATTTGACTGTTTTGTTTCTGAAATCCAAAAATGAAACCAAATGGACCCTTGCGGGTCCATTTGGTTTCATTTTTACACTCTCAAGAGTTAAAATTCATCATCTTAATTAGCCCAGGTCTACACAACTAGAAGATTAATGGTCATTTTGATCTGTATGTTAATTTGACTGTTTTGTTTCCCAAATCCAGCCTGGAATTGTGACAAAAGCAAGAGAAATCTTTAGTTTTGGGGGTCTGTGGGGCTAAAATGTCCTCAAGTGGTGGTCCGTGGCTCAAATGCTGAATAAATAGTGGTCCCTGGGATCAAAAAGGTTGAAAACCCCTGGCTTAAATCTCTCCTCGGCTGTCCCTTTAAGCTGTCCCAGAGGAAAGCAGAATCCAAGTTTGAGATCTCCTGTGCAGCTCCATCTGAGACCTACCCATTCTATTTCTCATGAGAAAACAATGAGAAACATATCTTTTGAGATAAAACAATTGAGCAATATTTAAGCCATAGATGAGATTGATGTGAGGCAAAATGAGATATAAGCTCATGGCTCCTGTTTCTTATCAATTTCTCCTGAGAAATAGATTTGGCTTTCCTCTGGGGTCTGTCTGTTTCTGCCTATTTCTGTAGCACCAGCACAGATGTCTGTTTCAACATCTTTTTCGCCTGATGCTATAATGTGTTGTGTGTGCAGTGTATCTGTTGGTCTTGCCTGTACTTGCCTGTTGTCTGTATGCGTTCAGTCAGCCTTGTGTGTCTTTCTCTTCATCTATGTGCATTGCAGACGGCACATGTCACTTTTCCCTGTTTTTTCCATGATCCATGATGACTTATATTTAACTGCACTGGCTGTTGTGAGCTTGCAGGTTATTTCTTTGTGCGCACACCACCCACATGCAGCCGTGTGCAATTAAGTATTACCCATCATCCTCTCTGTTTGAAAGTGCTACTCAAAGTGCATTAACCTCATGGTAACAGCTGTTCGTTGTGCACTGTTACATAAACTATGCTGCAATTAGCCAGCATATCTACACCCCGTGGTTGTTGCAATAACGGGGTGATTGCGCATAAAGAAAGTAGATAACTTATTTAGAGGAGAATGGGTCCTCTATTTAAATCTCTTTTCCCTCACTTGTTTGCCCCAACTAGACCCCCCCCCCTCTTTTCCTGTTGTATTGGTACACAGGTGACATACAGTAGTGTTCAAAATAATAGCAGTCTGTTTAAAAAACTGAATAAAGCCCAAAATCCTTATAGTGGTTTTATTTCCATGCATTGGGAACACTGCACATCATATTTTAAATCAAAACATGAAGAAAAAAGCAGAAATTATTTAATTACTTTACAGAAAATGAAGAAAAATGAACTTTGGGCTTTTCAAAAAAATAGCAGTGTCTGCACTTTACTTTACAAACTCAAATATTTACTGTATTAACTGAAAAATATCCAGGATTCAGCATTCCTGTGAATCACTAAACTAATATTTAGTTGTATAGCCACTGTTTTTGAGAACCACTTCACATCTGTGTTGCATGGAGTCGACCAACTTCTGGCATCTGTGAACAGGTATTCCAGATTTGACAACATTCCATAATTCCTCTGCATTTCTTGGTTTTGCCTCAGAAACAGCATTTTTAATGTCACCCCACAAGTTTTCTATCAGATTAAGGTCCGGGGATTGGGCTGGCCACTCCATGACTTTAATTTTGTTGGTCTGGAACCAAGAAGCTGCTCGCTTACTGGTGTGTTTGGGGTCGTTGTCTTGCTGAAACACCCATTTCAAGGGCATTTCCTCTTCAGCCTAAGGCAACATGACCTCTTCTATTAAAGTCATGGAGTGGCCAGCCCAATCCCCGGACCTTAATCTGATAGAAAACTTGTGGGGTGACATTAAAAATGCTGTTTCTGAGGCAAAACCAAGAAATGCAGAGGAATTATGGAATGTTGTCAAATCTGGAATACCTGTTCACAGATGCCAGAAGTTGGTCGACTCCATGCAACACAGATGTGAAGTGGTTCTCAAAAACAGTGGCTATACAACTAAATATTAGTTTAGTGATTCACAGGAATGCTGAATCCTGGATATTTTTCAGTTAATACAGTAAATATTTGAGTTTGTAAAGTAAAGTGCAGAAACTGCTATTTTTTTGAAAAGCCCAAAGTTAATTTTTCTTCATTTTCTGTAAAGTAATTAAATAATTTCTGCTTTTTTCTTCATGTTTTGATTTAAAATATGATGTGCAGTGTTCCCAATGCATGGAAATAAAACCACTATAAGGATTTTGGGCTTTATTCAGTTTTTTAAACAGACTGCTATTATTTTGAACACTACTGTATACAGCAAAATGGAAGCTTTGTCAGACACAGTCATGTGCTTAACAACAGAAATTAAAGGGGTATTCCACCCATTTTCAAAATTTTCCTGAGAGGATACAAATGTGAACCAAATGGACCCTAGTGGGTCCATTTGCTTCCATTCGTACCCTCTCTGGAAAAAGGGGTCTGAAACAAAAATCATTAGCATGATGAAATACATCTTGATGATGTCATCAGATGTATTTCACCATGTTAATGTTATTTTTTAGATCTCCATTTTTTGGATCCACACAACATCTCTAAGGTATAACTAATTAAGTTATGCCTTAGTATAACTAATTAACTAATCTAAGTATAACTAATTAAACAGTCATGCCATTTTTTCCCTTATTGGGTGGTAAGACACGGTGAAAACAGACTCACAGAGGTGATGTTTGTGTCACTTGTAGAGTCGTTGCTAAGTTGTAGAACAACAGTAGCATTTCTAGGTTTCTTTCTTCCAGCTTTAAGGTTTGTCTGGAAAGTGATTGAGGTCATGGATGAGACTTCTTAGATTTAAAGGCTCTTATCCCTCAGCGTCAATGCCAGACCTCAACCGGCTGCCTCATAATGGAAATGGTGTCTGGCTCTGAATGGTAAAAAACATATATATAGAGAGAGAAGTTTGGACTCCAAACTTAAGGCTTAGTAGTGCTGAAAATGGGGTTGAGAGGCTGGTATGAAAGTTCATTTCTTCATCTTCTTATACTAGAATAATAATCAAAGCTTAGCCAGAAATGAAGCACCTGGTGTACACACGTCAGTCACGTTAAAACGGAGGATCTCCTTTCAATTAAAAATGTTCAAATCAAAACTGTTCATTCTGACCTGTGTCATTCCATTGTCTTCTTGTAGATAACCACACCATGATGTCCCACTCAGTGGTCAGTATCCGTATCCTGGATGTGAATGACAATCCTCCAGAACTGGCAACGCCATATGAAGCTTCCATCTGTGAAGACGCCAAGCCTGGTCAGGTAAGGTTTTTCTAAGTGGTCTGGAAACAGAATCAGGGAATTAGACACCACTAAAAACAAGATAGCAGTTGTAGACAACATTGTAATATATAAATACACGGTTTATGCTGGCACAGGAAATACTGAACGTAACAGCCTATAATAAATCATTTCAGATATGGTATTTCCATCAGGGACTTGCCAGGTACTGGTGTTTTGTAGAGCAATCACCTTGGCATTGATATTCCTTCTTCTTTTCTTTGCTTCCTACTATGACAGTTGTTTTCAGCAGGTGGCCAAATGGACCCTTGCGGGTCCATTTGGTTTCATGTTTACACTCTCAAGAGTTAAAGTATTCATCATGTGAATTAGCCCAAGCCTCCACAACTAGATAATGTAGAAGATTAATGGTCATTTTGTTCTGTTTTGTTTACGAAATCCAGCCTGGAGTTGTGGACAAAAGCAAAAGAAATCTTTATTTTTGGGGTATGTGGGGCTAAAATGTACTCAACTGGTGGTCCGTGGCTCAAATGCTGAATAAATAGTGGGCCCTGGTATCACAAAGCTTGAAACCCACTGTACTATGACAACCGATCAGCATGTCTCGCCTTGCTTATCTGAACTGTTTCACTATGGCATGCTGATGGTTTGGCTCTTTTTTCAACTGGACGGCCTGAATTATTAACACTTTGTTCCAGTAGCAATTTAGAAACTCAGCTGTTTGGGCAATTTACCAAACTGTACTGGTCCCAGCAGTGGTGTAAAATATTTATTCTGTCTTTCTTGATGCAAGATGCAGATTGAAAGTGAGATTGTTGAATTCTTCCACAATTCCAACGACGGATTTCTGTTTAAATGAGCAATGTTTGTTTTCAATAAATAAGGCTTTGGGGGGATCTTGGTTTCCAGCGTAGGTCAGAACATTATGCCTGCCAAAAGTGTTGCCGCGTTCTAGTTCACGAGGGGATCGCTAGTACGCAACACATCGTTCAGTATTTCATCTCTTACATACTACATTCTACATGATCTATCTGCAATGGATGCAGTGAAAAATGAAATCATAATCAGTTCATTAGAAATACATGACTTGGAAGTTATATTTCATAACATTTGATTTATTTAGTTAATAAAGTTAAACTTCATATTGATTTTTTGCTTTGCAAACATTATCTGACACTGTTTAAACTGTAGATCGCCAAGGTTTGAAATCTCCAGAGGCCATCGCTAAACAACACAAAACTCTGTGTTAAGAACAGTCCATGTGTAGTGTAATTGTTGCATCCTCCCACCAATCACCTTTAGAAATGGAGTCATTAACGGTATTTATCTCTCTGTACTCAGTCAACAACAGGCCCTGAGGCTCATGTTGGACCCAATTAACATCTGCAGAGCAGGGGAATAATTACAAAAAGCAACAAATTCAAGCTGTGTCGGTCCATGCCCCTCTAGGCCAGATTAGGTCAGGCTAAGGTCTGTTTGTTACGAAGTCCAGCAGCCGATTTACACAGGGGTGTGCCCAGACCCAGAGAGGACAGTTTGTCAACCAAGTTGGTGAGGGATAATGGTGTTGAATGTTGAACTGAGGTCCAGAAACGGCATGAACACACTGGTGCTCTTACCCTCTAGATCAGAGGTTTTCAACCAGTGGTCTGGGGACAAACAGTGGTCCCTGAGATGGTTCCAGGTGGTCCCCAGGCTAAATGAGCCAATGTAACTCTTTGCCAATGTAACTCTTTGAGAGCATAAAAATGAAACCAAATGGACCCGCATCAGACGGAAATGAATGGTCTGTCGCGAGGCTCGAAGCGTCATATTTATGGTGAAATAAAACTTTTAACCTGGGTCAGCAGTTCACTGTGCGGACCCTATTTGTTTTTTCTAGTTTTCCTTTCGGCTCCGGTGTAAAATGGAGGCAATGGCGTCCTCTGTGGAGCGATTAGCCCGGTAGGCAAACTGGTTGGAGGGAGTCTGGACGAGACAATGTGAGTTGTGAGTCTTCACTAGCCTCTCAAAGCACTTCACCATTATGGGGGTGAGTGCAACTGGGCAATAGTCGCTGAGAGATAGTATTGTGGGCCTTTTTGGCACAGGTATTGTTGTAGCAGCTTTGAAACATGAGGGGACGACAGCCTGGTATAGTGATATGTTGAAGACGTCTTGGGATCTTGGGGAATCTTTTTACTTGGAGGGAATGTTATTCGCGGCTTCAAAGCGTGCAACGTAGTTGTTGAGCTCATAGAGGAAAGCTCCATTGTCCTCACAGGGTGATGGAGCCCCCTTGTAGCCTGTGATAGACCGAATGCCCTGCCACACGCGCCGGGAGTCCACAGAATCCGGGAGAAGCCTTGTATTTTCTGAATGTAGGCACACTCTGCGTCTCTGATGCTATGGTTCAGGCTGGCTCTGGTTGTCCTGAAGTCCACACCATCCCCTGCCTTAAAAGCATTGTTCCGCAGGCTTCCGCTGTTCTTGACAGCGCTAACATCCATACACTTAAGAGATGTAACATCCATACACTTAAGAGATGTAAGCAAACCCAGTCGCAGACCCCAGGTCCCAGGATACTCCTCCACATCAGTGTGCTCACCCTCTCTAGTTGCCTCTGTGAACACATCCCAGTTAGTACGTTCAAAGCAGACTTGTAGAGCCTCCATTTTCCCCCTGGTGAGCCTGATGGGCCTAGTATATACAGGAACCAGCATCACCATATGGTACAGTTCGGCCTCTGCAGATTTTTTTCATGCTTATGGTCTCTCTGTTCCTTCACAACCCACCACCTGGCTCTGGACCCCCCTTTGAACATTGTCTGGTCTGATCTCACTCACTCTCCCACCTCGTTACGTCTTCCATCTGCGCTAGAGCACATTAACCTTCAGCTCCTAATCATACAGAGACGATTAGTCTTCAGGCAAGAGGAAAAAAAGGCATTGTAAACTATAAGAAAGGTCCGTTAATGTTCTCATCGGAGAGGAATGCACTTAAATATTTCACAGAGTAATTATGGGCCAGAGGGAGAAAGATCTGCACACCTGGAGGGACACGTCTGTCTGTCTCTCTGTCTGCTTGTCTGATGATTTTTCACTTAGTGTCTCAGTCCTGTGGTCTTTCACTCTTCTCTCTCTCTAACCTTGTGTTTTTTCCTTTTAATATTGTGGGAAGTTGTGTCAAACTTGACTGCGGAGATGTAAAATGTGTTAGGGCTGAGAATGATCCTGGAAAGTCTCTGACCCACCAGGCTGAGGGAATACAAGCGACCTTTGAGAATACGCCTTCTCTTCCATCTTCTTTGATGCTATAACAAAACAAAAGCTAATAATAATGAAAAACGAGACAGCCGGGGTATGCTTTGGAATGTAATAATGTTTCAGACCCAGGGATTTGCCTTGGTCAGGGTGTCTCTCTTTAATGCACCAGAGCCATGTGGTAGTTTATTGTTTCTCGCTGTGTTTTTGTGGCAGGGATATAGTTTTATTTTTATTGATCGCGGTCCAACCCCTCAGGGAAAAATGAATCACTGAATCAATCCATTAATGAATTACTCTAGACATATAGAGCCTTTGGTGGTCGCTGGAAACAAATCTCCCCATAGAGAGCAACTGGCAGCAAATTAAGTGATAATAATGTTTTCTTTTAGAGGAAATCAGGCCAAAATTATTTTCATAAGATGATGTCGTACACTGATAATATCGCATGTAAAAACATCTATGTTGTATGCTTTTTACAATGCAACTACAACACATGGTGAGCTTGTAGATCTGCTATTTTTGTTGTCAGACAACAAAACGTAGATATCAGGCTTAAATGGTTTTGCGGAAATAGAGGGTATGCTTGTAACATCATCATGCCCAGAATGCGGGAACGTTCTGGCTTTGACAGTCCATACAGTACATCCGAGCAGAAAAGTCTTATGCAATTGCATTAAATGACATTAAACAATGGTGAATTCACTTTGCCGTGCAATTTGTCATTAATTTTCAATGCATACCCTCTACCTTTGATTTGAATCAGGCTTTAAACAGCCAGTAATACTGCAGAAATATCTGCACCAAACAGATGACACTTTTCTTGGGAAAATGATGTAGTCTCTCCGTATATCTGTTGATGAAGGATCTGTCTTGCGGATTGTCTCTCTATAGTGCATTAATGTTTCAATCCATAACCTTTTCAATGAATAATTGAACAATTTTAACCAGTTAAGCTCCAGACCAACCTTAGCCATAGGCTGTGTTACAACTCCATCGTATGTATGGAAGCAGTTTATTTAAAACCTGTTGTATATGATTACTATTGGTTGAGGTAATGAAGTATTGCATAAAGTTCAAATATATCACCTTCTCAAACGTGCTCTGTCTTAAGAGTATATCCTGGCACCGGCCTGAATGTTACAGATTTGTATATATGCTAACAATATGCCAGCAGCATTCCATTCTGAAGTGCTGGGGCACTGTTTTAGGTAATACTCTTATTGGTTCAGTAAATGATTCTCCCAGAGGTGCAGGCATCAAGCAGCATGCCTGCTTGCACCTCTGGGAGACTCATTTACTCAGCAGTTGTTTTGCTCGTAAAATAATAAGCCATTTTTACCATACCTCCCCCAAACGACAGCTTGGAATCACAGCCGATGTCAACATTCTCAGAAGCAAGTCAAATTTCCACAGTCTTGTCTTTCATCTCCTGTATAATCCTCTGGCTGTTGATGATGTTGTGTGTGTTCCTCCCCTGTAGACATAGACACCTTGTCAAACCTCTTGACGAGCTGTTGTTGAATTTGTTGTCTTTTAACTGATTCCAAGGTAGTGTCCCTATTTGGAGCATGTCATTAGGTAGGTGACAATGTTCAAACATGTTCAGAAAACTCCCAATAAACCAGGCAAAATAAACCCCAAATTGTTTAGATAAAAATAATAGTTTGCTAAAAATGTGAGCGATGCAGTGAGTGCTGTATTAAGTAATCATACACTAAACACATCACTCAGTAGAAGCATGCTGTGATTCAGTACATGATGTCGAGATACACCCGGTAGGGATCATTAAGTGTGACTAATTAGAAGCAAGCTAATTTATTTTGCACCCAGAAATGGCTTTACTGCATCTATCCGGTAAATGTTATGTTTGTTAACTGTCTGCGGATCTCTTACACTGTCAGCATTATGTAAATAACGTTCCTGTGTTGCTGTTTGTTCGGTGATGGAGAACCAAACAAGTCTTTTTTGGAGGTTGACAGTGTTTGATTCATTAGTTTGGATTTAGTGCAGTGTAGGTCAGCTCTAATGTCAACCACGCTGTTTGCTATTCACCCCAAAATACACATAAAACCTGCATTTAAAAGCATGCTACTAAAAACAGTTTATGTTTGATGTGTTGCTTTGAAAAACCTAGCTCCATGCCACAGTACAGGGCAACCAAAACGAAACAGCACTTAATTGGGCCAGAATCTTAAATAATGTTGTCGTCAAATAAATTAAGGTTAGCTTATAGTCGAATTTGCATTTTAGCAATTTTGCAAAACAAAGTTGCCCGAAACTCCCTAACAAAGTTTAGTTTGAAAATCTGTCTCACAAACTAATGAACGCAATTATGTTCCAACTGCATATTTGCATATTGGGCCTACCATGCTTCAACTGAACCGTCCCTGCAACAAATATTAGCATTTCATGTAAAACAAATACTTATTTGTAGAACACTGTTTTCTTATGTGTCCCTTGGAGCAGTGCAGAAACACGATTGCATCAGCTCTGTTCTTAAAACTAGTGAACTCTGTTGCTAGTGAAGTCTGCATTCAGTGCTACAGTAGGTCTTGTTCATGTGCACCCACCTGTGTCTATTTATGAAATATGTTTTTCTCTGTTCCAAATGTGTGTGTATTGCAGGATCTGTAGGTGAGAAGTTGAACTGTATATCAATCGTTTGGATAAACGTGCATACACGCGTGTCATGCGCGCGCGTGCACACACACACACACACACACACACACACACACACACACACACACACACACACACACACACACACACACACACACACACACACACACACACACACACGGATTGGTATTGAATTGACTGTGCTAATGAGGATCTCTGCATTGACTCCTCTCCTGTACTGTGTTATCACCATGTGTCTCAGTGTAGTGTCAGCTCTGAGGCTCAGCTTGAGTTTTTTTTTTTTTTTTTTTTTTTTTTTTTTTTTTGGTGGAACCACAGAGAAAATTAGATTAGCCTAAGCCTTTTAACTGCGTTGGGTTTTGATCCCATTTGAGGGGTTGGCAACACCAGCGTTACTCTGGTCTGTGTTTAGAGGCAAAGCACATGGTGGTGGGAGATGGAGAGATGCCTGAGAAGTGAATAAAAACCTCCGGGGACAGAAAGCTAAGCAGCTTTAGCTCAGAGACACAGTTCAAGCCAGGGGCGCGACACAGAGCGGCAAATAGCTTCACACCTTTCATTTACACGCTGCCTCTTTAGGACGCATGCAGGTGGAGCTTCACACATGACAGAGAGGAGCAGAAAGAAGCATTTTCGGGTGTAGGGGGATGCCAGGTTGGGCGTCCATCTGGAACGTTCTAGTCTCCATCCCTACACTTTATAGGACAGGTGTCCTTGTGCAGTATTTGCGGCGTCCTTGTTCAAAATAATATATTCCAAATGCTTCTCCATGACAACTACAAGACAACTGCTTCTCCGTGTGATACGACTGCAGCAACCCCAGGCCCAATACTAATTCAACGGCTACAGTCTTACTTAACAAGATAGCTGTCTATAAGTGCCAGACAGCTCTCTTAAGAGGTATAATACATTTATTTCCAAAATTAAGACAAAATGTAAACATGGTCTCAAGACCAGGCTTGAGTACTACAACACACTGTTTTGGGTTTTATTTGTGCCTAGCAGGCTCAGGCGGTTAGATAGTAAAATCACGTCTGACTCCTGTGTTACTTCACATGCCCCCTCATAATATTTGTGAATGTTCTGATGTCCCACATCGGATGTTATTTTGTTTGGTTCCATTGATCCAAACCTTACCTGACACATGAACATAACTGCAGTCTCTTGGACAGCCCTTCACCCACTCTGTGGTATTTGTCTGACAGAATGCAGAGGGACGGATAGCATATAGCCGTGTGTGTGTGTGTGTGCGTGCCTGCGTGTGCGTGCGTGTGTGTGTGCGTGCGTGCGTGTGTGCGTGCGCACCCACGGGGAGAAGCCAAATACTAAGTGTGCCCTGTGGGGATGCGGAGGCCTGTCAGTTCTGCCTAGGTGTCTCACGGCTGGACGGGTGGGTCATGGTGACGGAACGTCTCATGCTTGGTCTCCTCACCCTCTTCCATCTTCAACCTCCTGTTCTCTCAGAGAGCACAGAGCCAATGCTAGAGACCTGACACTACCACCCAACTTGTAGAAAAACCTTGTGCACACCTACAGGGACAGGCGCGTCTGAGCCAGCAAACACATGCAAGGACCGTAATTTCCGGACTATAAGCCACTACTTTTTTTTCACATGCTTTTGACCCTGTGGCTTATACAACGGTGCGGCCAATCTATGGATTTTTATATATATATTTTTTTTCAACAGGTGGTCCGGGGACCACCAGTGGTCCCCGAGAGGGTAGTCTGGAGGGTTGCCCTACAGACTAAATGATGGAAAGTTGGTTAACTCTTTGAGAGCGTAAAAAGGAAACCAAATGGACCCTAGCGGGTCCATTTGGTTTCATGTTTAGACCATAATATTCACCATCTAAATTAGCGCCTTTTAATTAATAAGTCATGGTCATTTTGATCTCTATGTTTTGCCTGTTTTGTTTGCGAAAATCCTAAATTGTCGACAGAACCAAAAGAAATCTTTAGTTATGGGTTCTGTGGGGTGATTGTTGTCAAAGGGTGGTCTGTAGCTCAAATGCTGTATAACTAATGGGCCCTAGGATCAAAAAGGTTGAAAACCACTGCTCTAACATGAAGCTTGTTGTCTGGTGCGGCTTATAGTCAGGTGCGGCTTATACAAGGAAAAATCTGTATTTTACCCCAGATTTAGCTGGTGCGGCTTATATTCAGGTGCGGCTTATAGTCCGGAAATTACGGTAATCAAAAGAAGAGGGCATCCCGCACACTGTCTTCACTTATAAGTGGCTTTATTCAGGATGACAACGTTTCGGTCTAAACAACCTTCAACAGGTATCTGGTAGCAGTAGCCACCGGTTCGGATATATAGAGGAAATACAAGGTGAGGCCAATCAGAGGCCTGCATCAGTCTGTTGCCATGGAGAGGGAAACAGCCCATCACCACCCACCACTCACACACTCAATGCTAGAGACCTGGAACCATCTCCTCCACCTACACACTGAAGAACTCACTGAAGAAGTGCAAGTAAGCAGCGTATTGTTGCTGTCTGGAAGAAAACTCTTATCTCCGAACTGACGATTCATCTGAGTAGTTTAAACCACAACCAAGCCAGGCTTTGGACGTGGACTTGAATGATGAACGAAACACACAGCCATACTGTACCAACAGATGAACAGAGGCACTCCCAACGCTACAGCCTTGAATCCTGGTATTCACTCACAGCGTTCAATGTTTAACCCTGTGTGTATAGCAGATCTACACGCTCATATCGCGCCACCGAGTGGCGCGATATGAGCTTGTAGTTCTGCTATTTTTGAAAAATTGTGAAAATGTGGTGCAAATCTTTGAATACATTATTTCGGAAGTAAACATTTTTAACTCAAATCTTTGCTTCTGGGGGATCCCTAGAACAACATGTTTTTAGATGAGGTTCTGCAGCTAAATAATAGATATTTCTGGGGGTCCTTCCTATGAAATATGTTAAGCATCATTGACACAGAAAGAGATTTTTCCGGAAAAACTAGAATCTCGCGCCAGGGACTAGAATTTAGTGTCACAAACTAGAATTTAGTGTCATGGACTAGAATCTAGTGTCGGGAACTAGAATCTAGTGTCAGAAACTGGAATCTAACTTCAGAAACTACAATCTACTGAGAGGAACTAGAATCTACCGTGGGGGACTAGAATCTAGCATCGGAAACTAGAATCTAGCGCTGTGAACTAGAATCTAGCGTCAAAAACTACAACCTGACCAGGACACAAATGTTTAACTTACTTTACTGTGATGGCCTAACGCTAGAAGACACAGCTGCTTCTCTTCCCTTTCAAGTCGTGTTGCTGCACAGCCGGCGTGTGAAAGTAGTTTCATTTCTTCTTCAGAGAAGAAAGCGTCTGCCCTTCGCTGGCCTCTGGCCCGTGGGATGGCCTCACCACAGATGGGATGGTTTCTGGAGAAGTCTTCTCTGTGTGTCCATCTTTCCTCTGATGCTGGAGATGTAAGCAGAGACAGACAAGAAGACCGCGGCCTGCAGTTTAATTAGGTGATTAGGGAAAACAATTTGGAAAAGATTCTATTGAAAGCCTCTTCATTAAAGAAGACAGTGATAAGTTACATATATTCACAAATGTTCATTAATAATCCAATTATAAGTAGTAAATCATCTTGGGCAGAGGATCTTGGGATCCGGATTGATGAGAGGAAATGGAAAAGAATCCTGTTAAACGCAAAAAAAATTACATGTTCTAATAGAACATATGAGACCCAATATAAAATAATTCATAAGCTACACGTAACTCCAGTTATACGGAATAAGTATGATCCAACATGTTCCAGTCAATGTTTAAAGTGTAAAAATAGTATTGGTACATATAGCCACATGATGTGGTCATGTGACAGAACTAGAACATTTTGGTCAAGCATCCAAAAGGAGATTTTAAAGGTCTTCGGAATTCGGATACACTTGGACCCAATGAATTTGGTACTAGGCCTAGATTTAGACTATGAATTGCGGTATAGATACATCCTACGAGTAGCCCTTTATGCTGCGCGACTTACAATACTTCAAAAATGGTTGGATGAGGACCCCCCAAACATAGCGCTATGGTATGAAAAACTCATGTCAATTCTACCCATGGAGAGATTGTCATATGTATTGAGAGGTACCCTTACAGATTTCGTTAGAGACTGGTCTCCTATTGAAAGATTTTTAAAAGAAGAATGGAAAAGAGTAATATGTATGGGAATGACAATTGTATGAAATAAGTAAAATGAATTGTAAGTGTATAATTGACGCTATGAAATATTGTATGCTGGCTTGTCTGTCTGTTTTTGTTTTGTCTTTTGTTTTGTTTTTTTTCTGTTTTGCCTTGTTTTGTTTCGTGTTATGTATGTTTATAAAAATGCAAAAATCAATAAAAAACATTGAAAGAGTTTAATTAGGTGATTTTTGCTTCAGAGAGCTTTCGCCACTCGATAAACTCCCACACGTTGGCCTCTGTGGTTTGCTCGGGACCCTGAGACGATGCAAAGGGCACCGATCATGACTCCTCTCATCCTCTTCAGAGAAAAAAACTGTTGATTTTTTTCTCTGAGTAAAAACAAGAGGATTGTTCTACTCCTCTTTACTGTCATTGTTGTTTGTTGTACAGTATTTTTTTTTCTTTATAATTTTTATCCCACAATTTTCGTACACTATGCGGATGTGTGTGTATTTGTCCATATCGGTACTAAATTTTTGACCATTTGACCATTTGACCCTATCACCAGCATATGGATGTTAGGACACTATGTCATCCATGTGGTTAAAGGTAATAACTTTTTAGCCAAAAATCAAAATAGTTGTATAGCGATATATGTTTTGCCTTTTTCCCCTCGACGTTGCTTCTAATTTGATGCTGCAGCAGTTTCCCCGCAGAATGACACTTGCTTCGTCCTGCAGGCATTCCAGAACATTGTCGTTGTCATGAAAACAAAAAAAGTCGGGCTCAGGGGTGTTGCTAATTTGTGAGGGGGATTTAATTTGTGAGGTGGATTTAGATTCTGTTTTTAAACAAATCTATTTACAAACACAGTGTTTGTGCACACTAAAGTTGCCTCTATTATCTTTAAGCTAAAGAATGAAAACACATGAGGGTGTAATTGTACTGGTGGAGTGAAGACCCACTCAGGCATCTGCTGGTTGAGCATAAAGTACAATGCTTTCTCTGCACTGGTAAGGTGTGCATGGGAAGATGTTCGATTTTGTGTCACGGATGGTTTGCGTCATTTAGATTCTTTCTCTGCGTTGTGCTTGTGTCTGTGTGCTGGCAGGCAGGTCCCTGTGCCCATAGGTCCATGTGCAGCAAATAGAAACCACATAAACGGGACACAGAAGTAATATTTATATGCGACGGATAATACAGCGTGTAAGTCTAATAGCAGTAAATCTTTCTGGTGTGAAGGCGGCCTAAGAGAAACGGTTTGACACCCTCACAGCGTGTATAGTTGCAACATATTATCATCATGGTTTATCCTACTAAAATATCCAAAGGTATTCAAGGCAACAGAACATAGCACAAATCTCAGAACTGTTAACAGTCGCCAATTGTACAAGTTTTTACTTTTATAATGCCAAGCAACACATTGCATACAAGCCACCCACTTCCCACCCACTATAAATAGTGGATGAGAGGATTTATTGAAATTTCATTTCAATGCAATTCATCTAAAAAAACAAGTTAAGAAAGTGTCCATAAAAATGACGTGGCAGGTACACTTATACTGAAATATTAACTGTACTACACGTGCAGTCAAGTATGGAGAAATAACTAATGTTTCTCAGTATATTGTGATTATTGAATTTACATACAATGCATGGGCGTACAGTAGTTCATCTAGCAAGCAAGTTATAGTTGACTATTTGCTAGTGTTGCAACTGGCAACAATCACAGTTGATCCACAGCTTATGCTTTCAGTGGTTGTCATTCTGGCAGCAGGCCAACGATCGCTGTGTCCACAGCTGTGTTGATTCACTTTGATGGTTGACCTCATTGGCTGTTTATGTAGTACTATACTGCTGTGCATACAAGTATAATATTTTAGTAAATGGAGGGTGGTGTATTTGTTGCCCACTTAATGACTGCATCATGCTGTTAAGTCTATCTATACGCATCTCTGATTACCAAGAGGCATGCGTGAATGACTGGGAAGCAGTGTTTTTTATTTTTTTTTTTTTAGATAATATTTTGATTTAGTCTTAGTCTTTTCAATCAGAAATATTTAGTCTTTTAGTCCCATTTAGTATTCTGAAATTCATTTTTGTTAGTCTAAATGTCAAAAATGATTTAGTCCTAGTCTTCGTCTTAGTCTTAGTAGTTTAGTCTTACATACAAATACATTGTAGGTTTATACAGTATAGATTTAAAGTTTTTAGTATGAAACATGTCTTGTTTTATTTCTTAGTATCAAATTACTGGAATAGAAATAAGCTCCTTTCCCAAAAAGGTATGCAGTGTATAGTGCACATATGTTTACATACTCAAAAAGAAAGAAAGAAAAAAAGAAGATAAAATGCCTATTTTCCATTCGTCTTAGATTTTGTCTTTGTCTTAGTCTTTTGAAAACACACATTTAGTCTTTTAGTCCCATTTAGTCTTTTGAAAATCATTTTTGTTAGTCTAGCCTTAGTCGACTAAATATCTAAAAACCTTAGTCTTTAGTCTTAGTCAACAAAAACAACACTGCTGGGAAGAAATACCCTACTTGCCTGAATATCATTTTATGATCATAAAAGCATCACCTGTGGCGCATTGTATCACACCCTGCCACGGGAATGTGTTCAATCATGGCATGTACAGGAAGCCTACAGAGCATTACTGCCATGGCCCGCTTGGCAGCAAAACTACAGGACAGAGCTCTGTGGATTCATCTGAAAGCCAGCGTGATATCCAGCCAGCTCCACCAGCATCGGTAGTGGATCATATTTTCAGGAGAAATATGCTCTTGTTAGCGCTGTTTCCCTAATGTTGGAATCTGCTGGTTAGGCCTCAAGTCATTTAGACTTCATTTTGGAAACGGAATAGTGTTATCTGGCCACAGCAGCTAGTCGTATATTATATACCCAGTGAATGTCTGCTGGAGGGCAAAAACGTCAATATTGATGCAGCATGCAAAGCCAAACACATAATAGAGGTACAATTCACAAAGGGGAGGCTGCAAAAACAAATATCTCTTTGCAGAGTGAAAGGAACATTATTTTCAAGCCAAATGATTTTTTTCCATAAAACAACATTGGACAGTGTGATCATTCAATGCTCGCTTCCAATGTGAGCATTGAATGTCAATTGTGTTGAGGGTTATTATGGTCATTACCGTAAGCTCTCCAGTTGAGTCTTTCTATTTCAAGTATTCATTCATGTGCGCACTGTATCTTATTACCAGTGTTTCGCAATGTTTCCGTTCCAAGAACCACACATTCTTGCCAAGTCGTAACATGGCGCCGCGAGTAATTTAGATCAGAGGTTTTCAACCAGCGGTCTGGAGACCACCAGTGGTCCCTGAGAGGGTTCCAGGTTGGTCCCCAGCGAAGTTGGATAGCCAGATGAAAAGTTCCCCAGCGAAGTTGGATAGCCAAATGGACCCTTGCGGGTCCATTTGGTTTCACGTTTACACTCTCAAGAGTTAAAATATTCATCATCTGAATAAGCCCAAGTCTACACCACTAGAGCATGTAGAAGATTTAATGGTCATTTAGATCTGTAGGTTTGCCTGTTTTGTTTCCAAAATCCATATTGTGGACAAAGGCAAAAAAAAGGCTTTAGTTTTGGGGTCTGTGGGGCTAAAATGTCCTCAAATCGTAGTCCGTGGCTCAAACACTGAATAAATAATGTGCCCTGGAATCAAAAAGGTTGAAAACCACTGATTTAGATGATAGATTACAGCAGGGGTCTCAAACTCAATTTGCCTTGGGGCCACTAGAAGCAGAGCCTGGTTGAGGCCGGGCCGCAGCCACAGCGCGTCACATGGACAAACGTTTTTTTGCCATTTCAAGCCTATTTTTTCGCCATTTTCGCCTTCATTTCACTTAAATTTAAGTAGATTCAGACTCACCAATGTGGGATAAAGAGTGTGTGCATATGTGGTGTTGTGTCGCACAAAAAACAAAAATAACATTTCTATAATAATATTTCTATTCCTTTCTATTTCTATTCCTTTGATATACCACTGTGCTATCTGTTTCATTCAGTAGCACATAATAGGATTATGATAATAACTATAACTGAACAATATTAAATGAACTATTTACTGGACAATAGAACCTACAAACAATACAAAATAACCGGACCAGCCAACCCATCAACAAAGTGGCTCTGATTTGATTGTGATGGCATGAATTACAAGTACAACCAATAAGGAAGCAGTAACAAAATCTTTACTTTAGCTATCAATTTATATTCCTAACAAAGCCAACTACAGCAATTTTGAACTTATACAGCCCCTACAAAGCAGCGCCATAAAATAAATAAAATCAAAAATATAGTTTGTCAGTGTCACTCAGAAACTAGTCTTGCAAACATGACAGACCATCAGAATCGCCACTTAGGCCCAACTAGCAGCATTGGTTTCCCAATAGTTGTCATGTTTTACACGTGCCTAAATAGGCTTTTATTTATTTGCGCTAGCCTCTTTGAAAACTATATCCCAGTTGCGCTGCAGTGGTCGCGCAATGGGGCTTTGAAAATAATTCAGCACTTTCGGTTTCTGACCCCACAATGTCGCAACTTTTCTACTAGATGGCTATGATTCTATCCAGCGCAGATGTAAGCCTGCCCTGGAGCAACGACAACACCGTTCACTACGGGCAAGGGGGACACAACAGCTCGTTTTAGGCTACTCACCTTAGCTCAGCGTGCTGCTTTATAAGCCATGCATCCGCCCGTATCGGGCTTTAGAAAACTGCTACGCTGTCATTATTTACCAAACTGAACGCAGTCCTTGGTAAAAAGGCAAAGTTTTCTTTTCCCTACGTGTGTTTGTAAACACGGAGCGGTGGATAGAGAGACGCCATGACAGGATCTCGCCCGTACTGCAGCCAATGGCGTCATTGCATTTCCAGTTCAGCGACAGAATGAACTAAACTGCACGGGGGAGGGGCGTGTTTCAGGGTGCAGATCCGGTTCCTCTTTGCTATTCTGTGCAAATGGCAAAGCCAGTAGGCGGGCTTTAAACAGGATCTCAGTAATGAGCAGTCAATAGTAACAGACTGTTCTCCCGCAAATGCTTTGGGCTGCCTGGTCGGAATTTGACGGGGAACTCGCGGCCGTCGCGGGCCGCATTAATATTAAACGTTCATATTAAGGTGGGGGCCACAAAATATCATCTCGGGGCCGGAAATGGCCCGCGGGCCGGCAGTTTGAGACCACTGGATTACAGTAAACAAATGAACGCCTGTCTCCAACTGTCCCCCAGTGTCAACCTGTGTCTTACTGACACTTCTTCTCTTCTCTCTACTCTCCAGTTAATCCACACCATCAGTGTGGTGGACAGAGACGAACCTCAGTCTGGACATCGCTTCTACTTCACCCTGGTCCCTGAAGCCTCCAGCAGTCGACACTTCACCCTCTGGGATGTCAAAGGTGAGAGGGCAAAGGTCACTGTCAGAGACGTGGAATGAAGTTGGTATGGCATGGTAGTGAGTATGGCAGCGTTAGGCCTCTGGCATGAAACCACACTGTGCTGTTATGGCAGCAGACCCACAGTATGCAGTATGCAATAAGACCCAGTGAACAGTACACAGCAGCCCACTGCTGTACGTAATGAGAAACACTGCTGTATTTCAATGACATTTCACCATAAGGTCAACCTGACTGGAGAGTAATGGGTTAACATGAAGTGAACTAACTTTCCACCGTTTAACTCCCATAGGAGGACTATGGTACAAGACGAGAGTTAAAGTCGAAGGTCAAGTGAATACCTAAAGGGGAAACCATGGAGGCAAATGACATTTGTGGGAATACATATTTCTTGCTAGTAGTAGTAACATGGTGGATATGGACGCTGTACAGGTGTTATCCTGCTTATTACGTGGCTTAATACATTAATAAATAACTAATAATTAACAGAAATAGTACATAACAAGGATGCATTTATGTATCGGCAGTTGTGTAGGCTACGTTCATCCGGGCTAGGAGGTCTGTTGTTGTGAGATATGTGACCACTCACGTGACCAGAACGCTGGCTTCTGATTGGAGCATTTATTCAAGCCATGTAATAAACTATTATAGCCCTACTCCTTACTTTAGGGGGGGAGGCTACAGTAAAAATTACCCCGCACACTGCTATTGGTTCGGTACAAGCATAGTTTATTTTAAAGCAATGTTTCGGTGCCTCCGGACTTGCCCAAAGAAGGTCCGGAAATGTTGAAGAAGGCCCGAAACGTTGCTTTAAACTATTCATCGTGAAGCGCCTTATTCTAGGCGTGCGAAAGCAAGTCTCTACATATGAAGCTACAAAACGTTGCTCATATTGCTGCCACTTCATTTGGGTACAAACCTTGCCCGCCTCTGTGTGCTGTTTAAAAAAAAAAAAACTGCCTTCAGAGCCAAGTTGGCGTCCATGTTTGCGGATGCCTGCTCTGAGATGTGTACCTAAGTGAATGTGACGTGCGGCTAAATCAAGATTGATGTGACACGGTGGAAAATGTCAGGGGAGTGGCCCTGCATGGTGAAGGAAATGTCACCGTGCAGAGGCTGCCCTCGTGCACGCACGTGGATGCACTGAAAGCCCCCGAGAGTGGAAGGACAAAATGCTCCCTCCTATAAGCAAACGCCATGCAGACAGACCCGCATGGACAGGCACGTCTATGCACGTCTATGCACTCAACGCGCACGCGCATACGCCCACACAGCACGGACGCACGCACGCATGCGCAGACACTCACACATGCTCTCTGTCTGTCTCACTCTCTCGGTCACTCTTTGTCTGAGTCCCACTCCCTGTTTATCTCTCTCTCTCACATTCTGTCTCTGTCTCTCTGTCTCTGTCTTTGTCTCTCTTTGTCTCTCTCTCCCTCTCTCTCTCTCTCTCTCTCTGACTGTCTCTCTCTCTCTCTCTCTCTCTCTCTCCCTCTCTCTCTCTGACTGTCTCTCTCTGTCTCTCTCTCTCTCTCTCTCTCTCTCTCTCTCTCTCTCTCTGACTGTCTCTCTCTCTCTCTCTCTCTCTCTCTCTCTCTCTCTCTCTCTCTCTCTCTCTCCTCTCTCTCTCTCTCTCTCTCTCTCTCTCTCTCTCTCTCTCTCTCTCTCTCTCTGTCTCTCTCTCTCTGTCTGTCTCTCTCTCTCTCTCTCTCCCTCTGTCAGAATGACACACACAACCACACTCAGATGGTCAGTTGGAAGTGAATCCACGTGTTGCTTTGTGTCACGTGTTGGAGAGACACATGGACAGTGCCCTCATTCAGGGCCAACGCTGTCAAGCAGCGAGTCAGCCACACACACACACACACACACACACACACACACACACACACACACACACACACACACACACACACACTGTCATTGGGTGTACTGCCTCCATGATACATCGCCGTTATGACTATCGCGTGTTTGTGTGTGTGCGTGTGTGTGTGCGTGCGTGCATGTTGCTCATCACGAAAGACATGGCAAAAAGTGATCAAATAAGCAATTTTCTCCTAAAGCCCACATCCCTTGTTGGGACAAAACACATCATTATCAGTAATCAGGAACTGTGGATGGCAATCAAGGACCGGGTCATGAAATCCATGATGATGATAATGTTTTGGCAAACAGACAGACAGCGCAGCACAGACTCCCACCTACCCGGCCTTTTCCCCTGCCGTGTCTTCTCTACATCCGTCAGCCTGTCACACTCAATCTGTCACTGTCATGTTCTCCTATCAAGGCCTCACATCACATTCACGTCTGCATGCCTTGACATACGAGGACAACAAAGTTAAAGACCTCCCCCTCTGTCGGCAATCGTTTGCTGTTCCTGTGAGAAATAACAAACGCAGTCCGTTTTCTCACCTTTTACAGACAAACCTAAAAAAAATACTACCTACTAATTACTATTATTAGTAGTAGGGATGTCCCAGTACTTTATTGGTATTGGAATAAGTTAGCATCTGCCATTTTTGGTCATATCGGTATATACGGTATATCGGAAAAGTATCAGTATCAATGCTTATTTGTCATTATCGGGAAAAGTATCAGTATCAATGCTTATTTGTCATTATCGGGAAAAGTATCAATATCAATGCTTATTTGTCATTATCGGGAAAAGTATCAGCATCAATGCTTATTTGTCATTATTGGGTCATATTGGTAAAATATGCCAGTCCAACTGCAGGTCTGACACAGGGGCTGACACTATAGTTAAATGAAATGTTGGGCCATTTGGAGTTTGCTTTAGAGTTGTCCAAGTGCACATTTCAGTAAGGAGTATGCTATTTTTTTTCTCTTATATTATTGTATATAGTCTTCTCTGGTATCGGTATTTGGTGTCCGCATCGGCTAACACAGAAATTGTGGTATTGGATCGGAAATGAAAAAAGTAGCATTGGGACATCGCTAATCCACCTTTCGTTACGACACCCACCCTTCCCTTTCCTCCATCCTTTACTTGACTACCGTTGCTAACTATGACAAGCTTTGGCTGGGAGATAGCCTCCTCCGTTAACCAACGTGTCATCGCACCATTTATGGATGTTTTTATTATAAGTTCCCAGATCAAAAACATCAACAGCCCTATAATGCCATCCTTCATCCTGAATTCCAGTAGTGACATAAAGTGTCCAAAACGGTTGTAGGGGCAGTTATCATTAGCTTTTCAAAGCCAAAGAAAAGACTTTAGCTTAGCCCTGCCGCTACAGTCAGCTGTTCTGTGTTGTGATTTTCTGTGCACCATTTCCGTTTCCATGAATGTAAATCCCATTGCCTAAGGGGGTGGTCCTGACTGGCGATAGGGTGCGAGTGGCTTCTGGTGACGTAGCAACACTCAATGCGCTGTCCCATTGGCCGTGTGCTCGTAACACGAGCCAATGGCTGCAGCTCTCGACGTCCCATAGGCCAGACAGTGTGCCAGAGTGTTGCCATGTCGTATCGAAATGAGCTACTTTGGGCTTGTGTTTCATAGACAAATGTAGGTCCTTTCAACAACAACAACAACAAAAACGTAGATAGCATAATGTCATAAAGTGCATTATTTGCCATAATGTAATGAACCTGAATAAAATCCATATGATTTGATTCATATATCTTAGATTCATCACACAACTGAACTATATGAAGCCTTTTATTGTTTCAATATTGATGAGTATGGCTCTGACCTACAGATTATGACAAATTATGAACTTCATTCTTCACATTATGCTATCTTCTGAAAAGGACCTCTAAGTATAACCTTTGGTTTTGTGACATACTCTCCTGAAAAGGTTCACACCGTAGAAATGACATTAAACGCATAATCTGAAGTGTGACAAGTCGGTAAACCCCGCCCACCTGCCCCCACTTCCCTGGCAACTGTTTGATATATTATCGATGGTATCGCAACTATTAGGCTACTACTCATCTGGAAACAGCGAGATAGCGCGGTCCTTTATGGAGGAGACCCCTAACAACAGTTGCCAGGGAAGTGGGGGCAGGTGATATATTGAAACATATAAACAAATATTGAAACAATAAAAGGCTTTATATAGTTCAGTTGTGTGATGAATCTAAGATATATGAATCAAATCATATGGATTTTATTCAGGTTCATTACATTATGGCAAATAATGCACTTTATGACATTATGCTATCTACGTTTTTGTTGTTGTTGTTGTTGAAAGGACCTACATTTGTCTATGAAACACAAGCCCAAAGTAGCTCATTTCGATACGACATGGCAACACTCTGGCACACTGTCTGGCCTATGGGACGTCGAGAGCTGCAGCCATTGGCTCGTGTTACGAGCACACGGCCAATGGGACAGCGCATTGAGTGTTGCTACGTCACCAGAAGCCACTCGCACCCTATCGCCAGTCAGGACCACCCCCTTAGGCAATGGGATTTACATTCATGGAAACGGAAATGGTGCACAGAAAATCACAACACAGAACAGCTGACTGTAGCGGCAGGGCTAAGCTAAAGTCTTTTCTTTGGCTTTGAAAAGCTAATGATAACTGCCCCTACAACCGTTTTGGACACTTTATGTCACTACTGGAATTCAGGATGAAGGATGGCATTATAGGGCTGTTGATGTTTTTTGATCTGGGAACTTATAATAAAAACATCCATAAATGGTGCGATGACATGTTGGTTAACGGAGGAGGCTATCTCCCAGCCAAAGCTTGTCATAGTTAGCAACTGTAGTCAAGTAAAGGATGGAGGAAAGGGAAGGGTGGGTGTCGTAACGAAAGGTGGATTATTAGTATTATTAGTTTTAGCATTATAGATACTTTTAGTCCAAAACTTTTTTTTGTTGGCTTTTGCTAAGCTTAGTGAAGTCGCTGGAAATAGTCAAGCCTGCTGACCCGCAAACTAACAGTGTGTCGCGATGCGCTATGAGTTTGCAGATCAGCTGTTTTCCGACAGAGACTGATGGACCAGACCACTGTGTATAAAAGTCAAAAGGACACGGTCATGGACGTTGCACTGGGCACAAGTTCCCCCTGCATAAACGGTGACATAAAGATTGTTCCCCACAACGTTCCAGAGAAGTGCTGGTGGATGGCCAGAGTGACAGTGATAGATGTTCCGGCAGATGGATTGCATTGTATCCCTTATCCCTGGTCTATTCCACAGTAGCTGCTCTGACTATATTTGTCAAACCTTCCTACCGTATGCTGTGTTACATCTGTCTATGTCTGCTGTAAGTACACACACACACACACACACTGCTGAAGTTTAATTTCAAACAGTGGTGTGTCCCCATCTCCTCTCATATTTTTTTTAAAGTGACCGAAAAGGATGACTTGGTGAATGTTAACACCACGCAGCCGATTCACTTTGCTGTTGGAATGATTCAACCCTGAGTGTGACAATGGCTCTGCCCTCTCCCCCCACATGGAGTGGTCCTTGAACTGCTCATATCGTTGGATTATCTCTGGGCTTTGTCTTTCCCCCGTTTTTGGCACATTCCTGTTTTGTTTATTCGAGTCGCCATGCAGTGAACAGAACAAAAACGCCTCCACACCACTCCAGCAATGAGGAGGATTAGAAACAAAGCAACCAACACAACATCCTTTCATTCAATCAGGGGCCCAATTATACAAGCATTTACTGTTATAATGTATTGAGTCCGTAGATGCTACCCTGTTGTGGCCATGGAGACATGGACGTTTTATTATACCCAAAATCAAGCACAACTTAAATCGGCTAAAGCTAATTTGGCAAGCAGTTACAATGATACAATTGTAACTGTGAGATAGCGACAATTTAGTAATCAGCCTCTAACATGGACGTTGTTATTAAATAAAAATGTATTATTATTGTTGTGGATATCTGGATGCTCACATTGGTCTGCGTGAGGATGTGAGTGGAGGCTAGAAGCGTTCAATAACACACTGTCTAGCTTGCAGTAATAATAGGACCTTATTTGGGAAAGGCGGCAAATTGATATAACGACAGTTGCTCTCAAAGACCTCCATCTTGCAGTGTCTGTCCTTTTACATTGAGAATCAGAATCAGATCTTTATTGTCATAAGTAAGCCAAGGCGTACTTGTGCATGAGCAGAGCGAGCTAATTATGACATTAGCTATAAAGGTGTCTTGCTTACATCACCATTCTGTCAACACTTAAACCGAACTGATCAGAGTACTGTGCGGGATGAGCAACTATGGTCCGTGGACCAACTGCGCACCGATCCCTAAACTAATATGAAAAGTAATATGATATGTTTTGTATTTGTTTCTCTCTCTCTCTCTCTCTCTCTCTCTCTCTCTCTCTCTCTCTCTCTCTCTCTCTCTCTCTCTCTCTCCCACCATACCAGACAACACGGCTGGTATCCGCACCCAGCGGTCAGGGTTCAAGCGCCGTGAGCAGAACGTCTACTTCCTGCCCATCCTGGTGGTGGACAGTGGTCCTCCCTCCCTCAGCTCCACAGGCACACTGACCATCCGCGTATGTGGCTGCGACCGCCGTGAGTTAACCCCCAGTTATACTGATATGTGGCTGCGACCGCCGTGAGTTAACCCCCAGTTATACTGATATGTGGCTGCGACCGCCGTGAGTTAACCCCCAGTTATACTGCGTTGGGTTCTTCTGCTGGTGTTACGGGTCCCTTTGGTTTCATTTTACACTATCAAGAGTTACATTATATGTAATTAATTCTGAATGACATAATTGTCATGAAGAATTGCTATTTTGACCAACATTTTGCCAGTTATCTCTCCTAAATTAGTCAGAGAGACTAAACTCAACATCAAATGGTGGTCCATGGCTAAAATTTAGAATACATAGTGGGCCCTGGTAGGAAAATGGTTGAAAACCACTCCTCTAGTGCATTCTAGTGCATTTTGATTTTGACAGTTGGCAACACTGCCTGCCGGTAACTCTGCTAAGTGCAGTGAAGATCTCCCCATCCATTCCCTAATTTTTACCTCGCCATTGGCCGTGACCTTTTATGTTTGACCTTTTCACTCCAAAAGTGAAATATTTTCCTGATAGCAACATCTTTCCCCTACTATAAGTTTTGCATTAATGGCATAATGGTGTGAGTAATGAAGTGTCAAAGTGTAATAGCTGCGTCTCTAGCTTGCTTACTGGTGATTAAGACCTGAACTTGATTGGGATAATCAGTCATGTTTATATTGGGTATTATACTAACCTACATGGGGGTATGCATGAGTTTACAACTGTAAAAAACTGAATAAATAACTGGTGTCAAGACGTGGTAAAACACAGCGGTGGGTGGTGGTTGCATTAGTTTCAAGGGCCACTTTTTGAATACAAATGGAGTGCTTGTTTTTTCCCCCTCTCTGTGCCCCAGATGGAGTCATCCAATCGTGCAACGCCACAGCCTATGTGATGAGTGCTGCTCTCAGCCCTGGAGCTCTCATAGCGCTGCTGGTCTGCATGCTCATCCTTATCGGTAAGTGTATGATGAAGGGCCACGGGGGGTTCTCCACGTCTTGTCATATTTCCCGTCGAAAAGGCGCTCTTAAGTGGGAAAAAAATGGTTTCTAGTGAGCGGCCCGTAATTGTAAGGTCGGTCGGTTCGCCTCCCGGGGAGCCTGTAGTCGGAAGTGTTTCTGAGCAAGGCACTTAACCCCAACTTCCTAACAGCAACGCTCGTTGTGAAACACCACAGCCGTCAGCTATCGATGAAGCTCCATGAGATCATCAGCAAAGATCACTCCCGCGATTCCTTTAATATGATGGTAAAGAGTGAAAGCCCTGAGTGCAAATGTGCTGTAACTCAAGTGTATACGTTTAAAGGAGAATCCCACACTTAGGGCTCTATTTTGATTCTTAGTATCAGGTCTTAAGTCTTAAGTCAAAACTTGGAGGTGTGGCAAAGCTGTTTGGCCAATCAAAACAGCCAAACAGCTCTGCCACACCTCCAAGTAAAATAGGGTCCTTGAAGGCTTTTTTAGCTCCCAGGCCCCATAAGGAATGGGGCATGGGATGTTTGTCAAATTCGCTTATTTCCATCGCAACAAAATTGCGATGGGCATTTTTTGTTACTTAAAATTTTTGTTACTTGTCATGTCTTCATGTTGTCAACACACTGTTGACACTCACACTTCACTGCATAGTAACGGTCACTGAGTCTTGCGAGAGAGCCCATGCTCACTGTTTGGCTGAAAGTAACATAGCAACACCGTTATCAATCATGCAGTGAAGTGTCAGACACTACACATACTGTTGACATTATGAAGAGATGATGAATACCAAAAAAATTGCATTTGGTAGCAAAGCAAATAAGCAAATTTGAACAACATCCATAATAAGCCTTCTAGTGCGGAATTCTCCTTAAACCAAATGGAATCTTAGGGTCAGATCTTACATGCTGAATTTTACTGTGTAGTACTACAAAGTACAGGGAAAAAAAGTTCACCCCACCCCGAAATCCATGCAACCAACTTTAATGCCTGTTGTTTTCTATATTTGAAATCACACACAGGCACAACAGCAGCAGAAAAAAACAAGGAGAAAATAGAAATTCATGAAAGGGGGAAACATTTTCCATCATTCCTTCACGGGTGACTCACGTTGGACATTTTGTCTGTGCTATTTTCTTACGCGGGGAAAAGCTTCTGCCTGCGTGCGCGCACAGCCGACGCTTGGCTTTATGGGTGATGTCAAGTCACTTTGTTCTGTGCTATGAGTGCTGGAGATGGAACGAAGGGTGGTGGTGGGTGGGTGGGGGGCTGCAAACAGGCAAAAACAGCTGCCTCAGCACTGTATCCCTCTGGAACAGCAGGCTTTAAATACACAAGCCTTTCCTCACTTTACTCTGTTGCAATGCTGTATGCGCATGCAAGCCCTAGTGCGCACACACCAGGGGCGGATCTAGGCATGGGCATGGGGGGGGCAGTGTCCCCCTAAATACCCAGTCTGCCCCCCCCCAAACACGATGGCATGCAAAACAACCCAAGATATTCCAAATTAAGTGCTTATTAAAATGATTTGATACACTACTACTGCTGCTAACTAACTACAGCTGTGTCACCACTAAACCAACAGCATTTCATCATTGAAAACAGAAAACTCTGAGTCAGACCTTTAGCTTTATGCATGCGTGTCTGTTGCAACTTCAACAACAACTGATGATATTATTGATGCCCCCCCCCACCAAATGGGACACACACATACATGCGCATACATGCAGGGAAAAAGGCAACAGTCAAACACACAAAGTTGTACGATCTGGTTCTCTCTCTCTCCAACTCATCCTGCTCTTCTGGGGCCACGGACAAAGAATCGAGCTGTTTTGTCTCTATTTGCGGCCGCAACACTTTACATATGTTTTACATACTGTGGGCTGTGGAAGATGGACGGCGTGGCACAGGGTTCGCTTCACCTTTGAATGGATGGGTTGCTTGTTTTGCTTTCGCTTTCTTGCCTCGAAAAACAGCCTCTGTAATGAGGCGAGTTAAAGCCATGTTTCCCATTAGAGAAGACATTACAGCATGGTCAAAGGAAGAGGGGATGATTTATTCATCAAGTCTCTGAAAGCCAGAAAAGCTGCATAGTGTACGATACATGTCTGTAGACGTTGTATACAGTTTTTTGTTAGTAGTGCTCTGGTTTGGTGCTCTGGAAGTTCCACAAACAAACGTATAGGCTTCTAAACTAGCCTGGAAGCTAGTTTAGAAGATTTAAAACTCAATTTAAATCATGATAGATTCGTCAGAAACAACTGTCTTTTTTTCATTCACTGTTCATCATTTGTTTTCTAAAATATTGCTTTATTCTTCAGGTACATTTTCCAAAAGTATTAAATGAATAAATAAATGAAAATTGTATATGAAAAAACACAGCCCTCTCACTTATTTAGGAAGACATTATCAGTCACCAGAAAAACAGGCTTGTGTTTTTTAGGAAGGGGTGGGGCAGGGCAGCAACAATTAATAGCATTCACATGAAGTATCCCTTTAATTACTCACCCCATGAAGACATTGAATTTGTGGATATTTGTCGCATCCCTAAGCCAATAATTTGACGACCATGCATTGGTTCCCTATGGGGACCAGTGTTGGGCAGTAACAAATGACATATTACATATTACTGTAATATTAGTACTTTACTATTACTACCGCTTGTTGTTGCATGATGTGAACATAGAGCAGATTTATAAGGCACTATCAACAGATAACAGAGACGTGCAGTAGTTTGTAGATCCTAATCCACCGCAGCATTCTGCACACATGATGTACACCACTAGTTGTCACTAAACACCATTTTCGTTACCGCTAAACCCCTTATCCCTTAACTTCTTTGCCTTTTAAAACTATTTAAAAAAAAAAAAAACATTTTTCAGTAGCTCAAATGGCCAGTCTACAAGCTCACAACGTGTTAAGAGATTGACATGTTGAAATATTCCAAAGTTTTTCAAAATATTAAAAACGAAATAAGGGATTTGGGATAAGGGGTTTAGCATTTAACGAAAATGGAGCCGATTGTGTTGTACATCTCTATTCTTTTGCGGGTGGGAGGGGGGAACTTGGGGGAGTAACCAATTAATATGTAACATATTACCCTTTGATTCAAGCTGGCTCGCATTTAGTTAGTAGCAGTAGTAGTGTTTCGCCTCATTTTAACTCTAAGCACTTAAATTTAAAATATATTTGAAACTTGGGTTGTTTTGCATATGCCCATGCCTCAATCCGGCCCTGGATTCAAGTAATAAGTAGTAGTAATATTATTACTTTTTCTAAGGGGTCATAAATAAAGCAAAGATATTACCCTCCTAACACTGCCTAACACTGGTGGAGACACAGAGCGACTCCTCTCTTTATGTCATGGTGTCGCCACAGATCAGACCTGAGTGCTGTTGAGTGGTAGAAATTCTTCCCTCACGGTTGGAGGCACAGATTGAGTGGAAGCTCCTGGATGCTGCGTGACTGACTGTCCACTGTGTGGACACAGTGTAGAATGTAGGAGCTGCAAGTGGCGGCCTTCAGGGAAAATGAAAATGGACAGCGGTGTTCCAACAGTTGTTCGCTGGTATTTATAGAGCCGCTACGGCTGGACTGGAGCGAAGCTATTACAGCGATCATCACATTAGCCGATACTTTGCTGCTGCAGCTGCCTCTAAAAGCATGACGACATGCAGTAACGTGTGCACGGATGGATAAGCTTTGTCACATTCTTGCTCACATACACACACTTTCAATGCACAGATATACAGATACATGCGAAGAAAGTATCTTTTCAGAGAATTCCACACCAAAACACACTGGGCATCCATCTACCTTGATCGCTGTGTCATATATATTGCACTTAATTTTTGTCATAGATGCCCCCTTTTCTACATTTCACCCTCGAGGTTCCCGTCCCTTCCAAAAGTTTGCATTGGTGCAGGTTGTTTCTGTAGCTCCAAGCTTATTTTTTTTCCACACATCAAATTTCAATAGTATACTGATACTCACGCATGAGTTTTATGTCACTCTCGGGCATCGTTTGCCTGTAATCTATTCCTAGAGGTAATCTATTCCTCCTCCTCTCTTCCCCTACCTTCTGCCACTCTCCTCCCCAATCACTCAGGTTGAAACCCCTGCCGCACAGGTGCCACCTGAGTTTTTTTTTTTTTTTTTTTTTTTTTTTAAATCATGTAGTGGCCCAATTATCTTGCAGTGTGTGGTTTGATGTGATGTGTGAAACAAATACGGTTGGAGCTCTAAAATACTGGAAAATGTCACTGGAATCAAGATAGATGGATGACCAATGTGTTTTGGCGTGGAATTATCATTTAACAAAACAAAATCACTGTGTTGTACGAACTAAGAAGGGCTTGCAGTAAGTGCACAACTGCAGTGCAAAATCTTTAGCACCTCATCCTTTGTAGTGAGGGACTGCGGGATCCGCTTCACCCACTCATACCAGCACACAGCCATTCACCACCTATAGCCCAAGCAGAGAACACACTCCTCATCTCCCAGTGGTCGGACCCCTCCCCCCCATTACTGTAGATCAATTGTTGGATGATGAGGAAAATGAAAACAATTACTTAATTACCCTACAAACAAACGGTCCCTCTGTCGGTTCATTTAAGGAGGGCCCGACGTGACGTGAATCCCGTTCCGTTGCGCTGCTATGCTGCAGCAGCAGCATCTGCACGCATCCGTTCCAATTAGCAGCCATCTGCCGTGATGAACTCCTGGTCTGGCTCAGCCAGCGTTGGCCCAAGGGGAAATGAGTAGGTGCTGTCAGGAACGCTTATCCAAACAACCGGTACACCAGGGGAGGTCGAGGCGTCTCACACTATGTGGAGGTAATGGATGTATACAGGTACATTATGGTTCCTACAGAGGTAGAGCATGTAGCTGTGTAACTCGTTACATTGCCTCTGACATGCTGTTTGTGTGTACCTGTTAAGGCAACCACTGGCAGCAGCAGCAGTATAGTGAGCCTCTGGTGTTTGTGCTGTAGGTGACAGATACAGTGATGCATGATACACACACTGCCAATTTGGCGATGGTTGGACGTAAGGCAGTGGTTTTCAACCTTTTTCAGGGCGCACTATTTATACAGAATATGAGCCCCAGGCCACCATTTGATGACATTTTAGCCCCACAGACCCCAAAACTAAAGATGTCTTTTGCTTTTATCCACAATAGCAGGCTGGATTTGGGAAACAAAACAGGCAAACAATACAGATCAAAACGACCATTAATCTTCTACATTCTCTAGTTGTGTAGACTTGGGCTAATTCACGTTTCATTTTTACACTCTCAAAGAGTTACATCTGGTTAACCAACTTTCCATCATTTAGCCTGGGGACCACCTGGAATCCTCTCAGGGACCACTGGTGGTCCCCGGACCACTGGTTGAAAACCCCTGGCGTAAGGTACATCCTGACATTAACATATCTAGCTTTTACCCATCCTACTGAAAACACAAGCAGTAGAAATAATTATAATAAAACCCTAAACAAAAGCACATTACCGTCTCCCCGCAGCGCCTGTGTGATGGAAATGCATTGACAGTCAGCAGCTGATCTGTATGTACACAGCAGTTTGCAGTGTCGAGGGTCCCCACCTCCCATTACTCTCCTCATCAGGGGGAATTGAGTGTAATTGTGTGAGCGCATGCTTTGCGAGCACAACGGCAGCACGCTCCAGAGCCTATCACTGTAGCTGTGATGCTTCCTGGACCCCCCTGGCAATTAACTCTAGCCATTTATAGAGGAGGAGCAGAAGAATAAACACAATGAGCCAAGATGCTGGCTGGTCCCAACGGACCGCAGCAAACAATGTAAGTGGAGTGTGATTGTTGTACATTATCAGTCAGATATATTGCATACAAGCCCCCCCAGATGCTTTTCAAGTGAGTTTTCGCCCCCCAAGAGCTGCTCTTCAGAGCAAGACGTTTCCCCCCTCAGCAAGTTATTTTTCAGGTCATTTACACAACAAGTCATTTGTATAGATTAATATGCTTGTTACAGACTCTCTTAGTGCTTAGTGAATGGAAAGGAAGGACTGAGAATTGGGAGAAAAAAGGGCTAAACAAATATCTTGAGTCATCTACCATCTTCCCAGATAAACATAGGGTTATAAACAACATACTTTACAGCAGTAGGTCCTGGGATCTTGAGCCTGCAAAATGTGTTTAATAGAGCTTCTCTACTCTACTTAAAGGGGAATTCCATCCATTTCCAAAATTTTCCTGAAAGCGTTCAAATGTGAACCAAATGAACCCTAACGGATTCATTTGGTTCCATTTGTACGCTCTCAGAAAAAAGAAGCGTCTAAAGAAATCCATTAACATGGTGAAAATACATCTTGATGATGTCATCAAGATGTTTCACCATGTTAGTTGTTTTCCTAAGACCTCCATTTCTTGGGAACACAGAATGGGGGAACTTTTTTATCATTTCCACCCAGCACGTCGAAGGTACATCAATGACATAGTAAAATGTTGAAAATGGGTGGAATTCCCCTTTAACAACAGATCAGCTGATCTGCAAACTTGTAGATCTGCTATTTTCCCCCTATTTTCTTTGAAACTAACAAATATTGGATGTCGGTTGCAAAATACATATTCATTTGGCTCCACTGCTTTAACTGTATTTGCATTCCCCTTTACGCTGCACATAACCAAGTCTCATCCATCTAAGTGTGAGAGCTAAACGTTCTGGTCATATATCTCATTTTAGCCCAGCAGGGCTGTAGTCATGTGAGCTTCCAGCATCAAACATTCTGTGCCAACCTGGACAGCACAGACACCATAATAGATGGTCCTGTCTCTTGTACTGCAGGTCTGCACACATTCGTTTGAGGCAGCAGACTACATTGTACGTTCCAGAAGATGTATTACACCCAGCGTTTAATGATCTATCTAAGGGTCCTCTCATCGGCATGCGTTTGCTGTCCTGCTGAAGGTCCCTGTTGTGAGAAAAGAGAGAGAAGAGAACATTTAGAGATGCATGGAGAGTCCTTGTTTCAAAACAATCTGACTTGACATCTGCCCTTGTAAAATGACTGATCACGCAGGATTAAAGCAATATAATGGCCATTATTACTAGGTAACCTAAGACCTTGGTTGATATAAAACACTTCAGTGTGAATGATTCACATTGTGTATACAGTGATGTTAATGATAACATAAAAGGGACTAACAATCATTCCTCTATGACACGGTTGTTACAACTAAACATCCATGTCCTTTTTTAGCCTCAGTCTTTTCATCATACTGATATCTAGAATCCCACCTGTCCTGTGTTTGAGCCACAGTTCTACAGGCTCCACCTAAGCAACTGACTGAAAGACCAATCATGATGCTGAACTCATATATATGTGCTTCATGAAAATGCTTAAAGAGAAGCTTAAAGTATACCATATATAAGCAATAAATCTCTTTTATCTTTGATCTCTCCATTATTACTTCACTTCCGGAAAATATTTATTATCTATGACAACCATAGCAGACGCAGTGGCCCTTTAAAAATCATAGTCCCCCACCACCTCCACTTTTTCTTAATCAGAGGCAGCTGAGCGATGCTCTTAATGATTGGCTACGAAATACTCCCGCCGGGAGTAATTGTTAGCCAATGATAAAGCTTATAGGGATTTCTTTGGAGGCTTCTAGGGTCTTCAAAAAGACTCGATTTTTTTGGAGATTATCTAATTAAAGGAAGACTTATTATTTTGACCATGAAATTACATATAGGAACTTTAAAGATGATTTTTGTACTCTTTTCTGTTTGGAGGTAACATTACGAATATGTTGGGTTTCTTCCTGAAATCAGGTGGAAAGTTGTTCATGCCAGAGGAACCCCCACATTTTATACTGTGCTTCTAACCACCATTTGAACCGATGTGATGCCAGGGATGCCCATAAAAGAGGACCTTTTAGTTGTGAGATTGGATTAAGTGCAGATTTGTAAAACTGTATACTGTGGGTGAGGACAGGGGAAAGTTCTGAATTGGGCAATATTACCCATTACCCATTATTATAACAATGGTGTGCTTTACAGTGATTATTGGCACGGCAGTGATGCGGCAAGCATCACTCAAGTGCCAATAATGTCGGTAAAGCACACCCTTGTGTATAATATTGCGATTATACAGTTACCGACAATGCAAAACACATCAGTGTATTCATATTGTGTGGCAACTAACTGTCGAATGAAAGGAAGAAGAATCTGTCTATCTCCCTGTAAATAGAATGATTTGAGACTAAACATTCCCTGTTGATCCCTGATTCAGTATAGTATAGGTCACATGGTCCAAATAAGTGATCTACAAGCATACAATGTGCAACAATGACTGGTGATTCATTATGAACTTGTAGATTGGCTATTTTTTGCCACACGATACCGTTGTTGGCTACAACAAACATGCACAGAGTTGTACAGTAAGCGTTAACCACTCCATAGTCATTTAAGTAAAGTCTCCACATGAACAACACAATCCATTTTCAATGAGGTTGTTTGTTCTCTGGTGCAGTGGTCCGGGGACCACCAGTGGTCTTAATGAGGGTTCCAGGTGGTCCCCAGGTAAATTATGGAAAGTTGGTTAACCGGATCTAACTCTTCGAGAGCGTAAAAAAGATGGACCCTTGCGGGTCCATTTGGTTTCATTTTTAAAACACTCATCATCTGAACTATCCCAAATATACACAACTAGGTTTGCCAGTTATGTTTCCAAAATCTAATTTCGGTTACAGGAAGACTCGTTCAATTCTTGGGATCCCTTCCACACAGACTTCTTTATCTATATTTTAGATTGTTTTGTAATAATAGGATATAGCATAAGCATCAGCAACAGCCTGATGTTTATAAATTCCTTTATTTTAAGTCATTTTTAGTACAGCATAAGCACTAGCGACTCAGCTTTGATGATTATAAATCCCTTTATTTTAAATCGTTTTGGAGTACTACTAGTAGGCCTACAGCCTAAACATTACAGAGACTGTCACTGTGCAATACTGTAAAACAGATGTTGCACACATACGTAGCTCTTATTTGCGCCGCCGTTGTTGAAAACAATGAACTCCAGTTTGTCCCTCTTTCAAGCTGCAACAGCCCTATCGAATGCTCAGTTTTCTGACCCTTCAATGTCAGACATTACAGCTGTTCCAGGGTTTTTTGGGCCACTATTGTGGTATCCCTGCTTTTAGGCTGCTGTTGGTTGTTATGATGAGACCTACATTTATTTGAAGTGCCCTAGGGAATTGGAGCATCTCTCAGGAGGGATGATGAGATGGTATGTGTTTGTGTGTGTGCGTGCGTGTGGATGTGCATGGGGCTTGAGTGTTTGAGTGTATTGAAATGGCCTTAATCACATATGTAGGCAGTAATTAAAATAAATAAGATGAGATTAAATCTTCATTATCCAGATGCATACAGTCTTTGTTTTCCTCATCTCATTAGACTATTAAGTCCATCTATTCAGACTTCTTTTCACCCTTTTTTAATCCAGATTTATTCCTAAACCCAGATTAAATCTACCTTGCGTAATTTAAATGCACACAGCCTTTGTGGTCCTCTCGTCCCTTTAGTCTATTAAAGGACACATCTATATGTGTTTTCTTTTTCCTCCAAACTGTATTGAAGTCTCCATTGTCGGTGCCTGGTCTCTTTTTCTCAGCAGTGATGTACAGGAAACTTCAACTCTGTGGTGATTTTGCATCCCTTAAGCCTCTGGAATCGTATTTCTGGGCAAAGCAGTTAGGATTGTGGAATACCAGTTCTTATGCAAGTGAAAGTTCAAAATGTAATTTGAGAAAGCTAATTACCTTCATAGGGAGGATCATAGTTATGCAAATTAAAATGTGTGTGATTTAATTTTAGCCTCCATGAAGTTAATCTTCATACTAGCAAATTTGCACTTTCCAGGGAAACGTGTTGTATTCGACAGAAACCTTCTTGAAGGACCTGAGTTTGGTCGGTGGTGTCTTTATAATGACCTTGATGAAGTGCAACTTCCTCATTTACCACATTGACCTCTTCAAACCTTTTGCCTGACGACTCGTATTCCAAATGCATTTTCCAGTCTCTGAAGCTCTTTCAAGTCGCACAGTAAATGGTAAATGGTGCATTTATATAGCGCCTTTTATCCAAGGCGCTTTACATAGATTGTGCATCATATTCACACACACATTCATACACTGATGGCAGTGGACACCATGCAAGGTTCCTACTAGCACATCAGGAGCAATTAGGGGTTCAATGTCTTGCTCAAGGACACTTCGACACTAACTCTGCGGGAGCCTGGGATCGAACCGGCAACCTTGCGGTTACCATCCGGTGGCGGTGACTCTACCCCTGAGCCACTGCCGCCCCGCTCAATGAGTGTTTCCAACGTCCTGTGATTTCCGTCATTTACCTCAACCCAGTTCTATATTGGCCTCATTTAACGTGTGTAAAACAAAAGCCCATTACAGTAAACATCAACCCTCTATGTGATTTAATATCGTAACACCCGCCAGATGTACACAGTTGACGTCTCTCTCACAGCCGCTTGTCTCTCCCTCTCTCTCTCTCTCTCTCTCTCTCTCTCTCCCTCTCTCTCTCTCTCTCTCTCTCTCTCTCCCTCTCTCTCTCCACCTCTTCCCCTCTTTCTCTCCTAGTCCTGGTGCTGCTGATCGCCAGCCTCAGGCGTCACAGGAAGGGCCAGCAGATGCTGGAGGACGAGGAGGACACGCGGGACAACGTCATCAAGTACAACGACGAGGGCGGGGGCGAGCGGGACACGCAGGCGTACGACATGAGCGCCCTGAGGAACCTCTACGACTTCCCCCAAGAGGCCAAGAAGAGTTCCCTGTCCTCCTCCGACTGTGGGCCGGCCGAGCTGCGCTCGCTGCCCCTGCAGTGGGTCCAGACGACCGGCCGGACGGGGGCGATGGCGGGCGGAGGAGGAGGAGGAGGAAGAACAGGGGCGGGCGGAGGCGGGACGCTGCCACTACCGCCACCGGCGGACTACAGCGCCTTCAGAGGCTACATCCGCAGGAAGGTGGCTCAGGCGGACGCCGACCCGTCGGTCCCGCCGTACGACTCTTTCCAGACGTACGCCTTCGAGGGCGGCGGCTCACCGGCCCTGTCGCTCAGCTCCATCCACACGCTGTCGGCCGCCTCGGAGCAGGATTTCTCCTACCTGGGCGACTGGGGGCCGCGCTTCAAGCAGCTGGCGGGATACTACGCCCCCCAGGGGGGGAACACAGAGGAGGAGGAGGGGTCCTAGCACCCGGCTGGGTTTGATATACCCCCCCCCCCGGGTAAAACTCTACCAGCTGTGCTCTTCTTCTGTCTGTAAGGTTACTTCTTATATGTCTGCCCTCCACTTCTTCTGACCCTTGAGTGTTCGACTGATGAAGATCTGTTCATACTCCGGTTTTAGGTGATGAGGTGGTCACCTCCCCACCTGAAACTGGAGGATGAATGAAGACCACGCCACGTTACCTCCTCTGTTTCAATGTGGAAAAGGGAAAAAAAGATAATCAGCGGCAGTGCCTTCAAACTTCATTTTGATGAAAACGAATCTGTAAAGAAAAAAAAACAACAACTGAAATGTTAAATGACTTTCTTATGTGGAAATACACTCCTGCTCACCTGTTTTTTCGTACCGGTTTGGAAACGGAGCGTATATGTGGGGGTGATAAGAAAGAAGATGAGAGCAAGAGAGAGAGAGACGATTTCATTCCCCATTCCCTTTACGAACCTCAAAAAACTTTTTTTGTAAAAAAAATGTTACTGTTGGCCCAGCAGGAGCAGCAACATTACCATTTCATAAATAAATCGTTATCTGGAGGCAGGGCTTTCCGTCTGAAATCACGGAGGTGAAACTTTTGTTTTCTTTGTTTACTATGCATCAGGTTGTTGCAGATTGATCGAAGGAGACAAAATATTATGTTTAAGCCATTTTGACCTGACCGTATAGATTCTACAAAATGTTTACCTCTAAATGAACATATAATATTCAGTTTTCATGATTTCCCCAAAAAATAGCAGGCGTTCACGCCTGCTATCTTTCAATACAACTTAAAATACCCAAAGGCGTTTGAGTACGGAATGATTTAATTAAAAAAACACGCCTGTATTTTTTTCTACTGCGGTGGGTGGCGACATATTTATGTACGTATGTATTTATTTCTGTGTATTTATTTATTTATTTGTTTATTCCGAACCGGACACGCCGGACTATTACACGGCAGTGTTCAAGAAAGGAAGGGAGGAGACCAAGTGGAAGTGGAACGAAGAGGCAGACATTTGTCAGGGTCACAGTGAAATGTTTTTGTATTTATTTTCTAGGAACACTTTCGTAACAAAGCAAGCAGCGAAGAGTTGTGGACCGAAAAGATTAAGGTGGCGGAAGGTAAAAAAAGCAGAAAAAAGGATGTTGCCAATTCAGTCCCCAAGGTTGTCTGGGATTGAAATCAATTTCCTCTATGTATTTTTTTGTGATTTATAAGGTGTTTTTCTTTCTTTCTTTTTTTTTTTACTGGTCGCACACTCTTCGACATAACGTGCGATGCACCGAGGCACAACAACAACAACAACAACCACCCTGGGAAATCCATTTGTTGCAGAACCAAACAGTTGTGAGGGTGCTGCTGTAGGGACAACCCCAACTCGTTTGTGATGACTTTGAAAACCGTCTGCCCATACCTTAACATCATGCCAAGATTCAAAGACGAGTTGCTGCGCATGTACCAACATAGACATGTCAATTCAACACGTGTTACTGTGTCTGAGTCTGCCTCGGTACAACATCTCTGTCACTTTAAAATACATCTGTCACACACACACACACACACACACACACACACACACACACACACACACACACACACACACACACACACACACACACACACACACACACACACACACACACAGTCTGCAACAGAGAGGTGTCCGGTATTGTCTCTCACCCTGCAGCTTCTACGTGTGGAACCGTGGGCTGTGCGGTCCTATTCCCCCCAGGCTGTCCCTGATTTGTTTCACACTTCATCATGGTGTGTAATGTTTGCTGCTCGGGGTCACAATGTGACAGACAGAGAAAAAGGTAGAGATGACAACTTTACACGCACACAAACACAAATCATTGTATAAAGGTGTTTTTTACACTGTTTTTGCGGTGAAGAGGAGATCAAAGAAAATTTGATAGAAAATACATATAATATCCAAACTATTAATGTGTGGTGTGTGGTGGACTACAATAATGTCTCAATGGCAACTGTGCCCAAGAAAATAAATCCTTATTTAAACAGTGTTTTTGGTGTTATCGAGCATTTTGAGAGCATTCTGCAGCATGCCACATTGTTCAGTCTACAATACATCAAGCTGCCTCACAGAAACGGTACAAAATGTAGATGTTTTATATCAATTAATGTTTGCCTGTTCTCTCCATGGTGCCAACTTCAATACAGCCTGGACTAAAATCTTATCCAACAATGCCAAAATATCATTTAGTTTCAGGTCTGTGACGCACCCTTTCATCACATCATGGGGGTGAAATGCGGAATAAATGATGGGAAAAGTGTTGGAATAACCACTGTTTTACACAGTTGAAACGGGTATACCTTGATCGTCCTGCACATCATGACGGCTGGTAGCAGATGCCCTTATTTAAGACCCCATTTTCTGTGGACATTTATCTTCAGTTCAGTGTCACAGTCAGACATTTTGTTTCCTCAGGCCTTCATCACTTACTCCACCTATAAGCTGACATCACCCATCATGGACATTTCGTCTCGGAGCAGCCTCAAGGTATGTACTGTCAAGAAAAAGAGAGAGAGACATAGAGACAGGAATAAGATCCATTAGAACGTAGAAAATGCATTCTGTCGAGGTGCCAACTTGTGCCTTGCACTGTGCAAATAGGCTGGCCATACATGGCCTACTTGGGCGCGAGCAGAGGGCACAATTACGGCTACTAACTGATGTATATGGCAGCTGCTGTTCTGAATCCTTTAGATCTGTTACTGGCGTTATAGCCACCTTGAAGCATGGCTTAAAGGCAATAGAGGCAACTTTAGTGTGTACAAACACTGTTTGTAAACGGATTTGTTTAGAAACGGAATCTAACTCCACCTCACCTCTAATTGGCTCACTAGGAAACTGCTGGAGACTGCTGTGCTGTGATTGGATAAAACGCTGCCTCACCATCCCACCCCCACCCCCCCCTCTCATATTAGCACCGCCTTCCCTGAGCCCGACGAATGGTTTGTTTTCATGGTTTGTTGACAACAAATAAAGTTCTGGACTGTCAGCAGGACGAAGCAAGTGTCTGTCTGTTGGGAAACAGGTGCAGCACCAACGTAGAAACAACGTAAAGGGGGAAAATGCAAAAAAAAAATGTAGCTATATATCTATTTTGATTGACTAAAAAGTTGCCTCTATTATCTTTAATTACATTGCCATCAACAGCCAATTAAATTACGGATGACCATTCTTACTGACATACTAATACTGTATGTGTTGGCTAAGTTTCTCCTTTCAGTATAGCCACGGATTTTAAACGCTGTCATCATCTCATTCATAATGATCGACTGTTCAGATGTGAGCAGTGGACACGCAATGTCATGCAAGGGCAATGTCCTGGCATGACATCTAGCTCTGGGCCTTTTTATATTTCGACAAAAGGCAGCCATTCTCCGGTGAATGGTAACTAATCTGTCATCAACCAACATTGTCAGATATCTACGCTTGCCTGAATGTCCTTTCCGGTGATTACACACAACGGGCAGCACTAAAATCACTTTTGATTGTGCGAAGATGAAAACGTTCGGTGCATGCAAAGGCAGATTTTGGCACGTCCAAATAACGCTTTCACCTTGAAACTCCATTCACACTTTTTTATCTAATTACTGTGGGTGCACATGCTGGAACTTTATTGTTGTGTAGTGTCTGAGTTATTTAAAGGTAATAGATGCAACTTTTTAGCCGAAAATCAAAATAGATATACTGTAAGCTATATATATTTTTTACCTTTTCCCCCTCTACATTGCTTCTACTTTGATGCTGCAGCTGTTTCCCTGCAGACAGACACTTGCTTCTTTGTTGTTATCAACAAACCATGAAAACAAAAACATTTGTCTGGCTTAGGAAAGGCGGGGCTAATGTGTGAGGGGGAGGGGTTGTGTGGGCTGACAGCGTTTTAGCCAATCACAGCACAGCAGTCTCCAGCAGATTCATAATGAGCCAATAGAGTGGAGGTGAGGTGGAGTTAGATCCTATTCTTAAAATCTGTTTACAAACACAGTTTGTACACAACAGTGGTTTTCGACTGGCGGTCCCTGAGAGGATTCCAGGTGGTCCTCAGGCTAAATGATGGAAATTGGTTAACCAGGTGTAACGCTTTGAGGGTGTAAACATGAAACCAAATGGACCCTTGCGGGTCCATTTGGTTTCATGTTTATACTCTCAAGAGTTAAAGTATTAATCATGTGAATTAGCCCAAGTCTATACAACTAGAGAATGTAGAAGATTAATGCTCATATTGATCTGTATGTTTTGTTTTGTTTCCAAAATCCAGCCTGGAATTGTGGACAAAAAACAAAAGAAATCTTTAGTCTCTTGGGGTCTGTGGCTCAAATCCTGAATAAAAGGTGGAAGAACAACTGCACTAGAGCATCCAATGGCTTAATTCTTAATGGCTCCATATGGGCATATCCTTTCTCTAAATGATCGACTCCCTCAACACAGTTTTCTTCCAGACTCTCTCATTGTCTGTCTGAATATTTGAGTCAAAGACACTACAGTCTCCTATAGAGACATTCTAAGAGTTGAATGCCACGTTTCTCCTGTGCTGTGCAGGGCCGGTCCCCTAACAGAGAGATGAATAAGAACAGCATATTAATTACATGGGTTTTCTATGTCAGAAGCTTGGTTGATAATTAGCATGCTAAAACATAAATTGCAATTAGTTCCAACACCTAGAAAGGGAGAGGTGATGCTGTAATTTAGAATTTTGCTCAACACCGCCGGTGATTAGTCGAAGTCACGCTGTATATGGGGCTCGCCGGGGCCAGGGGAGGATGTAACATTTCCCAGTTGGGGGGGGGGGGACTTTTATTAGCCAAGTAAAGCATCAAAAGCATCAGCTGTTGTTGCATGAGGCACACAGCATCCATAAAGATAAAGGTCTGACTCAGAGAGTTTTCTGTTTTCAATGATGAAATGCTGTTGGTTTAGTGGTGCCACAACTGTAGTTAGTTAGTAGCAGTAGTAGTGTTTCAAATCATTTTAAATATAAACGTCAATAGTGTCAAATATAAATTTCAATAGTGGTCCGTGGCTTATATAATTTGAAATATCTTGGGTTGTTTTGCATTGGGTTGTTTCCGGGCATTTAGGGGGGCATTGCCCCCCCCCCATGCCCATGCCTAAATCCGCCCCTGGCCGGAGCTCTCAATGGCTTCTGGGCTAAAACTGAAATAATGCAAAACGCCTATCTTGGTATTTGTACAAAGCGGGCTGAAATTACGCCTTATTGTGGCTCTATAATTGCATTTTATTGTTTCTTTCTTTCACCTCTCCAGTCCCTCCCTCTATACGTGGCTTATACCCCGTCTATCTGCCCCCCTGAGATGAATGTCATGTTTTATTTCATTTTCTTTTTCTTTCCGCCCCTGAACGCAGTGAATTTGATCTCCCTCCCTATTATGCAAATACATTTAATTTCAGCTAAAGACTGGGCGAGAGAGGGGAGGGCAGAAAGAGAGGGAGAGAGAGAGAATGGAACGGGGGGTAATAATAGATGAAAAGACTTCATTACAAAGACTTCATTACGAATGAGACATTAGACTCTAACCCAAACCTATTCTAAATTGATCCGGGGGACGGAGGGTTGGGTGGGGTGGGGGGCTCCATTTTCTCACTGTACTCGGTCTCCCATGCGTGAAACATTCCAAGCTGATTTAGTCTGACCAGTTTTGCCCTAAAAACAATTGAATTCTCTGACCAGTGTTGTCGAGGTTCTGGGGCGAGAGAGACGGAGCCAGTGTTGCCAACTGCCAAAATCCAAAATGCACTAGAATGCGCGAGAGCAGTGGTTTTCAACCCTTTTCATACCAGGGCCCGCTATTTATTCTGCATTTTAGCCACAGAGGACCACCATTTGATGTTTGAGTTTAGTCTCTCGGACTAATTTAGGAGAAATAACTGGCAAAACGTTGGTCAAAATAGCAATTCTTCTACATTTTCTAAATGCTTAGATTCTTGAAAATGAGGTAATTCAGATGTTTAAATATAATATAACTCTTGAGAGCGTAAAAATGAAACCAAATGGACCCTACGAGTCCATTTGGTTTCATTTTATGCTCTCAAGAGTTGCAGATCTATAAGGGTCCATTTGGTTACCAATGGTCCTTTCTAGGAAGGAAGGAGGACTCTATCATAGCAGGAAAAAATGTGAAAAACGAGGGTTTTATCTCTGTCGCCTGTCAACCAATTTCACCCCAACTCACCAGCAAAAACCCCAACTCACCAGCAAAAAAACACTAGATTTTCCACCAGGAGTTTTTCACTAATTTTGGCACTAGCGGGGTCTAGAAAAAAAAGCTAAATATAGACAAATGCACCAAGTTGGCAACACTGGACGGAGCAATGGGATAAACTGTCTCATCTTTATCCTCTCTCTCTCTCTCTCTCTCTCTCTCTCTCTCTCTCTCTCTCTCTCTCTCTCTCTCTCTCTCTCTCTCTCCCTCTCTCTCTCTCTTTCTCTATCTCTCGTACAGTAAGTCAACATTATAAATTTCAACAGAGATAGTGAAGAGCTATCAGCCAACTCTAAAAGCCAATTACTTTCTCAACGACCTGCCTCATGTAATATTTATGGTTGCGATGGCATGGCAGCTCCTCTAAACTGCCATCCACACTGTGAGGATTTTGGTATGGAAATAATGATTATTATCTTATATGTCAGAATGAATTCGGTATATCCAGACCGGTAAATGGCAACCACTAAACACATGAATACCGCCTGACAGGGGAAGGTATACATACAAATCAGGAAATCAATACGCCTCCCAGGGAAGTCTAGCGGTAACTCTTTCCTGACCGCGGGACACGTCTAAACCAGTGGGTTCTCATTCACGTAGTATATTGATCCAAGCCGGAAAACAAAATCGATTGATCGATCATGAAAGGAGGATTCCGGATAGAAACAACACTTTAAATAACCTTCCTCAAGAAAATGTCACCAGAGTCATTTTCTGCAGGTTTTATTTATTTATTTATTTATTTATTACATTTGGGGACCAGTGATAACAGGACATTGTCGGAACATGCTATTCCTTTCCCCTCCATCCAGTGTCCCGGCCAGCCAAGGGAAGGCAGTATAGACACCATACCCATATGGAAAATATTTTATATGCGAACTCTTATACTATAACTCATATACTGTAAGAGAACAAAGTTAATATAAGACTCATACCGGTAGTATTTCTTTGTAAAGTGAAACATATCTAAAACATATACAATTTTGTGATTTATAAGAATATATATGATTCATGACTATAAAGTGAAACATATAATTTTGTAATTTATAAGATTGAAACATGACATGCAAAACAGATATAACATCCATAGTACTTTTCTTGTATGAAAGGTGCCAGTTTCAAGAGTTCGCACATTTGTTACTCGCATGAGCGAAGCGGGCATAAGGCAATAAGTGTGTGGTGCCCGGTGTTCGGCGGTCGTTCCTCGGGGTACTCCGATTGGTGGTTTAGGTGACGATGTAATGTGACATAAGTAAAACACCTTTACAGCTGATGTTATTAGTAGGCTATTAGACTGCTCCTCTCACGCACGAGTAGGCCATGGCCGACTTGTGCGTAACGGGCATGTTTTCACTCTGCCGAATGCTGATTTAGTTATGAATGTAGGTTTGTACTTGTACCTATCCTAGGGGACACTGGGAGAAGTAACATGATTTTCTGTCCCTGAGAGGATTCCAGGTGATCCCCAGGCTAAATGATGAAAATCGGTTAACCAGATGTAGGCCTAACTCTTTGAGAGCGTCAACATGAGGAGTCTGTGGGGCTAAAAATGTCATCAAATGGTGGTCTGTGGTTCAAAAGCTGAATAAATAGTGGGCTCTGGTATGAAAAGGTTGAAAAGCCCTGGTGTATGGCATGTGCATGTGTGCTTGTGCTTGGAAGCTAAAGCCTAACCCTCCACTTTCTCCGAAGTCTTTCCTTTCTGTGTGTAAAAATAAGGAGGATTCCTCCAGTGACACATCAGAAACACATCGAGCAACAGAGGGGTCAAGTTTGTGCTTCGCATTTTAATGGTGGGAGGATTTGAATTTTAACATAGACACTGAGAGTAATTAATACATGATTAAGGTAGGCTTGTTTAAGGGCGATATTCCCTAGTCAATGCATGGAATGGCAAATTTAAATGCACCGGGTGGCAACAGCTCCTCCGAGTCAGAGAAACAGACTTTTGTTTTCATTTTTCAGCAAAAGGTTTGCTGCAGATTTTCACATTACAGTAAATTAACAACGCGAATATACATGTATGCCCAACATCTGGGCATACATCAAACTGTACACACAATAGAGCTGGACACATTGCTTTGATGTGCCCCTCTTTATGATCCCCTGCTGTGAACCGTCTGTGAGCAGTCTGCTGTCTGCCTGCTGACACCAGTTCCTCTGTCTCTGTCTCTGTCTGTCTCTGTCTCTGTCTCTGTCTCTGTCTCTCTCTCTCTCTCTCTCTCTCTCTCTCTCTCTCTCTCTCTCTCTCTCTCTCTCTCTCTCTCTCTCTCTCTCTCTCTCTCTCTCTCTCTCTTTATCCCTGCTCTTAAACTGAGAAATAGACGCTTCTGAGCTTAAACTGAGAAGCAATGTTTTCCTCTGGGTTAGGGCACTTCCCAATCTTTGTTAGCTTGTATATCAGCCATTTAAGCTACAGTATTTTTCCCCCAAGAGTGCCTTCTTATGGGATTTCAGCCCATCTCTCTGTCTGCATGTCCCTGTTCCCATCCTAAACGGGCATTGCTAGAATAGTAATGGATAGAACAAAAATGTACTGCTCCCACACGTCTGACTGACTACAGTTCTAAATCTCGGGTTTGTGAAAAATAATCGCTGGCTTCTGAGCTACAGTTTTTTTGATAAACGTTCCATATTCATCATCCGTGTGCCTTCCAGCCGTGTCTGTCTGGGTGAGCAGCGTATTCTCTTACCTCAGAGGTTACGTCTCCTGTGATGGAAACGTAGAAAACTCGATGGGCCTACTGGCAGCTGCTGTGACCCTATTTGACTTTTATAGCGCTTCAAGACACCTCGGGGGTGTAAACTGAATTCATAAGCATGCACACAACATTTACTTTGCACTGGTTCGTCTTTATGGAATTATCGTGTAGCTCTCACTCTTGCTTGTGTATTTACAACATTTACTGTTAATGTTAAGGGTAAGCGGCACATTTATATCATTTAAGCAAGGCGTTTTACATAATGGGCTCCATTTTCGTTACCGCTAAACCCCTTATCCCTTAACTTCTTTGCCTTTTTAAACTATTAAAAAACATTTTTCACTAGTTCAAATGGCCAGTCTACAAGCTCACAACGTGTTAATAGATTGACATATTGAAATATTCCAAAAGGTTTTTCAAAATAGTAAAAACAAAATAAGGGATTTGGGATAAGGGGTTTAGCATGTAACGAAAATGGAGCCCAATATGTCTTCTACATTTTACCTATATTTTTCACTTCAGGTGTTATAGCTTTCGGGTCATGTTATCAGTTATAATTGATTTTGAAAGTTTGCGAGATTGGCATATGTATAACAAAATGCATTCAATCATGAACACACCACACAATGTATGTGTCTTTAACACATTTTCCCACTACATTGGCAAAGACATCCTACCCTTTCAACATTGGCCTGTTATAGCGCCACCAACAGGTGGATTTTTTGTTCCAAAAACACATTTTTTGAACAAAATGCCTCAAATCCTACAATTTCATTCGATGGCATCCTTTTCAGATTGGTCTACAGCGCCACCAGGAGGCCAGAACCTGACCCGTTGGAGACTTGTGCCCGGAAGGGCACTTTTTCTAGTTTATTATTTATTTATTGATGTTCAAGGAGAGGTCCCCTGGCACAATGTCCAGCGCTGCACACGCATCGACACGAAAAGCATTAACTTATTATGATAAGTGCTCCTAATGTAGTATCTTGACCCAGAACCATGATGAAAGTCAAGTGCTTTTTAATGGACTCTGGAGTTCATGGCAAGTCAGGCCAGATCTTGTTTGAAAAAAAGAAAAAGAACTGACTCGTTCCTCTCACCATTTTGTGGGGCGATTGCTAAATTAAAGTCGGAACCACTCCTCTGGAGTGATCATTCTTCATTGAAGCCCTGGCAGTATAATGAGAATGACAGAGATGGAGAGACAGGATTGATGTTGGGCCAGCTATAGGGCATAGTTCCAAAGGCAAAGGGTTTCGCCCAGCTCTGTCCGCGCTACGCTGCCATGCACTACATCAAGTTGGCACAAGAAGACCGCCTACTACAAGGTTTCTAGTAAAGCTTGTCTGCTGTATGGGTATATTAGACGGCAGTGGCTTTTCTAAGCAATTTGGAGCCCCCTGGCAAGATTTTCCCTGGAGCCCCCCTTACCAAATGGACCCGTGAGGGTCCATCCGGCACACCCATGCACAAGGAAATGCCCCCCCCAAGGGATAAAATTATAAACTATTTTTAAACTAAAGAACATATTACGTGTTTTAAAAGTCCAATTCTAGTTATAGAGGACAAGTATGATGTATTTATCCATATGAGGCTGTGAAGCCGCACCCATACCATGTTCACCTTCCCTCCCAAATGGGAAATGTTACTGCACCTGACAAGCATTAACTCATAATTCTAACATTGGTCATGCTGCAGTGTTCTATGGAACCGCACTAATGATAATGATAATTCCTGTAATTTCTGAAAAGCAGTCTATTTTTATACTGTGACTCACCGTATGAGTAAGCTCTCAGGTGAAGGATGGCTCTGGCGGATGAGTTGTTATTGTGTTTAAAATATAACGGATGACTTCATATGGGGAGAAAAACAACAACACGATAACAACTCATCGACTAAAAAAAAAAAAACAGAGAGAGATGTGCCAGGGTTTCACAGAGATACAGTAAATGTCTGCGAGCCTAATTGCAAAATCAACATATTCACAATGATTAGTCATTATGGCCAGCACACAATAATAGCTTAGGGCGAGCCAGGTGCAGAATCTTTTAGTTCTGAGCTGAGGGAAAACAAAACCACAAACAAAACCAAGTTGCAGTCACAGGCTGAAGTCGTATTGCCTACACGCAGTATGTTAGGAAGAGTAAGGGCTCTAGTATGCTTCCTTGGGGAACACCACATTTGACTGGGAGGGGGCTCGATAGTGTTCCGTTTATCTCCACCATCCGTTCTCTCCCCTGCAGGTACGACTGTATAAAACTGTGTAAAATGGGATTAAAATGGTGTAAATCGTCCGTATTTTGCTAAAGCCTGCCTGGAACATCCTCAAGGGCACTTGAGATCCTCAGACCACATTTTACGCATCGTACTGCTACAAACAAGTCACAGCTAAGAAAATATTGAGGAATCAACGAATTGTAAACAAGGTAAACCTTGTTTACCTTGCTTACAACTCGTCTAATGGTCCTTGGGGTCTAATGAGTTCCAGAACTTCTAGGCCCAATGACTGTGTTTTGGACACACGTCAGAAAACCTTTCGGCAAAGTTGCTTGGGTTTTCTACAGACTTTTCTTACTTAGCTCAACTCGCCATTTGCACCATGGGAGTAATTATTGCTTAATTTGTGTCATGAAAAGGACAAGCAATACTGTCTGGCCCAAGAGAGAGCACAGCAAGGATGAATGACTCTCAGAACAAAGTCCCTGCACCGAGAAAGCCAGCTCCCTTTGACTAGATTGAAAACTGGGGGATGGAAATGAATTTATAAATATTAAGGGAGGCATAGGTGTATGCATGGCTTCCTGTGGGAAGTTGTGATGAAAGAGGGAGGAGAAAAATGAGTTTTCCTTCCAATTAAATATCAGGCTATTGTTCCAAGGACATGCTGGTGTGACACTGGAAGCTTTGGGACACGTACTGTACCACTGCCACAAACAAAGAGAGTTCACACATAATAGGCGAGAGAATATTCTGTGAGCATCGCTGTGTGAACCGAGTAGCCACTTAACGTCTAATAACTGTCTGCAGTGCACGGTAGATTTGTGTAGGTCAAAATTCATCTAGACACTTTTGCCAGTTTCAATCATTAACACAACTTCAAGTAGTAGTGACAGTCCTGTATGTTGCTACTATTATCAGGGTTTGATTGGATAAAAAGTAATACATGGAGATCCAGTTATCAATCCCACATGCCCATACACTGTAGGACAGACCGACTGACCTCAAATGTAATGTGAGTCTGAAAGAACCCGAGTATAAGGAGTCCATCGGCAGTTATCCAGAAATGCTGACCCAACTGATATGACTATATCATGTACTGTATATACTAGACATATTTTCAGCACCACAGACAGCTCCCTGTGCTTTTCTATAGAAACACTTCAGCACCACAGACAGCTCCCTGTGCTGTTCTATGTTCTATAGAAACATTTCAGCACCACAGACAGCTCCCTGTGCTGTTCTATGTTATATAGAAACACTTCAGCACCACAGACAGCTCCCTGTGCTGTTCTATGTTAGAAACACTTCAGCACCACAGACAGCTCCCTGTGCTGTTCTATGTTATATAGCAGGGGAGCCCAACCAGTAGATCGGGATCTACCAGTAGATCTTGGCCTGATCATGAGTAGATCTTGGGAGATGTGGGGAGGAAAGAAAAAAAATGAGGTGGAAATGAAAAAAGAGCGATATTTTTGTGTGTATGTGTGTGTGTGCGTGTCTGCGTGTCTGTCTGTCTACGAAGCGGCTCATTTGGAGGATTGTTGTCTGCTGTCTGTGAATTATGCCAACAGTATTGTTCAACGTGTAATGGACTGTTCTGCAACTTATAATGGACTATTCTGGACTGTTCTTATTATGATTGCATTTGCAATGGCAGTGTTTGCCCAAGTCTGTTGTAGGCCTATTTATGACAAGTCCGTTGTACTTTATGCTTATATGGACATAAAGTAAAGTGGTAAAACAACGTAGTGTTGTGTTGTTGGGAAGTTACTGCAGGCCGGCAACGATGCGTGTGGTTTGAAATGTTGATATTGGACTGGTAGATCCCGCTGAAAAGTAGATCTTGGGTCAAAAAAGTTTGGGCACCCCTGATGTACTGTATATACTAGACATGGACCATATAGAGGAGCATCTTTCTCTCCAGGGGCCCATATGGAGTTGACTTTGATAAAGTGAGGACATAGAAAGAAGTGGCATTTTGCATTTCTTTCACCGTTTGTAAATTCTGCATTGGTGGTCTGGAGAGGGCAGTTGTTTTACAGATGGGTAAATGGACAGGGGGGCTAAAAGACCCCCTTTGATCACTGTGTGCACGTCACTGACCACAGGCTGGATTGAGCCCTGCATGTTGAAGATTTAAAAGCTAGTGGAGAAAACAGGGGCGGGTGAAAATGCAGGAGAAAATGGTCTGGGTGCGAAGCGTCACAGGACATTTTTGGTTACTGGACTTGTATCAGGCAATTGAGCATCAATAATAACATCAGTTGTTGTTGAAGTTGCAACAGACACGCAGCATGCATAAAGCTAAAGGTCTGACTCAGAGAGTTTTCTGTTTTCAATGATGAAATGCTGTTGGTTTAGTGGTGTGACAATTGTAGTTAGTTAGTAGCAGTGGTAGTGTTTCAAATAATTTTAAATATAAGCACTTTCATTTGTAATATCTTGGATGGTTGATTGGCATATCGTGTTTGGTGGGGCAGACTGCCCCCCCCCATGCCCATGCCTAGATCCGCCCCTCGGAGAAAATATAAGCTCTCTGTCTCCGTGTTTTCTGCATCTCTCCGTGTCTCCAGCTAGTGAAGGTCTGAGTGACTCGATCCTCGACTTGAAGAGGCCTTGCATGCGAGGACCCTCATTGAGCACATTCTGGATTACAGCTCCTGGCTGAGCTCATTTCCAATGACATGCTAGTGCATTGTAATGAGCTGAGCAAACACCACTCCATCTTCCTCCTTAATCACCCCAGAAGGAGACAGCCGAGGGGCTTCTCGATCCTCGAGCACCGGCGTCCGCGGGGCGGGGAGCGGCGGCGGGGATGAAAGGTTGGAAAGAGGGGGCCTGGCGGGGATTTGGAAAGTTCCTCCTTATCCGCTGATGACATCTAATCTCTTTGGGAGATGAGTGTTCTTTCTCTGAGCTCTGATTGACGTGTCCTCACATTTAGAGCGCGGTAGCAGCAGCAGCAGCAGACGTGGTGAGTGGGAGAGACATCACAGATGGAGACGAGAGAGAGATGTGCACAGGACCGATCCTGGATGGACGGTTCTGTTTATTTCATCCAGTATGCTGTTCTCGTGATGTTCACCTGCTGTATGCTATCAGTGTTTCCAACTTGGCGCATTTGTCGCTATATTTAGCTTTTCCCCCGCTTTTTTCCCGCCTAGCGCCAAAATTAGTGAAAAGAAATTACCGAAATTGGTCGACATGCGCCAGAGATAAAACCCTAGTTTTTCACCATTTTTCCTCCTATGACGGAGTCCTCCTTCCTTCCTAGAAAGGACCATTGCTAATGCTAACCAAATGGACCCTTATAGATCTGTAACTCTTGAGATCGTAAAATGAAACCAAACGGACCCTTTGGGGTCCATTTGGTTTCATGTTATGCTCTCAAGAGTTAAATCATATTTAAACATCTGAATTACCTAATTTTCAAGAATCTACTTATTTAGAAAACATAGAATTATTATTTTGACCAACATTTTGACAGTTATTTCTCCTAAAGTCCGACAGACTAAACTCAACATCAAATGGTGGTCCATGGCTAAAATGCAGAATAATTAGTGGGCCCTGGTATGAAAATGGTTGAAAACCACGCCCATTCTAGTGCATTGTGGAAGTGCCACTATAGTGCATTTTGGATTTTGGCAGTTGGCAACACTGTATGCTATAGATCTAGTGTCTCTGCACTCCTTACATGTGTGATGTGTTCCCATGTTCCTCTTTCGACTCGCCGTTTGAGTAGCGTATAGAGAGGTTTTGTAACAGATATAGACCACGATTGTGTTTTCTTTGCCATGTTTGGTCAGACTCGCCTCCAATACTAAACCCAGTCCATAAAGCCTAATTGCACATAGTGGACTAATGTACCGTCAGATTTGTGAGCGCCGAGGACATAACAATGTACCTACAAAATCCACCAATGTACCTACAAAATGTACCATCACCAATGTACTTACAAAATCCACCTTGAGTGCCTGGAATGATTCTTTACCCTTTTTTGCCATATTATTCCCTCTCTATTCAACATTTTCCCCCACTTAGTGGTCTGAGGGATGCTAGTAAAGCTCATCTAACAAGTATAGAGTGTAAATGGATGAAATACAATTATGCGATTATACAAAATGTTCTACTACTATGCTATTTTCTTGAGTGTACAATATGGTCACCTATTCACCTCGCTGCCGGTAAAACACTCTCATTTTTATTCTATGAATGTCAGAAACAGTGAGATCAGACATAAAATAGCCTGCACTTCTGGGATTTCCACTACAGGAGGAGAAACACATGCTTTTTTTGACACTGACTTAATCTGAAACAAAACCGTCCTGCCTGACTTGGTTTGATTTAAAAGAGGGCCTGACTGGGGACCTGCAGTATATCCAGCAGGACGAGCAGAAACATGCTTGACGTCCGATTCGAGGCAAACAACAACACCAACGGGTGTATTTATTGCAATGACAGCCGGGCTGACCTGTTGGCCTCTCTCTGGGAGGCTAGAAGGAAAGGAAAGGAGAAGGAGGAGGAGGAGCAGGAGCGGATCTAGACATGGGGGGCATGGGGGGGGGGGGGGGGGGGGGGGCAATGCCCCTCTCAATGCCCCTCTCAATGCCCCTCTCAATGCCCAGACTGCCCCACCAAACATGATGGCATGCAACCCAAGATATTTCAAATTAAAGTGCTTATATTTAAAATGATTTGAAACACTACTACTGCTACTAACTAACTACAGCTGTGGCACCACTAAACCAACAGCATTTCATCATTGAAAACAGAAAACTCTCTGAGTCAGACCTTTAGCTTTATGCATGCTGCGTGCCTGTTGCAACTTGAACAACTGATGTTGTTATTGATGCTTAATTGCCTAATAAACTAAACCAAAAATGGTATGGATGCGACTTCTTCATCGTCTGTGTCGCTTCACGCCACGGGCGATGAAGTCGCATCCATACCATTTTCTCCCCCCCCCCCCCCCCCCCCCCCCCCCCATTGGGAAATGTTACATCCGCCCCTGGTGCAGCCGCCATGAGACTGATGTCTGAATACAGTACACAGACGCGGCGATGAGCAGAAGAAAGGCCTCTTCTTCTGCACCTGTCAGGCCCCCTGTGGGCGGATAGTTCATCCAAGATGGATATAGGCCTGCGCTGTAAACACACAAACCCGCCGCGCACGCTCGTATTTCATCGCTCTGCTGATACATCTGTGGCGGAGATACGAGGTTATAATGCCCCCCCCCATAACTCTGTCTGGGAACTCGCCTGCAATGCCCCTAGGAATAATTCAGGGGTATACCATAAATATATGGATAGGGGGTTGGGTATAGGGAGGGGTGGGGAGTTATGGCATTTTCATTATTAAAACACTAAATTGTGTTCGACGAAGAGTATATGCGAGGAAATGGAAAAAGAGAATGGGGGTTATCGCCGCCGTTTATTGACCGTGACTTTGCGAGTGTTCAATTAAACGCTGTTATGATACAGTATAGGTGTATGTTTGCACACAGCTGCACGCCTATGTGTATGTGTGTGTACACACGTGTGAGTGCGTGGGCATGGGCGTCCTTACTATAATCAGTCTTTCCAACAGGGGGTGACATGTGAAGAGGCGTCAGAGAGCTGTATGGCTGGCTGGCTGGCTGGTGGTTGTGTTCCCATTCCATGGTTGATGGATTGATGCTAACTGGACAGTGACAGTCGTGAATCAGTTAAGGTGTGAGTTCATGAAATGGAGCCGAAGGAAGTACTGACCCTAGGGGGCTGCTTTCTTGTTTGTTTGTTTGTTTGTTGGATTTGTTTTCTTTACGGGTAATTTGAAGCAGCACACATAGGCCCCCGTTGCCCCAAACCCCACCAAAAACCTGATGACTGGTATAATCTCTCTAGGTCGTTCTCAGACAAGCCTTTCATCGTCGCTTCCAGTCAGCCCGGCTCACCTCTCTTCTAATAACATGTCTTCCAATGCATGGAACACATGTTATTAGAACGGGGGTGCCATTACCATTGCCTCCACTGTGTGACTATTACGTTGGAACATTAGCTCTGTGCTGCCATCTCCTGGTGACAGCATGGAACTTTACGGTGCCACTTTTTTTTGTGCTACCAGATACCTGCCACAGTGGTACCACCCATGACAATCTCAAGTGCTAAAAACTCTACATCTGGCCAATACACTGTGGTTTGCAACATGCTGTGCTGCGACAGATTGAGAGCTTGTAGATCATCTATTTTTGGGAGCACCCCACCCTACACTCTTTAGCTAGTGGACATGGGGTGTGAGGACATAACCACAATTTGTTACAAGCAAAATGCTGTGTTCAAGTCGCAGGAGACGGAATGCTGCCTTCTGAGTATGGCTTGGAAAGGAGTGGGCATGTGCACCATGGTAAATGATACATTCGTGGACTGGAAAGGGCAGTTGTTTTACAGGGTACTTGTAAAGGGTATGGGCTGAAACCACCTTTGATTGTCTATGTGTGCACGTCTCTGCAAGGTTTTGTTATTAGTATAGCAAAGTATAGCAAAGTATAGCTAACTGTCGCCTTGAGCTGTGCCACGAGCCACTGAGACACTCATGCTCATTAGCAGAGCGACTTATACTTTGAGCTAAAACAGTGTCCCTCGCAGAGCAGATGTGCTAGTTTTCAAACCGCGTTGAATAGTGCAGTGTGCATTTTCTCCAACGGATCGTCTGACGCACGGCACAGAGCAACATGTCCGTCCATTTGGATCCGTGGCGGATGCTCAACTCTCAATCCTGACTGCATGAGGATCCACAGAAAAATATGTATCTGTAAAATTGTAACCATGTCAGGTTTTGAGGTTGGTGCTTGATTAGTAACATGGGGAGAATGCAGTGGTCTTTCTAAGCAATTTGAAGCCACAGGCAAGATTTTCCCCCTTACCCCCCCCCCCCCCTCTTACCAAATGGACCCGTAAATGGAAAGGGTGGGCTCCAGGGAAAATCTCCTGTGACGTCATACCTGACCTGCAGAGTGGAATGGCGCCCGTCAAGGGATAAAATTATGAACTATTTTTACAACACACATTGCACGTGTTTTAAATGTTCAATTCTAGCTATAGAGGACTGTAATGTATTTATCCATGAGGCTTATTAGCCAGGAGATCCTTTTGAAGCATGTCTGGTGCCTCCCCCCTCCCCTCATGGCGCCCCAGGCAACTGCCTACTCGGCCTAATGGCAAAAACGCCCCCACATGTCAGGTTTTGAAGTCGGTGCTTGATTAGTAAGATGGGGAGAATGAGTAGTGAAGGGCACCAAACACTCCACAGCGCGCGCACACACACACACACACACACACACACACACACACACACACACGCACACACACGCACACACACACACATGCACACGCACATTTGATCTCACATTGTGTGGTGGACAATCCCCTCGGAAAATTGCATCCCTCCGAAACGTCAGTGAAAAGTGAATTTCATGGTTAACCGTCTGCCAATCTAACACACCTCTTCCTCCTCCTCCTCCTCCGTGTCGCCTCTCAGTAGTGATAGAAAGGGTTCCAGTCATCCATCCTGTGTGACCGTGCTATAGACGTCTTCAAGCACGTTACATTAATCACTGTTGTAATTACGGACGCTAGGGTGATATGGTGTAAAATTAACCAGACAAGCGTGTCACACAAGCGGCACTGGTGTTGTGTAATTGCTGTTGTGACAGAGGTGCTGCTGCTGTGTGTGTGTGTGTGTGTGTGTGTGTGTGTGTGTGTGTGTGTGTGTGTGTGTGTGTGTGTGTGTGTGTGTGTGTGTGTGTGTGTGTGTGTGTGTGTGTGTGTGTGTGTGTGTGCGTGCGTGCGTGCGTGCGTGCGTGCGTGCGTGCGTGCGTGCGTGCGTGCGTATATGTGTGTGTAAGAGAGAGAGATAATTGTCAGTGTGGCCTCCACCTTAGACCCTCCATAAGGCTGCAACATTTAACAGTGTTTTTGCCTTGAAATCTATGGAAAACAAAACAACACAGCTGCCAATTGCCAGAATCCAAAATGCACTAGACTGCACTAAAGCAATGTTTTTCAACCATTTTCATACCAGGGCCCTGCACTATTTATTCTACATTTTAGCCACGGACCACCATTTGATGTTGAGTTCAGTCTCTCGGACTAATTTAGGAGAAATAACCGGCAAAATGTTGGTAAATAGCAACATTTTGCCAGCAACACGGCAATAGCAATTCTTCTACATTTTCTGTGTAGATTCTTGAAAATTACGGAATTCAGATGTACGTATGATTTAACTCTTGACAGATCTCAAGAGTTACAGATCTATAAGGGTCCATTTGGTTACCTATGGTCCTTTCTAGGAAGGAAGGAGGACTAGGAGGAAAAATGGTGAAAAACGATGGTTTTATCTCCAGCACCTTCCAGCCAATTTCGCCCCAATTCACCCCCAAAAAGTTTTTTTTTCACTAATTTTGGCGCTGGGGGGGGTGGAAAAAAGCTAAATATAGCCACAAATACACTGGATACTCCACACGTGCAGATACCCAGGGTGGATAGATACATCTATATGCCCCCAGTTATAACATGCTCCCTGGGCCTTGGGTGGTTAGTTTCAGTGCTGTGCCATTAGTGCCATTAGTTCTGCTTGTGTGTCCTCATCTACCTGCCTGCCATGTATACAGTAGTTGCGATGCATGGCAGGGCAGGTAGATCAACACTAGTACAAATGTGATCCATATAATGCCCAACCGAGCTGCACTAACTGCCCCGGTGACAAAGTGAGGCGAGTCCAGCGACTCCGAACGAATATAAACACAGTGGGTATGCAGTACATACCAATGAGGCTTATAGTGCTCCTCTGGACAGAGACGCTGTACGCTCTCTGCTGCTGCTCCGCCTCATTTACTGTAGTGCGTCTTTGTCTCGTTCCAGGGGCGGATCTAGGTATGGGCATGGGGGGGGGCACTGAAACATGATATTTCAGTGCTCATATTTAAAAGTATTTGAAACACTACTATACTGCTACTAACTAACTACAGTTGTGTCACCAATAAATCAACAGCATTTCATCATTGAAAAAAGAAAACTCTCTGAGACAGACCTTTAGCTTTATGCATGCGGCGTGTCTGTTGCAGCTTCAACAACAACTGATCTTGTTATTGATGTTTTACTTGCCTAATAAAATTCCTGTAACTGAAAATGGTGCGACTTCATCGCCTGTGGCGCGATGCGACACAGGCGATGAAGACGCCCCCATAACATTTTCTCCTTGCCGCCCCCATACCATTTTCTCCTGCCCCCCCAATTGGGAAATGTTACATCCGTCCCTGTTTCATTCCTCGCATAGCGCGGACGCACATGCCTGTGTTAGGGCCTGTGCAACATCCTGTGTAGTGTATATGCAAATATAAATGTGTCTACAATGCATACACAATGCACAATGCAAAGTGCATGTGCCTGGAAGCACTGGAAGTATTGTGTTCGTAAGGGGTGTGTGTGTGTTTATGTGGTATATCTGTGGTAGCTTTCCAATGAGCTAATAATAATGCATTACTCCAAACAGCCTAGAAAATACTGCTTAAAGGAAACTGGTTTGCTGCAAGGGTTTAGGATCTGGTAAATCTATATGTGCGTTGCAACGTCCAATATGTCTGTCCGTAAGGAAGGGCAAGTTGTCTCCGGCAAAGCAGTGTCGCAAATAATGCTGGCCTCTCTCCCCCAGGGAAACAACCACTTTTTACATACTGTAAGGTCAACTGAATGGAATGACAGTGTTGTTAGAAACAGTCATGCATAAAATAGGATTCTAAATCAGATCCGGGGCATTCTCAGCTGAATTCCACAAGCCCCATGCTGCACTTTGATCTTGGACACATGGCTTTGAGTAAAACAGCACAGTTAAAACATATTAGATTTGTAATGATCGGAGTTTCAGGGGTGTGAAATCAGGGGCATTAATGCAATGTCACTGACTCGCGCATAGGCATTATTGCGCATTATTGTGAACACAAACGTGCACAAACACACAGAGACACACACACACACACAAACACCTGGAAGTGAATGAAGTAATGACTGGAATAGAAGTTGTGTCGTACCTGACCGATCAGTGACCGTGGAGAGCAAAGATGTGTTTTCTCAGTGGATTTATCATCTATGAAGGTTTAAAAAAAATGTAAAAATGAAACCAAATTGACCCTTGTGGGTCCATTTGGTTTCATTTTTGCGCAGTGGTATCAAAAAGGTTGAAAAGCACTGACTTAAATCCTTCTTGAGTTGTCCTCACTGAACCTCTTTTATACCACTGTCTCCAACTACGTGTTCTTCATGTACGACACGTTTTTAATCCCCCCCCATCTCTCTCTCTCTCTTTCTCTCACTCTGTGTGTGTCCTCCATTGTGAACCTTCCCCACAGACAGTGTTGTTGTCACTTCTGAGCCACTGACTGCACAGCTGCAATAGTTTAGATTCCGGCATAACAGTGGGCAGTGGCTATAACAACAGCGGTCAGGGAATGGTGGCACTTATTGTTAGAAAGACACGGATGAGGAGTGCGTGGATGTGTGCACGTGCGTGTGTCTGTGTGTGTGGCGGCTGTGAAAGACCGAAGGGCCTCTGTCACGCGCAGCCCTTTGAAACTTTGAGAACACGCTTCTCGTCTCTGACCTTGGGTTTATACGACTTGCTTTTAGTACAGTGGCTATTTTTATCGTCTTGTTTTGCGAGCCTTTCCCCAAAGGGAATGTGGATTGCGTTTTTGTGAATATCTCTTTTCTTTTTAAAATGTCATAAACTATGAATGTGTGTACACCGTGGTGGTGGTGGGCACAGTGGTATTCCAACCCCCACTCCTCGTCGTCGGCAAACACACGCTCTTCCTTTTCCTGCAGTGTTTTTTCGTGACAGCATGCTTTTTGGATGATGAGCGAACGGTGAAACAGCCAAGACTGAATCACCACTGGCAGAGAGAGAGAGAGAGAGAGAGAGAGAGAGAGAGAGAGAGAGTAAAAGAAAGCATCCGCTCATGACATTTCTCCATCAAACGCAGCACTGTGCTCTCCTCAGCATCTATTATTAATGAGGTTATGAGTTTAAGCTGGCCAGCTTGTGCATCGGGGCATGTCTTTGCAATCAAAATGTTTTGGGGGGATCCTGAGGTGATTTTTCTGGGCTGCAGTCAATAATTGTGCAGTGATTCAATCATCTGTCAAAATAAAGTTCCTCCTCTGTCTATTTTTGCAGCCAATGTTGCCTGTAGCTTCTGCCACTGTGCAGCGAGCAGACGTCAATATTTTTTTTTACCTTTTTTGGGCGGTATAGAACATCATTTGTATGCAAGTTGGTCCGCTAAGGCTTTTCACTCGTCGATTGTTTCACTCGTCGTCTTTTTGCAGCCGAATGTAAAATGGTATTGAAAAAGGGAATGCGATGTGAACTGTATTAACAATATCATGTAGTGGCTGTGAGGAGAGACAGCCAGAAGTCAGAATAAAATGAACAATAAACATTGTAAGAATCTTTTAGGGGAAATGAATTCAAATGTTTGTTCTCCTTACATTATCCAGCAAGTCGATAACTAAATGTAACTCCATCTCCCAATTATTGAACATTTTTACTCTGCTGTTAAAAAAGAAACTGGCATCGGGCAGTGCTTGTCCCCAGACAGCCACTACAATAGATCTTTAGGTAAGACCCCTCCCCCAAACTGCTATGGACCAATCACCGCTAAGCATAACATGTGATAGACACACCTCTCCACCAATAGTTTTCCTATATGATAAAACTTTGTTGTTAAAAAAAATAAATGTCACACACAGTTTTCAACTGCCTTGTTGATGGACTTGGAAGAGATTTTGAAGGTCTGGTTCCAAAAATGAACCAGTATTTATTGTGTATGAATGAGCCCGGCTGAAAAGTGTCATAGGGTGGACAATAGGGCAGGGCTTTCTAAAGGTCTATTATTGGTGGGATAAACATTTTTGCTCTGCTGATAAAAAAAAAGGAACTGGCAACGGCTGCTATAGGTTTTAATGTGTGTTTCTATAATGCATTGTGCAGGGCATTGCTTGTCCCCTGACAGATGCCACTACAATTAGCCCTTCTTGAAACCCCTTTTAAACATTGTCCAAAGCCAATCCAAATTGTTTAGCAACTGTTTCTAGTTCTACTATGCAGGTCAAGCTTTCCTGCCCCCCCCCTCTGCTAACGTGCCTATTAGTCAAGGACGGATTGGGTCGAATTGTCAAATTCAAGTTCATTATACAGTACGCTCTCTATACCATTTCTGCATCGCATACACCCTATAGAGCTCCTTCAGCACAGCACTGGGGACCCCCAGAGGTAAAAATCAAATCAATACCTCCATGAGGGAAGCTAACAAGGTCTGTCTGCCGCTGTGTTCCACATCTAAGTAATATCCGGACAGGCACGTGCATGCGCACGCACACACACACGCACCCAGGTACACGCATGTGCGTGTGTACGCCTTTTTAACAGGAGTTCTTAAAGGGCACACGTGTGGGGGGTGTTAATAACCAGAAAGATGTTTTAATCCGCTGTCAACTTTCAACTGTATAAGTAAATAAGTGCCTCCAGAATTTAGCAGTCGCAGGTCTGCAGAGACGCGCTGTTGTAATAATATCAAAGACGGTGGAAATGGGTTGCGGCGAAAACAATTATTCCTAATTGCTCCACAGCGTGAATGCATCTCAGTGTTTCTGTTCGGTAACGGCGGCACATTAGCGCGTCGTCAAATGATGACAAGCGAACTCGTTAAGTAAGGTTATGTGATGTGTGGAAGAACGCTGAGAAAAGTAAATGCATTGAACTATAATTTCCCAGTGCAATTCAAAAGAAGACCATCTGCCATACGCTGTTCTCATAAAAGAGCTGTATATTCAAATGAAGGTGAAGCATGCATCATAGTAACAACATCTACTTAAAGTGGAATTCCAACTATTTTCAAAATTTTCCTGAGAGTGTACAAATGTGAACCAAATGGACCCGCTAGGGTCCCATTTGGCTCACATTTGTACACGCTCAGGAAAAAAGGTCCTACAAGAAACATGTAATGTTGAAACACAACCTGATGACATTGTCAAATCGTATTTCACCATGTTAATGTTTTTTGTTTTTGACCTCCATTTCTAGGAAACACAGCATGGGGGAACTTTTTAATTACGTCCACACAACATCTCTAAGGTATATTAATGACATGGTAAAGTGTTGAAAATGGGTGGAATTCCCCTTTTAGGTACTGTACACAATTATTTCTTTTTAGGTATTTCTTCCTTACTCTAGTATTTCCAATCATTTTACTTCTACCTCACTACATCTCAGAGGCATATATTGTACCTTTACTCCACTACATTTATTTGAAACATTGAGATACCAGATTATTTGTAGATCAATGAAACGGGACATTCTGCTGAACAAGTACATTTTACTTGTGGTATTTCAAGTACATTTTGATATCAATACTTTTGTACATTTTTAGTTCCAGAAGTGTAAAAAACAAAACAACTTTCCTTCTTGGCATTTCTCATCCCAGTAATTACCTGCACATCATAGAGGCAGTATTGTCTTTTTACATCTCAATTACAGACATCACTGTGTGATACCGTTCACGCTGACATTTAATGAGGTGGAAATGCACTGAAAATCCACACAAAGCATCCGTAAACCTCCATTACCCCCCGACCACAACACCACCAGCCTTTTGAAACTATAGCCAGCAGCTAGGAATTGAAACAGAGGCGGATCTAGGCATGGCCACGGGGGGCAATGCCCCCCTAAATGCCCAGACTGCCCCACCAAACATAATGGCATGCAAAACAACCCAAATTACAAACATATTTCAAATTAAAGTGCTTATAATTAAAAATATTTGAAACACTACTACTGCTACCAACTAACTATAGTTGTCACACCACTGAACCAACAGCATTTCATCATTGAAAACAGAAAACTCTCTGAGTCAGACCTTTAGCTTTATGCATGCTGCGTGTCTGTTGCAACTTCAACAACAACTGATGTTATTATTGATGCTTACTTGCCTGATATAATTCCTGTAACCGAAAATGGTATGGGTTCATCGCCATGCGATAATGCCGCCCCCATACCATTTTCTTCTGCCCACCCAATTGGGAAATGTTACATCCGCCCCTGAATCGAAACACCAGTTGTTACATAATGTTTACAGGGGGGCCTGGCTGGGCCGGCCTTGATGATTATACTCTGCTCCATTGAACCATGAACCAATCCATGGTCAAATGGAAGGCCTGTTAGGCAACTTAGTGTGTTCTGATTGAAGTGTTTTGTTCTCTCTAATTGCAACGGCTCTGTGTGTTCATGCCATTGCTGATGAGAGCAGAAAGGTGGTATTTGTCCAATTTGCGGAGGCGTACCAATCACTCGGCTTGATTCATTTCGCTCACCTTCCCGTTGTGCCCGCGTGGACCAATTATTTGGCTTTGCTTTGTTTCCTACACAGCGTAATAAAGAGGAGAGAACGGTGGAGGTCACCTCTCCTCCTGCATGTGCTCTCGTAGCTTTTAATGTTGTCCTTTCAACAGTAGCGCGGAACATAACATTCCTATTGTCACATTGCGGTGAGGTCAAAATTGGAGAAAAACATGCAAATTATTTTTAACCCTGTCATGCCTGAAAAAAGGTGCCAGGATTATCATTTGCTTTAATTCATATTTAGAATTATTTTCAGATGTCCAAAATTTCTGAGATGATAGAATGACGATGGACGATGATAGTCATGGAAGGAGAACCTTCTGAAAGCTGTATGGGCAAAGATAAACAACATATAGATAAAACAACAAAATATACTAAAAAATGTATCTATCAACGTACATATCAAAATAACCTCTCAGGCATGCTAGTGTTAAAATATTCCTTAAAAATGAGGAATTAATTGTGGGAACTTCGGGACTACTTTGGGAACTAATTTGGTCCAAGAGAGATTGGTTCAGTGAAGAAAAAAAAAAAGAAAAAAGTCCATTGTGAGTGAACCAGATTTTCTTCTATCACACTATTACTGAACCCTGGTGAAATTCACCCAAAACCTTCCTGGAAAAAATTTAGGGGTGTGTGCAGGGAAACAAACCCACATTCTATGATGTCACTGAGCATCATGAAGCTACTGAAAGACCCGCCCACCTCAGACATCAGCAACATTATGAAAATTACAAAATTATAATTGTCTGGGTAAAAAAAAACAGTTTTTTGTTGTGCAAACTTATGCTACGGTGTGTCCGGAATATGTAATAATATAAAGTGTAGCAATAGTAGTAATAGAAAGTGAAAGACAGAGTGTTCACTGTGTTACTCATTCTCATTTGCATAGTGCTATTGCAATATGATAACCATTGTCACGTTCCGTCTTTATATCATCCATTTTAATTAGCGTGTATTCCCAGTCTTTCTGTTATATTTAAGACGTTCTGTTCGTACACCATGGTAACAGCTTCTCCGCTCGGCTCCCACTTAATTACTTTGCTTAACAAAGTGTTGATCAATCACACCATTCACTGGTTACCTGTCACACTATCCAGCCGTCAAATAGATTAGAGGGACACCAACTCGTGTTTTTCTATATTCACCCTATACCTAAAAAGGAAAAAAAAATACAGTCACTGAAGGGTGTAAAATGAGAGGACTTTTGAGTATGGCAATTTCATATCTTGTCAGTCTTCATCCGGAGCGCTTTCGTCACTCACCAATGCGCCATAATGAATAAAAGAAATGACTGAATAATCAATGGCAGTTTTTGGACCTGTATGCAAAAGATGCTGGATCAAGGTTTGTGGAAGTGAAGCCAGAAGGGATGCTTGCTCACATGAAGAACCTCTTCTCCCCCAACAAATGAATTACCCATAAGTTTAATCACTGTAGGACAGTTTAATTGCAGGTCGCAAGTTGCCCGAGAACGGTTTTATGTGTTCAATTCGCCATTGAATGGATGTTTTGGTAATAATTTGACATTGTGATGAAGCTGAGGTGTTTATGACGTCAATCAATCATGCTTCTGTCGCTAGGGCTTCTGGGAAACTCAGGCCAATGGTATGTCAACGAGTGCCTACAACTTTCATAAAGGGGAATGCACTTAAATGCCATGGTAAGACATCTGTCGGCTCAGAAACAAATGAAGGATGTGTTTTCTAGCTCTTTTTTATGATAAAAGGCTCCACAGGTAATTGCACAATACTATAGCAGTCTGGATGATTTTATGCAGCAGAAATGATAGGTTATGTCTCATCAGGTTAGATTGACTTCAATCAGTTTTACATCAAACAGATAACCAGAAACTGAAGGAGGGTGGGTTACAGAGTTTTCAGACAATGTGGAATAGGTAAAAAAAAAAATCTTGAACTACCCTTTTCACTGACAAAAATAGAAACTAAATGAAAGCTAGGTTACAATGGCTAAAACCAAGACTAAATATAATGACAAAATGTCCACAAATAGAAACTAGACAAAAATGTATAGTGGACAAGAAAAATAGCCTAACTACAAGCACACTCACTGCAACATGTTGTTCTGTCTCTTCTGTCTACTTGCCTCCCTCTCTCTCTCTCTCTCTCTCTCTCTCTCTCTCTCTCTCTCGCTAAAACAGAATTTTGCTGTAAGAGATAAAGCCAAGCTACTCTTTGACCTGTTTTTCTTTTTTTTTTCCTTCCGCCCTCAAGAAGTAACAACAACAACAACTTTGCTGCCGCAAAGCCATGGCATTCACCCTTCCACTGAAAGATGTGTCTCTTGTGGAAGAGTATAAGAAGTGGTTTTGCTGAGGGAGAGAACAGAATAATAATATAATAATACTGGTTACCAAAGTGTTGGTATTTTTAGTCTTGGCAAACTGCCAAAGACTGTTTGGCTCTGCTGCTGTGCTCCAGGTTCATATACTGTCATACATTCTACACAGAGGTCCACTGTCTGAGGTTATAGCTAGCTCTCCTCCTCTACTGTGGGTGTATTGTATTACTGTAGTGCTTATATTAGTATGCCTCAAGTCCCAGAGATTGTCATGGAATAACTGATATTTTCTTTCATCTGAGTCATATTATGTGCCCCATGTTATAACTCAGTCTGTCTTTCGTTGTGTATCTTTCATTAAAGGGATAGTCTGGATTTTTTTCAAGTTAAGCTGTATGAAATACTTGCCATTAATAGTGGTAATTGATTGCCAGAGTCCCATGGTGGGAGTTTTACTTTGGTTTTGGTCAATATTAAGTACTTCTGGTCATTTTGTGGGGGTCACTGTGGCCACGCAGGAAAGTTAAAATAATTCAAAAACATAATTTGTATTGTTGGATTATTTCTAAAACATTAGGACCTCCTTTGTTCATTTTTGACCCCTCTATCACCTGGAACTACTTTTTGGGCGTAGTGATATCATGGACACAAAAATACATAGTTCCTTGTGATGGGGTCAAAAATGAACAAAGGATGTACTAATATTTTAGAAATAGGTGAACAACATCAAGCAAGTTAGTTTTTTTATTCATTTACTTTTACATGTGTGGCCCCCAGTGACTCCACCAAAATGACCAGAACTACTTCATACTTCACCAAAACCTCCCACCAGGGGACTCTGGAAATCATTGAATACAGTTGACACCATATTAATGGCAAGTACTATCCCTTTAAAGTTTGCACATTGTGTTAAAAAGGTACAACTAGAAGGATTTGTCTGATGATGTACATCATTATTCAAGTCAAGTCCAAGGCTTCAATGTTGTAAATGGTACATTAGGTTGCAGTGTTGCGTAAAACAATATACGCCCTGCCAATGTACAATTCATACGGGTGGAAAGACAACAAATCAATCTTTGTTATTTAATTAATTTTTTTCCCTTCCTCATTATTTAAAGGCCATGTTTTGTTCTACCTGTGTGGCCTGCGTGTGTTTGTAGTAACAGGAGTGGGCATGCAGAGAAAGGAATCAAATAACCTCTGCAGACAGACATCAGAATCAGATGAATATTTTATAATATTTTATCGTGGTGGATGTATGCATCTCTCTTTGGTTGTCTATGGGGAATATTTATCATGTGCTATAGTGACTGTGTACCTGTGTGTGCCTAGCTGTGTGTGTGTGTGTGTGTGTGTGGGGGGGGGGGGGGGGGGGGGTATGTACACCAGGGGCGGATCTAGGCATGGGGGGGGGGGGGGGCGCAATGCCCCCTAAATGACCTGACTGCCCCACCAAACATGATGGCATGCAAACAACCCACATTTCAAATGTATTTCAAATTAAAGTGCTTATAATTAATATGATTTGAAACACTACTACTGCTACTAACTAACTACAGCTGTGTCACCACTAAACCAACAGCATTTCATCATTAAAAACAGAAAACTCTCTGAGTCAGACCTTTAGCTTTATGCATGCTGCGTGTCTGTTGCAACTTCAACAACAACTGATGTTATTATTGATGCTTTACTTGACTAATAAAAGTCCTGTAACTGAAAATGGTATGGATGCGGCTTCCATGGTATGGAAGCCGCACCCATACCATTTTATCTTGCCCCTCCAACATGTTCTCTTGCCCCCCAAATGGGATGTGTTACATCCGCCCCAGATGTACACATGCACTCACAATGACATTCTCACTGACTCTCTCTCTCTCTCTCTCTCTCTCTCTCTCTCTCTCTCTCTCTCTCCCTCTCTCTCTTTCTCTCATTGCAACTGCATTGCTACATTATGCTCATTATACATATATAGCCTACAGTATCTGGGACATGTCACATAATGTAATGCTGTTCGGCACAAACATCTACTAGCTCCTCGTGTTCGTAGTAATAATTTGTGCGAGCTCCTGTGTACCCCTATAGATTCATACCCCATATTTCTCAACATACTTATTATGGGTGACAAACTGGATGAAATGTGTATATTTCAAAAGTTACCCAGAACTTCCTCAGGGGGGGAAAGAAAAACACAATGATGATCACTTCCTATTTTATTCATTTCATGAACTTTTGCTGGTTCTTGGTGCCCCTGCATAATAGTGTTTGCAAATGGCTTTGGGAGAAGTGATAACTGTATTTTTGGTATGGATCCTGCATGGGTCTATTTCTTTTTGCCTTTTCCCCTTCTACGTTGCTTCTACTTTGATGCTGCAGATGTTTCCCTGCAGACGGTCCACAACTTGTTGTTGTCAACAAATCATGAAAACAACACATTCGTTGGGCCCAGGAAAGGCGGTGCTAATTTGCGAGGGGGTTGTCTGGGGTGAGGCAGCGTTTTAGCCAATCACAGCACAGCAGTCTCCAGCAGTTTCATAATGAGCCAATAGAGTGGGGGAGAGGTGGAGTTAGATTCTGTTTTTAAACCAATCTGTTTACAAACAGTGTTTGTGCACACTAAAGTTGCCCCCATTACCTTTAAGGTGACCCTTTTGAGTGGTAAAATAAAAGTTTAAACACAACCTCTGTTGAAATTAACCAGTTGGCAAAGAGACCACATACTGTACATTAAAACATTTTCATGCAAATCAGTATATATTAATTGTCTCTTCAGTTCCTCATTTTTTAAATTTCACAGCAACCACAGACAAATGTGGGTGAGACATTATGCACCGTGTATTTATGAGGTCAGCATCATGTCAATAAACCATGTTTTTACCTGCTCTTGTTTGAACCTAAACCGGAAAACAAACTACAAAATTAGCATGGCACTTAACCACAAAAAACAAAATAAGTGTTCATTTAACTCGCTGTGGCCAACCACTAGGGAAGGTAGTCTAGACTAGAGAACAGGATTACTGCATGTGGAGGGAGAACATGGGAGGGTACCTATGTACCCTAGGGGAGACGGGGAGAACGCACACACACAACCACACACACACACACACACACACACACACACACACACACACACACACACACACACACACACACATTATATCCGCACCTTTTTCACATTGGCCTATTATAGCCACAAGCAAGTGGATTTCTGCAAAACACATTGGTTGGTGGGGAAAAAAGCCTAAATCATCCAATTGCCTCATCCAAAATCTTTAATCTTTAGCGTTAATGATAAATTTATATAGCACACCAACCAGCACATCAGGAGCAATTTGGGGTTCAGTGTCTTGCCCAAGGACACTTCGACAGAGTACTGTACTGTACTGTTCTATTCTCCTTCTATTGTCGAATAAAGCTAAAAAAGAAAAGAGGAACGCTACATCCGAATTGGTGTGAAGTTCCCAACTGTGAAAAAGATTAGATTTCTGAGAGGACGTCGGAGACTTTCATTCTCACTGCAGTGTGTGTCCTCACAGAGCGTGTGTGGAAAGCGTACACCATGCCTTCTGTCACTTTCCCTCATTCTCACTCTCTCCCTCTCTCCCTCTCTCTCTCTCTCTCTCTCTCTCTCTCTCTCTCGCTCTCTCTCTCTCTCTCTCACTCTCTCTCTGGTTGATTTGGGATTCTTTGTGAACTTTTGCCATGGCTGCCACACAGCAGCTCCAGGGCACAGAGAAAAGATAGCGCTGGCTGCCATGGCAATTGTTATGAACCCTCCTTCTGTGACAACTCTTATCTGCTACCTAGCAGATAGGAGCTGGAATCAGTTACACTTGATCAATGTTTTTTTCTTCTCTTTTTTCTTTGCTCCCAACCCCCCTGTTTTGACGGCAAGGAGTTTAGCTCTACTATCTAAATGCACTACAAATAAAATATAGTTTAATCTGCCTGCCGTGCTTCCCCAGGCACGTCTGCAGCTTGGAGTATAATGCATAGTTCAGAAGGTTGAGAAACATTTATTAATTGGAGCGCTCCAAAAACCAGGAGCAGGGAAATCATTTGTCGAACGCGACCGCAACAGATTTATGGTATTTTCCAACAGTCCCCACCGTTAGCCCAACCGTCCCGACCATTGGCCCAACGGTCGCAACAGGTATATCCGATCGGTCGCAGCAGGTATCCTATCGGCCGTGCAGTTAAGGTTAGGTTTAGGCATAGGTTTTACGCATAGGCATAGGTTTTACGCGAATGTTGGCCCGGTCGCAACTGTTTTATCCTGTATTTTGTTTGCCATGCTTTTAACAGATTTGTGAGAATGTAAACCGTTATATTGCATAAAAATTCAGAATTATTATTATTACAGTAACCGTCTGCCCACCAAGACATCAAAGACTTGTCACCCTATATGTTCTATAAACAATTTATTATGGTCATGCTTTTTTTGCCTACTCAATTCATAATTAATGTTGAAATTTTGGAGGTCTGGCTCTTGGACAATAAAAACCAATGGTTCTAAACTGAACTGTTTCTGAAAAAAGGGCATCTAAAAGACTTTAAACACAGAGGATTTCACTGTGAAGGGTAACACAAAACCAAGCAACACTTCTTTAGAGAAATGGAGTCAGCATGGCATTGCAAACATGGAGATCTATGATGCTATCTGAGGAAAATGATGGACTCGATTGCCTGTGTCTTGAAGTAGTGTTAATACAGCCACTAGAAATTGTGCAAATGAGATTGTCAGAGGATCTTCCCTCAAAGGGCACTTCATTATTTCTGGCTCGCTTTGACAAGTGTTTATTATTGCTCCTGGCCCAGTGAAGGTTACCTGCGATATTGCCTGGAATACTTGTACCGCGATGACGACCGAAATATAGGGGCAATCAATCAACCTTTGTCTCACTGCACAAAGCCTGTCTCTCGGTTTATGGAAATCCCGGCAATAATGTCGCCCTTGTGGAAAGGTTCTCTCTCTCCCTCTCCCGTGCAGATAAAGGCTTGTTTTTCTCCTTTACGGATAAACCAAAAACAAGGGCAAAAACGACCACCTCCAGCCATTATGTAAATAGTATTTTGACCTGACACATGGGCTGTTTATTGACTCCCCCTGATCTCCATGTTGTGGTGTGTCTTGACAACTAGAATCTCTCGATTGAATAAAGAAAGCTTTCACGTCACACTGGGTGGATCTTTCATCTTTAAAATGAATGAATACATGAACTATTCAAGAGATGCATCACAAACTCCCTCACCCTATCGTCTACGTGACGTTTGAGTGCGGCTGTGGTGGATGAGAATATGGAAAGAGTTGCACAGTATGGAAAGAGGTTTAGTCACAACATGATTAATGTAAAGTACATACTAAGTGCATAGTGAACTTGCATTAGATATTTAAAATGTGATTTCTTTGTATGTTTCGCAGTCTGTCACAGATTGTGCAAATATAATCTCAGCAGTCTCAGAAACAAATTTGAATAATATTTGAAATTGTTATGTTGGCAACAGCTCAGTGTTTGGTGACTTAAGAATGTGTGTGCCTCCTAGATGGCATTGTTGCATAAATCACGGGATAGCAAAAATGCCCCATTTAGTAAACTCATACATTAAACAAGTATACCGTTTTCAAAGTGCTCGCTGTGCCTATAAAAGATGCCATTCCTGGAGACCAAAGAATATTTTTCTGCGTGGGTAGCTCTCACGTATTTCCCCAGAGAGCTTTTGAGGTGCATGACAAAATCTCTTGAACCGAGCACCTATTAGAAATGGATTTTCACTGAAGAGCTCAATTGCAAGATCACTGTCTCCTTTTATTTTTCAATATATTCGAATCAAAATGGAAATGAGGAGTGATGAAGCTCAATAATAGCCTGCCAGAGTCAACTGAAACAAACTCAATTTGTGGCATTGTAACCCTGGAGCAAAAATCTCATCTCAACAACACTTTCTGTGTACATCAATGCATAATCACCCCATTTCCATTTCAGGAGTGCATAAGAGTGGGGAATGCATTGTACTGTATATGAAACTAGGGAGAAAGGCGGCCGTTTTGGCTATTCATGGCAAACTGCATTTTTCTCCACCACCTGTCTGTGTCTGTCTGTCTGTCTGTCTGTCTGTCTGTCTGTCTGTCTGTCTGTCTGTCTGTCTGTCTGTCTGTCTGTCTGTCTGTCTGTCTGTCTGTCTGTCTGTCTGTCTGTCTGTCTGTCTGTCTGTTTGTCTGTCTGCCTGCCTGTTTAAGTCCGCATTTCTGCTTCTGGCCACTCCCATGTTCGATTTTGCCATGCTTCAGTTCTATTTCTATTTCAGGGCCAGCAAGGCCTTAATTGACTGATGCAAAAGGTTTTACTTTATAATAAATATTTATTTTTCCGTAATATATTGTATTTACTCTGCTGATAGGTTAGCAGCACTGTTTCTTTCTCAGAAAGGCTGGATGCTCTGCTTCCATTCTGTGGAGCTATAGAACGGCGCTTCTTCTTTTTTTTTTTTTCTTTTTTTTACCAATGAGATGTTTTCATTCTGTTGTACCTTGGTAAACTTCTCCACTGTGAGGCCAGCATAATCCCCACCTCGCTACTGAATTGATTGGGAGCGATATTGAGATTGACAGATTCTTTAGCCAATCAGATTTTGAGTTTGTCCCGCTGGGCGTTTACTTTCCCGTGCCAGAGCTGGCCTTTGGTGACATGATGTAGCATATCCCCTCGCTTGTGGGGAAACCTTGTCCAATGAGGGCTGGGGTTTCTGTTTCAATGTTTTTACACAGAAGGGAAATACGTCCAGCTTCCCTATACTTACTTTGACGATAGGTTTGTATGAGTTTTGTTTTATTGTTCATGAGTCTTTAATAGCACTTGTCTTAGAAAAGCTCTTAAAGCTGTTTTACTGGAACCGACCAAATGGGTTCAAGCATGGACGAGGTAGTACTGTATAGCTGTTCCGGCAAGTTCCTCGCATATGGCCTGATCTGTTCCGTTAAACCTTTTAGATTCCATCTCGCAGTACACCCTAATGACTTTAATGCACCGTATGTGTACCAAATGGGTCCTGTAAAACTGAGAGAGATGGTTTAATGTACAATTTACGGTACCCGTTCATGGAAAGAAATAGGCCACTTTCGTTCCATCATCCCCGCTCTAAATCCATTGGTATAACTGGGACCATTCCTTCTCAGTCTGGCCGAGTGACTGCCAGTGCACAGTGGCCTTCACACTGCATCAATTAGTGAGTAGACTTTATGGGCCATTTCAACTCGGCTCAGGCAGTTACGATTATCAACGGCGGAGCTGACAGTGTTTGCCTTAAAGCAAAGCTTTCCCCGCCTGGAGCCGCCTGCCTGCTCCTCCCTCGAAGAAGACAATCCAACGCCTGTGACATTATTAAACAGGCCGTAATTAATCCTAGTTTTACTCTTTTTTCCCCCCTAATTGAACTCAACTTTCAATTTGCCAGAAATGAGAGCTCCTGCAAGGCTGCGACGTTGCAAAGATGTTTCTTTTTTCCCCACATTATGCAAGAAACAATTCTGTGCACAATGTCAAGAGTGTTGCACTAGCACTCCTAATCCAACTGTGTCCTTTTTGGTTGTCTGTGGTCGTGTCACGTTGGAGGTGTCAGAGATATAGGAGGAAGATCACCACTCAACCATAATCATAATAATCGTAATAATGAACTACATTGGACATGCCATCAGTAGTATCTTTGGCCGTGTCATTACTTTTAAAAGCAGAGCGTGCAGGTACTGGTCGGATGCGTTTTACATTCCTAGTTAGTGTGGTTGTTTTTCTAGAGTAAATAAATACTAAATTTCGGTTAGCTACTTGTCTGACGCTTTTTGAAAAATCTGTGAGTCCTGTGAATCAGCATCTTCAACCGGAAGTATTGGCTGCAAGCTGTCCGTTGTTCAATCGGCCTCATAGCATTGAGCCCGTTAATATGCTCACAAGGTTTTTATTGACTTCCTAAGATCATATACCGGTATACATCACCCGTTCTGGCCAAGATGGATGCCAGTTCTGAGTTGTCGGGTCCACATCCAAGTGGTCTACAGACAGTAGTAAAGTATGACTGTTAGTGATGGCCAAGCATGAGCTTGGCAATAAAGTGAGGGGATTTCTAAACTGAAATAGATGTGTAGGCTAAGTAATGGAAATGTAGCTATTAGTATTATTGATTAACTGGGGTGTGGTTCAATAAAAGTGATTCATTCACGATTAAATACTTTATATCCACCATACAGTTTATTCAGATTTGAACACATGCAAAAGCATGGGACTGAGGTTTATGGTTGGCACCATAGGCAGTTTTAGGTTATCCCAGGGGGGGGGGGGGGGGGGGGGGGGCGGGGGGCTTTTTTGGACCATTGGTAACAAAATGGATCCATTAAAATGAAACCAAATGGACCTGTTCATTTGATGTTAAATTATATTTAAACACCCAAATTATGCAATTTTTAAGAATCTACCATAATAGATATTGGTCCTGGTATGAAAATGTTTAAAAACCACTGCTATAAAATATAAGCAACTAAATATGTGAAAGAAGTACTTTGTTTTTTTTAGACACTTATGTGATTTGTGTATTCGTTTTGGAACATAATAGAGCAAATCTGTAGGACTGTGTGTGTCATGTCAATATCAGTCAGGTAATATTGGAAGTACTCATTACAAAGCATGAATGGATATAAATTTGTGGCACCCTCCTAAAATCGCCAATGGTTGGCACTCGAGGGTTGCCATCGGCCTGGTGGAGACGTTTATTCATCAAATTTAAATTAACACAAAAGTCTCAATGAATAGAATACTTTTGCTTCTTTTTTCCCCTCGATTTGATAAATGACTCTGCCAGTGAGTATTTGGATGAAACCGAAAGGCTTTTTTTCCATGTTAAACTTGTCTGCTGGTAACTTTAGATAAGCTATGACAGGTTCTATCTCACATTATTCACTGAGATGTCACTCAGTAAAAAAATAATAATAATTTTCATGAATTTAAGTCTGGGCCAGTCTATGCTGGAGAGTATGGAAATTAACTATTTTCAATTGGTACATTTAATGAATACACGTGTCTGCGATGCAAAGACGTTAGAACAAACTTTGGAGTCATGTAATAAACGGACTTGCGTCTTTTCCTACAACCCCAATTCCGTTGAAGTTGGGACGTTGTGTAAAATGTAAATAAAAACAGAATGCATTGATTTGCAAATCGTTTTCAACCTCTATTCAGTTGAATACACCACAAAGACAATATATTTAATGTTCAAACGGATAAAGTTTATTGTTTTTTGAAATTATACAATCTTGTAATTGATCCCTGCAACACGTACCAAATAAGTTGGGACGGGGGCAACAAAACTGGGAAAGGTCATGAATGCACAAATAACGCTGTTTGGAACATTCCACAGGTAAACAGGTTAATCTTAAACAGTTTAATATCGTGATTTGGTATAACAGGACCATCCAGTCGTTCACAATCAAAGATGGGGCGAGGTTCACCACTTTGTGAACAATTCTGTGAGAAAATCATCCAACGGTTTAAAAACAATGTTTCTCAACATTCAATTGCAAGGAATTTGGTGATTTCATCATCTACAGTCCATAATATAATCAAAACGTTCAAAGAATCTGAAGAACTTGCTATACTAAAGCGACAAGGCTGATAACCAACACAGAATACTTGTGACCTTTGATCCCTCAGGTGGCTCTGCATTAAAAATAGACGTCATTGTGTAAAGGATATTACTGTGAGGACTCAGAAATACTCAGAAAACCATTGTCAGTTTACATAATTTGTCGCTACACCTGCGAGTGCAAGTTAAAACTCTACCATGCAAAGCAAAGCCATATATCAGAAAGGTTGGTTTGAAAAACAACCAGAAATGCCTTCTCTGGGTCCACTATTATTAGAAATGTGGACTCATCAGACCACAGCACACTTTTCCACTTTGTGTCTAACCATTTCAAATGATATTGTACCAGAGAAGGCATTTCTGGTTGTTTTTCTGGTTGTTTTTTCAAACAACCTTTCTGATGTATGGCTCTGCTTTGCATGGTAGAGTTTTAACTTGCAATCGCAGGTGTAGCGACAAATTATGTAAACTGACAATGGTTTTCTGAGTGTTCCTGAGTCCTCACAGTAATATCCTTTACACAATGATGTCAGTTTTGAATGCAGAGCCACCTGAGGGATCAAAGGTCACAGTGTCCGGTGTTGTTTTTCGGCCTTGTCGCTTTAGTATAGCAAGTTCTTCAGATTCTTTGAATGTTTTGATTATATTATGGACTGTAGATGATGAAATCACCAAATTCCTTGCAATTCAATGTTGAGAAAACATTTTCTTTAAACCGTTGGATGATTTTCTCACAGAATTGTTCACAAAGTGGTGAACCTCGCCCCATCTTTGATTGTGAACGACTGGGATGGTCCTGTTATACCCAATCATGATATTAAACTGTTTAAGATTAACCTGTTTACCTGTGGAATGTTTCAAATAGGCGTTATTTGTGCATTCATCATCTTTCCCAGTCTTTTGTTGCCCCGTCCAACTTTTTTGGTACATGTTGCAGGGATCAATTTACAAAAGATTGTATAATTTCAAAAAACAATAAAGTTTATCAGTTTGAACATTAAATATATTGTCTTTGTGGTGTATTCAACTGAATAGAGGTTGAAACGATTTGCAAATCAATGCATTCTGTTTTTTATTTACATTTTACACAACGTCCCAATTTCAACGGAATTGGGGTTGTATAACTTTTTTAAATTAAATAATTATAATAAATTAAAAAATACATATTTGGGGGAATATATTTTAATATATGCACACATGTACATGTTCTAGACATTCTAACAATCACAAAAATATATTTATTGCTGGTATTTTACTTTTATTAGTGTTAAAGGCTAAAGGTCAAAGGTTAAAAATCATCAAAAATTGCACTCCAAGTGCAGAGATTATTTAAATTGGTTATTTAAATTTAAATTAGTTATTTGTTAAGTGTTGAAGAATGTACCTACTACTACAGTATCTATATCTTCAAGTCTCTGCAAGTCATGTGGAAGTTTGCCCAGAGCATTTAACCTGACCTAAGTGACCATTCTATATAGGCATATACTATTCAAATTCTGGCTTATATTTCAATGGAACATTTGTCTCTACCTTCTCAGGCGACAATATGAGGACGCAACCATCACTCATACAGTAACTGTACAGAGGAGAACTTCACATTGGACAGCTGTCATCCTGAGACCTACTTTGCCTCGACACCAGGCTTTCATTTTCGTCCGCCTTGCGCGAAAACGGAAAGCTGGACTAACGCGCGTTGGAAAGTGGCCTTGAGGGGCGTTGTCAACCTTCCGGGGTGGGCGTCACTCTAAATGATGTGACGTAGAACAGCAGTGGACGGGCGTGGGAGGGGCCGGAGATGACGACACGTTAGTGAGATCAAATCAGAGCGCAGCACTTCCGCCGTGGGTATCCACGACACCCCGCCCCCAAGGCCAAAATCATTGAGGGCTAGACCAGCTGTCATCCTGAGACCTACTTTGCTTCCAGTAAAGATGGAGGCACTCATCACTACAGACTACACTCATTGGAGCTTTACAGTTCAGTAAGCTAACCCTCTGGCCTGGACATGATCCATATGATCCTCTTTGACTGGTTCACTTCACTAACTGTCCAGTCCAGGAGCCTTGGGGTTGTTTTGACAGGTCCAGACAGACAGCAGGTAAACAACGTTTAGAAGTTCAAAGTCTGCACTGTAGGAATCACAATCACAAAAGAGAGAAGAAATACAGTAAGCCATGAGCATAGAGGGCTCTATTTTTTTCCTTAAAGGTAGGGGAAGTGATTTGAAATTCATGGTGTAGTACCAGCCTGGTGCACTAGGGGCCCCCAAAAGTAGCTACACTATGTGAACCTGCTGCTCTCTCCTGATTGGAGGAGAATTGTGGTGACCTGGGGAACTTTTATTAGCTCCTCTGCTAACGTGGGGGAGGGGGAAACTCCATATGTGGTTTCCACACCTTATAATAGAGCATTTTAACAGAAAAAAAATATTTTTTGGGTGATATCTGACAAAAGTGAAATCACTTCCCCTACCTTTAAAACAGAACAAAACTCCTTATCCTTAAACTACTGCCTGTTTTTGCTGTACTGTTGCCTGGTGCTGAGGACATTTCCCAGCATGCCTTGAGGTACACCTGTGTTTGGGGTTTGGTTTGGTTTGGTTTTGTTTCAGTGGGCATGCATTGGGGGCATGCAATTATGTTGCTTTATGTTGTTACTATGTTATGGAAAGAAAGTAGTATGCTACATTATACTTTATTGTTCCTGTATGCTGTCTGCCTTTCTAAATAAATAAAAACAAAAGGGAAGTTAAGTGGTCGGTTCGCGGTCCCTCAAAGTACTCCAATTGGCTGGTTTAGGTCATGACATAATGGTGACATAATTAAGAGATTTTTAATATTGTCGAGGGCCAGGGCCATGGCCCTACTTGGGCGTGAGTGGAGCGCGTTACGACATGAGTCATACAACACCATTACATCATCACCTAAACCGGTCAATCGGAGTACGCTGAGGATCGACGGGATCGACCGCGCACCGATCTCATTGCTTGGGCCATTCCGCTTACACAGATAACAAGCAACAGACCTCATTCATCTTTTACAACGTGTGTGTGTGTGTGTGTGTGTGTGTGTGTGTGTGTGTGTGTGTGTGTGTGTGCGTGCGTGCGTGCGTGCGTGCGTGCGTGCGTGCGTGCGTGCGTGCGTGCGTGCGTGCGTGCGTGCGTGCGTGCGTGCGTGCGCAGGGGCGGTGTGCAGGGGCGGTGTGCAGGGGCGGATGTAAAATGTCCCATTTGGGGGGACAAGAGAACATGTTGGAGGAGCAAGAGAAAATGTTATGGGTGCGGTTTCATTGCCCGTGGCGCGAAGCGACAGGACAGGACTTTTATTAGTCAAGTAAAGCATCAATAATAACATCAGTTGTTGCTGAAGTTGGTCTGACTCAGAGAGTTTTCTGTTTTCAATGATGAAATGCTGTTGGCTCAGTGCTGCCACAGCTGTAGTTAGTTAGTAGTGTTTCAAATAATTTTAAATATAAGCACTTTAATTTTTCTTGGGTTGTTTTGCATGGCATCGTGTTTGAGGGGGCAGACTGGGTATTTAGGGGGGCATTACCCCCCCATGCCCATGCCTAGATCCGCCCCGTGTGTGTGTGTATGTCACTGCATGGAGAGGCCCTCATGGTTTGTGTAGTGTCTGCTCTCCCACACACAGCCGTGAATAAATAAAGAAGTGACTCCTGGTCCCATGAGGAGGAGGAGGAGGGTGGGTGAGGGGGCGGGGTTCACACCGCGATCTGCTGACTGGTTTTCCGTTGATTAATCTTTCACCTCTCCTCCCGCTCCACCGCCATGTACAGTATATATGCCAGTATATACCTTCACTTATTTAATCTGAGAAACCATCTGAAAACGGTGGGAGAGGAAACAATAAAAAAAAGAATAATCTCCAGGATAATAAAAAATGTTTTCTCCTCAGTGACACGGCTCTGTTCTGTTGACATCCATCTCTGCGGAGCTGCAACCTTTTCTGTGCCCCCCCCCCCCCCCCCCCCCCCACACACACACACACACACACACACACTGATTGGGTTCCATGGCGCCGTCGTCCATGCACTCTCTCAAATGACATTCAGGGCACATGTTGGACTCATCCAGGGAGACCGCTGACACTGGAAGTCAGGGGCGTTTTTGCCATTAGGCAGACTAGGCAGTTGCCTGGGGGCACCGGGGGGGGGGGGGGGGGGGGGCACCGGGGCGACCACCAGACATGCTTTAAAAGGATCCCAGGCTAATAAGCCTCATATGGATAAATACATTATACTTGTCCTCTATAACCTGAATTGAACGTTGAATGTTCTTTAGTTTAAAAATAGTTCATAATTTTACCCCTTGGAGGGTGCCATTTTACTGTACCTGTCAGGTAGGTTTGACGTCACATGAGATTTTCCCTAACCAAATCGACCTGTAAGGGTCCATTTGGTAAGGGGGCTCCAGGGAAACTCTTACCTGGGGCTCCAAATTGCTTAGAAAAGCCACTGCTGGAAGTACGGAGCCGCCTAACAAGATGGCGACATGCACGCACACGCGCCACCTTACTGCGGTCTTATTCGAGGAGGCTGTGGACTTACATTAGTATGCAGATGTCATATAAGCTATTCCTAATGAATACGGCACATGAAGGCACGTGGGAGAAGATTTTAAGAAGCGCTCGATTGAATGTCCACGCATTCCTGCTTCTCCTAATAAACAATGGAAGCTGTGCAGATGAGGATGTTATTGGAATGGACGTCTGAACAAACCAACCAATTCAACGCTCTCTCTCTCTCTCCCGCATTACAGAGGGAAGCACCGCCGTACATCTAATCCTCATTGTCTACAATTAATGAGTTTCTCTCACTCGCAAATGGATGTTTCTGCTTTAGAGGACTGCAATTACGGGGCCAAGCGTGGATATGAAACCGTAATTATGTGCCATCATAGAGCTTATTACTGCGCCGACTTGACTTAGCTTGAGAACATTTTTAAAATGGTAAAATAGAGAGTATATATATATATGAAATATCCCAAGAGTCTGATGTTTTCCTCACAGCTTTCTTCTTTTTCATGTTGGTACATAGTGTACCGTTTAATTCACTTCAGTTAGGTGACATGCATCATGATGAAATAACAGATTAAAGCATGGCGTTACTCCAAATTGAATCTCAGACACTGCATGGGCCAGTGTTGCCAACTGCCAAAATCCAAAATGCACTAAAATGCGCTAGAGCGGTCACGCTAGAGCAGTGGTTTTCAACCATTTTTATACCAGGGCCCCACTATTCTGCATTTTAGCCACGGAGGACCACCATTTGATGTTGAGTTTAGTTTCTCTGACTAATTTAGGAGAGATAACTGGCAAAACGTTGGTCAAAATAGCATCTCTTCTACATTTTCCAAATGTTTAGATTGTTGACAATTATGTAATTCAGAATTAATTCAATATAGTTAAACTCCATAAGGACCACTTGGTTTAATTTTATGCTCTAAAGAGTTACAGATCTATAAGGGTCCATTTGGTTACCAATGGTCCTTTCTCGGAAGGAAGGAGGACTCTATCATCGAAGAAAAAATGGTGAAAAACAAGGGTTTTATCTCTGGCGCCTGTCAACCAATTTTTCCCCAACTCACCAGCCAAAAAGCACTAGATTTTCCGCCAGGAGCTTTTCACTAATTTTGGCGCTAGAGGGGTTCGGAAAAAAAGCTAAATATAGTGACAAATGCGCCAAGTTGGCAACAATGGCATGGGCAGGCTGGCGAAGAAGAGAGGAGAGAAGAAATAAGAGAAGGGACAGTGCACGCATGCCGCACGTCGCACACACACAGGGCGAGAGACAAAAATGGTTGAATTGAGTGCAACGGTTGAAATGACAGGCAGAATTCTGTGTTCTGCTGCACAGCACAAGTGCAAGTCTGCAAAATAAAACACACACACACAGAGTTCCATTGTCATGGAAATATGACACAATCACCTCACACGCTGTACTTTACCACGCTGTACAAAAAAAGCAACGCACAATCACTGGATGCGAACACAAACGCAGAGACAAACACACTCTTATTCAGGTTTTTGTCATCCTCACCAGAGTTTGTTCTGCTTTGACCTCCAGCAGACTGAACACAGTGAGCTTTATGGTCTCTGAAAGGTTTAGTGGACAGAACTGCTTTAGTGAGGGGCAAAGAATTCATGAAGAAAATACACAGTCTGATACCGCGGCAGAAAAAGTAGTCCTATAGTACGCTGCACGTAGATGTACTTTGTTACATGTTGTACGCTTGCAAAATGTAAAGTACAAAAGTTCTGGTGCCAAAAGATGTGTACAAGCTCACAATGCTCAGGAGTAGAAGTGCAAGTATTGGAAATTTGGAAATACTCAAGCAAAGTATACAAGCCAATTGCCTCAAACGTAATACTCAAGTACAGTGCTTATAAAGTGACACTTTGCCATTTTGGCAAAACAATATTATGTTTACTATGACATTTAGAATTTATACATTTATATTCTAAATTTGGTTTTAGATATGTTTATATTTTACATCTTAGCAGTGAACACAGTGTCTCTGATGTCATCGACACTTGGACTACACCCAGGTATGTGAGGCAAGCAAAAAACGGCACTTTTGTGCACTATCGTGCAATTCCAGTCGGCAGATCTGTCTCACCATGGGAGCAAAACTACACCTGGCGGTTTGGTGGAATGCAATTGGAGTCTAACGAGAGATCCTACAGTATACAGTATAGAGCATACCTGGGCATTATGCGGACCGGGGGCCAAATGCGGCCCTTTGGCTGACTCTGACCGGCCCGGGAAAGGGTTTCAACCAGTGGCCTGGGGACCACCAGTGGTTCTTGAGAGAGTTCCAGTTAAATATGAAAAGTTGGTTACCCAGAAGTAACTCTTTGAGAGTGTAAAATGAAACCAAATGGACCCTTGCGGGTCCATTTGGTTTCATGTTTACACTCTCAAGAGTTAAAATCTCATCTGAATTAGCCAGCGAATGTAAAATAATGATTTGTTGTTTTGCCTGTTTTGTTTGTGAAATCCAGCCTGCATGGAATTGTGGACAAAAGCAAAAGAAATCTTTAGTTTTGGGGTCTGTAGGGCTAAAATATCATCAAATGGTGGTCCGTGGCTCAAATACTGAATAAATAGAGGACCCTGGTGTCAAAATGGTTGGTCTTACTCTTATCTCTTACTCTTGAAATCTTGAAATTAAATTAATATTATGCAGCCTTTAGTCTTGGCCCTTCACAATATTTTATATATCTCATTTGGCCCCTTGGGAAAAATAATTGCCCACCCCTGGTATAGAGCTACAGTACAGTATACAGACACAGAGTCTACGCAAGACGAGGAATATTTGCTCTCTGCGTGACTGTGGCGTCTCCCTCGCCCTGTATATAACATAATGAAATGATGGCCAATATCTATCACAGCACTGCAGTCCCAGCGGAGCATCTTCCACACCTCTCTGCCAACAATGCACTGCATTCTATCCCCAGTCAAATTCATGCATGGTGGAGTAGGAGGAGGAGACTGTCCGGATGTGTACATGATTTATCAAGGCATGCCTGCCAACGCACGGTTTGCACTCTAAACATTCACCCCGTAGATTCCCCTCAGGGTGACACCAGGGGCGGATCTAGGCGTGGGTATGGGGGGGGGGGGTGATGATGTCCCCCTAAATGCCCTGATGTTGTGCAAACAAATTTCAAATATATTTCAAATTAAGGTGCTTATAATTAAAATGATTCGAAACACTATGCTACTAACTAACTACAATTTTTTGTAGGCCTACCACTAAACCAATGCCATTTTCATCATTCAAAACAGAAAATTCTCTGAGTCAGACCTTGCTAGCTTCATGCATGCGGCGTATCTGTTGCAACTTCAACAACTGATGATCCTTACTTGCCTAATATAAGTCCTGTAAGCGAAAATGGTATGGGTGCGACTTCATCGCCCGTGTCGCTTCGCGCCACGAGCGATGAAGTTGCCCCCATACCATTTTCACCTACCCCCGAACTGGCTCTGTGGTGCAGCTTTTCTGTTGCTTGCAAACAATGGCACCCTGTAAACAGAGAGCAGAGGGAAATGAGTTTCATTCCTGGTTTTATGCTGCTGAGGGTGGCTCTACACTGGTTTTTGCACTTTCCAACTTTCGGCCGGGGGTGTGACGTCACGTCCTCCTTTTTTCTTCTTTTTTGGGTTTCAATGAGAACTTCCGGCTAGTTCCTGTCTGAATTTCGGACAGTGCTCAGGCAGCAGGAAAGACCCGCCCGCGGCCGAAATTCAGACAGGGAACTAGCCGAAAGTTCCCATTGAAACCCATTCAAAAAAGGAGGACGTGACGTCACACCCTCGGCCGAAAGTTTGAATGCGCAATCTGCAGTCTGTAGGCCCTGTCAACTGCACCTGGAGAAGGATCACAGACCACACGCATGAGAACGAATATGGTGAAAAGGTAAGTTGACTGAATTAAATTGTTTTTGGATATGTGCTGCAAGGCACGGATCCCATCAACCAGCTATCTCTGTGTAACGGTGTCCTGGCGTGTGCACTGGGTTAGTAATTTTAGGATTGTGAAACCTAACTGAGCAGACCAGACCAGAGCCATATCGCACAACGCATTTACTTTTGCACACTGAGCTAGACAACCACACTTTGGGATTCTGTCCGGTGGATTGCCTACATGACTTAAAAGTTAAAACTGATTTAAAATGTGGATTAAACAATGAAAACATAACTCCAGTGACAAGTTAATCACAATGGCGAACGAATCAATAGCACTTGATTGTGGTTTCCATGTTATCTGATTAAGATGGGTTTTTCTTTTTAATACTGTGGTTTACAGCACTAAAAACACTAAAAAAAATTGACAGTTGACCTCAGCTTTTCTGCAACAGGGTATAGCTCAGTTCATGCAATCACGTCCTGCTACACTTAAACGCTTTCCAGTTCAGCACAAAACTCGGAACAACTGACCTTTATATTCTCAAAACCGACATTTCCCTGCCTCTCAGTGACTCAAAATTCTTTGTACCATTGTGCATCTATGATCCCACTATACCTTCATCGTGCTCCATGACTCTGCATTAAATGAAACATAGTTGACTTGGAGAAGTATATCTGACAATTATACCTGGGAGTTAAATATTATTCACCCATCTATTATTCATCAGGTTTCATATTGATGTGATTAATCCCACCTGGTACATATAGGATATTGCCACTGTGTTGTCTTGGCGACGGCGGGTTGCCAACGGAGTTCGTCAGAATTAGAAGAGCCATAAAGGGCTTGTACCTTACACAGGGGTCACCATGTTCATGTTGTGCCGGAAGGCACTAAAACCGCTGACACCTGACCCCACGCAAATGAACCACTGGAAGCCATTAAAACATCTAGTAGTACCACTGGTAAGGCCGTTTCAACTCCTGCGATCCCTTCCTTGAGATGTGGATTTTAAAGCTAATAGAGGTAACTTTTTAGCCAAAAATCAAGATAGATGCTATATTGTTTGCCGTTTTCCCCTCTATCTTGCTTCTATACTTTGATGCTGCAGCTGTTTCCCTGCAGACGGACATTTGCTTCGTCCTGCAGACGGTCCAGAACTTTGTTGTTGTTGTCAACACGACAAAACATTCGTCAGGCTCAGGAAAGGCGGTGCTAATTTGTTAGGGGGAGGGGGTTTACGTGGGGTGAGGCAGCGTTTTAGCCAATCACAGCTCCAGCAGATTCATAATGAGTCAATGGAGTGGAGGTGAGGTGGAGTCAGATTCTGTTCTTAAACAAATCTGTTTACAGAGTGTTTGTACACACTAAAGTTCCCTGCTTTCTCGCATCTGCCTTAATTCAAAGAGGATCATGAAAACCATTCACAATGCTGATCTGCAGTATCAAAAGGCTTAATTAGTATAGGTGTAGGACAGGGTTTTTCAACAGGTTGCCCGGGGACCACTGTGGTCCTGCAGGCTAAATGGAAAGTTGGTTAACCAGATGTAACTCTTTGATGGTGTAAAAATGAAACCAAAATGACCCTTGCGGGTCCATATCATTTTTACACCTCAAGAGTTAAAATATTCACCATGTTAATTAGCCCAAGCCAAATCCAGCCTGCAGGAATTGTGGACAAAAGTAAAAGAAATCTTTAGTTTGGGGGTCTGTGGGGCTAAAATGTCATCAAATGGTGGTCCCTGGATCAAATTCTGATTCAAATAATGGGCCCTGGTATGAAAAAGGTTGAAAACCACTGGTGTAGGACACACATACACATACACACATATAATATAGGAGTCGTTGCAACGTATTAGTCAATGTATTAGTGAAAGCAGAACCAAGGAAAAGGTGAGTGGACTTTGGAACAGGAGGAGTGTTGAAATGCCCTGTAGTGTGACAGACAAGGCCGGCTGGGTCAGTGGAGGTTTTCCTGCCTTGTTAAGTCTTGACACTGAGTAGAAGCGACTGCATTGACTGTGCTGACACGGAGGACGAAAATCCAACCAGCACAGCAAATATTTGAAGTCGTGATTTTCCCCCGGATCGAGACACATGGCCGATGTTGACATTTGTGTAAAACAGCTCCAACAGTCTCTCTCTCTGTCTCTCTCTCTCTCCGTCTCATCCTTCCCTCTTTATTTTCTCTCTTTCTTTTCCTGACAATCTCTAACTCTCTGTCTCTCTTCCGAAGGCAACCAGAAGCACATTTTAAATGGGATTTAATTGATGCATCCAGGAGACATCTGCAAGAGCTTTGGCTGAAGTTAATCATGTGCGCGACTTCCATGTGTGTGTGCGTGCACATGCATGCGTGTCTGGGTGCGCATGCATGCGTGTGCATGTGCATTGGGGGTAATTATAATTAACTCTCAATTGTCGGTTATTGAAGCACCAAACACGGCGTGTCAACTGACATCTCCAAAGTCCTATCATCGCTCATTTACTAGAACATACGCTCTCTCTCTCTCTCTCTCTCTCTCTCTCTCTCTCTCTCTCTCTCTCTCTCTCTCTTCACACGCTGTTGAACACTGCATGGCAGGAGGCTTACATAATGCATTACTGAGCCTTCACGGTATAACCCTTCTCAGATCTCTCTGCTGTCTTTCTTGTGACAAAATAACAGACGATTTCCCCTGACTTGAGGTACAGGAACGACTCTGTGTTTGACAGAATTGTTTGCAGTGCCGAGAGAATCACCAAACGAGGAGGAGACATTGGAAGCATCGCTATGCCATCAGGGTCACAGGGCCAATTTCTCCACTTACTTCTAAAACCAAATTTGATGTCACTATGTATAAATATGAGGTATCACAGGAGTTTGTGAGAATGTATAATAAGACGAAACAACACAATGACTCTATGGCTA
>CM076971.1:45312325-45390014 GCA_039105355.1 Benthosema pterotum
AATGCTATTTATAATTGAACTGTATCATGCAGTCCACCTGGAAGCATCTGCTTCCCAACATGTGGACATATTCTATGTCTATTCATTTTTTCCCCCTATAAGGATGTAATCATGTAGTATGTTCATGTATTAATGTATTTACACGATCACTCTTATGTTCTCGTTTTGGTATCAAATTGTACTTCAAGAAGTAGAAAGTCAAACACATCAAACACCTTAGAACATACAGTAGCTCATCTGCAAGCTCACGATGTGTCTCACTGTAAAATGAAACCTAATGGACAAAGCTCCATTTGGTTTCATTTTACGCTCTCAAGAGTTAAATTATATGTAAACATCTGAATTATGTCATTTTCAAGAATCTATATACAATGAGAAAATGTAGAAGAGTTGTTGTTTTTGACCAACGTTTTGCCAGCTATCTAAATTGTGGACAAAAACTTGACATCAGGGGCCTTGGCACATCGCTAAAAATCGCCAATGTCTCATCGTACAAAACGTTGCATTTGCATTTCCAGGCCTGCTGCTGCTACCCAGCCAACAACAAGAATAAGTGAATCCCAGTGCTGTTGGGTCAGGGTCAGCTCTGCTCCCCTAAACACTTTCCTCTGGAGAATGCGTCTCCCCTGCCCTCTCTCCCCTCAGAGCAGTGTCTTTCCACTAGCATGGACGCTGCCCTCTCTCCCCTCAGAGCAGTGTCTTTCCACTAGCATGGACGCTGCCCTCTCTCCCTCTTAGAGCAGTGTCTTTCCACTAGCATGGACGCTGCCCTCTCTCCCCTTCAGAGCAGTGTCTTTCCACTAGCATGGACGCTGTCCTCTCTCCCCTCGGAGCAGTGTCTTTCCACTAGCATGGACGCTGCCCTCTCTCCCCCTCAGAGCAGTGTCTTTCCACTAGCATGGACGCTGCCCTCTCTCCCCCTCAGAGCAGTGTCTTTCCACTAGCATGGACGCTGCCCTCTCTCTCCCTCAGAGCAGTGTCTTTCCACTAGCATGGACGCTGCCTTCTCTCCCCCTCAGAGCAGTGTCTTTCCACTAGCATGGACGCTGCCCTCTCTCCCTCTCAGAGCAGTGTCTTTCCACTAGCATGGACGCTGCCCTCTCTCCCCCTCAGAGCAGTGTCTTTCCACTAGCATGGAGGCTGCATTGACCAGCAGGGTGAGAAGGAATCATTCCCAGGAGGTTTGAGGTCTCACCAGAAGGCAGGCTCTCAGAGAGCTATGGATTAGAAGTCCTCCCTAAAGCAGCAGAGACACAGTAGGTTAAACCAGCGGCCGGAGGGTGCTGCTTTCCTCTCTCTGGAGAGGATTGGAAACACCGCAGACGTTATTGTTGTTGGTTTTTCATTCACTTCCTCATCTAAAAGTTTCAAACACAGACCAGCGTTCACTCCCTCATACCTCTCATCGTCTCTTTCATTCTCCTTTGCTCATTCTCTTAAGATTGTTTCTGCCGTTTTCATCATCGTTCTTGTGGTTTCTTCTCGTCTCTCTAGTCTCGGTCTGTCTCGCCCTTTCTCTTTCCCTCGCACTCGTGCTACCCAGACCATGTTTATCTCTTCATCACTTGGTCTCCTATCTCCCCCAGACTCCCATCCCCCCGTGTCTACCTCAGTGCCAGGGGCGGATCTAGGCATGGGCATGGGGGGGCAATGCCCCCCTAAATGCCCTGACTACCCCACCAAACATGATGGCATGCAAAACAACCCAAGATATTTCAAATTAAAGTGCTTATATTTAAAATGATTTGAAACACTACTACTGCTACTAACTAACTACAGCTGTGTCACCACTAGACCAACAGCATTTCATCATTGAAAACAGAAAACTCTCTGAGTCAGACCTTTAGCTTTATGCATGCTGCGTGTCTGTTGCAACTTCAACAACAACTGATGTTATTATTGATGCTTTAATCGCCTAATATAAGTCCTGCAACTGAAAATGGTATGGAGGCGATGAAGCCGCCCCCTTACCATTTTCTCTTGCCCCCCCAATTGGGAAATGTTACATCCGCTTGTGCTCAGTGCATGTTTCACAGCAGTCAGAGAGCGTTTCCGTATATTGTTACTGCCTTCGTTTTTGTTTGAATTATTAGCGGGGCTGTTGCACCGTTGAGTAGAACTGATTAACTAGTGTTGCCATCTTGGCGCATTTGTCACTATATTATTATTTTTTTATACTTTTTTCAGACCCCCCTAGTGCCAAAATTTGTGAAAAACTCCTGGTGGAAAATGTAGTACTTTGTTGCTGGTGGTTTGGGGTGAAATTGGTTGACAGGCACCAGAGATAAAACCCTTGTTTTTCACCATTTTTGCTCCTATGATAGAGTCCTCCTTCCTTGCTAGAAAGGACCATTGGGCCTTTATAGATCTGTAACTCTTGAGTGTAAAATTAACCATTTGGTTTCATTTTACGCTCTCAGAGTTACATTTTATTTAATTAATACTGAATTACCTAAAATGTAGAATTGCTATTTTGACCAATATTTTGCCAGTCATCTAAATTAGTCCGAGAGATTAAACTCAACTAACTCAACTAAACTCAACTCAACAACAAATGGTGGTCCATGGCTAAAATGCAGAATTAATAGTGGGCCCTGGAATGAAAATGGTTGAGAACCACTGCTGTAGCGCATAGTGCATTTAGAAGTGCCACTAGTGCATTCGGGTATTTTGGCAGTTGGCAACACTGATCAGTGCTTCAGCTGGAAAAGATGGTGATGAACTTCATCTCACACGAAAATCGCTGGGCGAGAACCGTTTGGGCCAGATAATCCCAACCAGAGAGCCCCACAAGTTTTGTTGTTGTTGTCAGAGAGATGTGAGAAAGTGCTGAGTGTGTGTAACAGACAGATGGTGTATAGGGGAGAGGCATTGTGCACAGTTATGTATCAGCGTTTACGGCCTCAGTGATGTACAGTCAAGTGAATAAATCACACAATGAACTTTGTTCATCACATTATACATTATAGTGCTGAAATGACATGGGCAGCATACGTGATGTACAATGGGGAAATCTGTGCGTTTATTATGAAGAGAAATGTTGAGCTGCAGTACATCATTCCGACACTGTGAAGTGCTTGCAGTTTTATCAGGTTTGATAAAGTGACGGAATCTCCCTAGTAAAATAAAGTATGCATGCGTATACAGTATAGGCCCTACATGAACACCCACAGGATCATTTGGTGTGTTCTCTCTAAACTCTAAAGGCCCTGATACACTAGCAATATTTTGATCAATATCAACTAACTTTGTCAATCAATGGGCAACATAATGAGACACATGGCAACAGGCAACACCTCCCATTTAATGGGAATTCCACTAATTCCACTAATTTCCTACACATTCCACTAATTTCCTACACATGGAACCAAATGGACCCACTAGGGTCCATTTGGTTCCATTTGTATGCTCTCAGAAAAAAAGGTCCTAAAATAAAAATCATTAACATGGTGAAACACAACTTTTGTCAAGTTGTGTAATTGTTAAAACAATGTTATACACAAAGTATTATTACAAATTATAATCCAAATTGTCTTTACAATTTGTTTTTAGTCATTTTCAACCAAATGCTCGAAACTAAAAAAAAGTTATAAAATGTCTGTCCAGCAGCCATGTTCTTTTCAGAAAAGTTGATCTGTGGGAGTCTGGGAGAATGGATCAGGTGACGCCAAGGAGGGCTGTGATGCTAATGATCTGACTTTTCTGAACCACCAGGAGTTGATCATTTTGTATAGAAAAGTGAAAAGTCAACGTTGATAATTGATGTTGCTTGTTGATATTGACCAAAACATTGCTAGGTGTATCGGGGTCTTAACCTTGCTCTTCTCTTTTCCTCTCTTCCAGGTGTGTTTCCTTCTAAGGGCTGTCTGGACACACTGACTCACTGGACCTCACAGCCAGAGCAACGCCAGCAGGACTCTGCAACCCAGTGAACACCACAGACACATGGAAAACGCCTGCGGGATAGAGCTCTCCCAGATCAATCGGCGTCAGCAAAAATAAAAAATCAACATGCCTCTCGCTTCTCCACTCAAGAATTTAGGAAGCCGACAGGATTGTTTGTGAGACGCCGAGGCCTGAATGGTTCGCCGGTTTTAGTTACCGAAAGGACCTCGGTCATCATTCGTCTCATCTACTCATGGAACTGTGCAAATTATAGTGAGGTATCCTGAGATTTTTTTTGTATTAGGAATATTTTGACAGCACGTAGACATACCCAAGGGTGGATGAAGGCTGGTATTTTTGCTCAGGGAGGTGTTTCTCTCTCACCGTTCCCATTTCCATATTTCATTATTGATATCAACGATACACAGTGAAATTGCCTGTGGCTACATAGCTGCCGAGAACAAACTTTTCTCTCCTGTTCTCCTGACTTCAGAAACTTCTGCCCTGTTGTTTAGCCTCAGATCCCCTTGTAGCCTCTAATAGGACAGTGAAAGGACTCCAAGCTGACTTTGTCTCGCTGAAGACTACCAGGACGACTATTCTATATCCAACTGACTCATGGAGAGCATGCATGACCTGCACTTTGAACAAACCGCTGGACAGAACCACTTGAGACTTGAACGTTCCAGAATCTTGTGGATTTAGCGTAGAACCAAGACCTGTCTGCCCAGCTGGAGTTGTGGCAGTTTTGTAGATAACAGAAAGCACATAGATTATACATAAAAAACACTGTTGCTATTTCCTCTCACGCCTACATCACATGTAGAGCCAAACACGAGAGCGATTTTTCTTCACCCCCGCCTTAAAATGGCTCCGTGCTGCTGGACACTAAGAGCTCAGACTGTGTTTGTAGCAGTGCTTGCTCTCTTTAGTTCCCCAGGAAGGAGTAGTAGCCAGGAACAGGACTCCATGTCCCATGAACGAGTGAAGAGAGGATGGGTGTGGAACCAGTTCTTTGTTGTGGAGGAGTACACCGGAACGGAGCCGCTCTATGTGGGGAAGGTAAGGCCTGTTTACTGTGAGTGTGTGTGTGTGTGTGTGTGTGTGTGTGTTGTGTGTGTGTGTGTGTTGTGTGTGTGTGTGTGTGTGTGTTGTGTGGTGTTGTGTGTGTGTGTGTGTGTGTGTGTGTGTGTGTGTGTGTGTGTATGGGGGGAGGGGTACTGTTGGCCAATGTCCTGAGACTCATTCCCCGTCAGATTGCTACTGGCGGTTGCGTGAATGGCAGTGTGACATTTTCCTAATGTCATCATGGATAATGAATGCATGTCAAACCACAGCTGACTGCTGTTGGCAACGCGTGTCGTATATATTTTCAGTTTGGGAACGTTCGCATCGCTCCGCAGAACCCTCGTTTCTCCTCGTTCGTCTCGGTCATGTGACTGGATGGGCTGATTGGACTGGACGGCATTATGATTCATTTGGCTCATATGTGACATGATGTTGAAAAGATGGAATATTGATTCCGACACAGACCAGGACACGCAGATGAGTCACAGTCGTGCACCCACCGTGTCAATCTTTTGTGGGCGTTTTTTTGTACGTTGTCCGACTTTGGGTTAGCCAACTCCGCGCTGGCAGCATTCATTTCTGTCTACATTGTCTACATCTGTCAACATTTAAGCACTGAATAGCCCCTTCGTGGTGGTGCTCTGGTGGTCGTGCAGGATTCACAGAAACATAGTTACATACGTAATTTTCGTTTTAGGGCGTTAACACAAACGGCAAAATTGTACAATTGTGGGATACAGGAGTGCTATAGTAGTTAAACGTTAAGCGATGTGTTCGGCTAGTGGTAGTCAACACACACTTATAACTTACAATAATATATTCCGGTAGGGTAGGTGTTCCTACTTTTACTCAAGTGAAGAGAAATAAGGGGTACTTCTTCCACCCCTGAAATAAAGAGTGAGGTAGAGATGTGTCAGAGCGCACACAAGGATTTAATGCATGCATCACGCATCCGACAATCTCTGTCCATTTACAAGCATTTTGGTTTTGTATTTCACTCCAACTGGTCGACGTTGCCAAGCCCATCTGTCTCACACTACGGCCACCGTTACTCTGCTAATGAAATCTGACTCACACACCAATAAACGCAGAGCTTTGTTCAGTACATTTGGATAATGAATCCTGTTAGAGTGAACTGCTCCCACGACTCTCACTTTCCCCACCGTCTACTTCCCTAATGTGCTTTGCGACAAATGTACAGAGAGGTCTAGGCGTTATGAAATGTGTGGGAATGTTATTTTGATGAGATATGGAGGTATAGGCATTATGAAATGTATATGGGAATGCAATTTCAATGAGATATGCGCACTGCCACTCCCAGTCAAGTCGTCTGAGATGTGGAAAAGTTCCACTTCACCACTTTTTGCAACCAGATCTGTTTTTAACAATGTTCCAGACAAGAGAAACACTTTCCTGGGTTATTTGTATGCAATAGTTTGGTATTTCAAATGTAGCAGGCATTGATCTCACTTATCCCCTGGACTACATTGTCTCAGTCCGACGAACCTGCACAGACAGCATGACTAGATGGGGCAGTGCGCCCAAGCAATATGTTCATTGTAGTAATCCAGCAACCCAAGAAAAAACACATACTTCATTGTGCTCCTGTTATCTTCTACAGGGGTTTTCAACAGGTGGTCCGGGGGACCACCAGTTGTCCTTAAGACGGTTCCAGGTGGTCCCCAGCTAAATGATAGAATGTTGTACAACCAGATGTAACTCTTTAAGAGTGTAAAAATGAAATAATTTTGGTTTCATCATGTGAATTCATCATGTGAATTAGCCCAAGTCTACACAACTAGAGAATGTAGAACATTAATGGTCATTTTGATCTGTATGTTTGACTGTTTTGTTCCCCAAATCCAGCAAAAGAAAACATCTTTAGTTTTGGGGTCTGTGGGGCTAAAGTGTCATCAAATGGTGTTCTGTGGCTCAAATGCTGAATAAATAGTGGGCCCTGGTGTCAAAAAGGTTGAAAACTACTGATCTACCACACATACTAGTGACTGCAGTTTCTTCCAGAGGGGAAATGTCCCTTTAGAGCTCACTTTAAACAAGTTGTTTGTGAGTTGCAGGAGGACTATAGGTTAAGGTCTGTGTCACAGCAGGCAGTCTACAGTATGTATTGAAGGGGTTGAAGGTTTGTTGTACTTTATGTATTGCTCTAGTCCTCCAGTGTGTTATTGACATGTTCTGGGATGATGTCCTTATTCAACCTTTGTTCGAATAGAAAGAGAAAAAGTTGTTTGCTCGTGTGCGTTTCCTTTCTGCCAATCCTGTATTGCTTTTCTTTCTACCTCGAGTAAGAAACGCCTGCAGTCATGCTAAACCGCTGTGAGCAGAAGGTTAATAATGAATCATTGTTATTCACATACAGTTCTGTAGTAGACATTGATTCCTATGAGATGTGTTTCTCAGTCTAGCCCAGTTCATATTAATTCATTTCCTCCAAATAATTTAGGCTATAGTCTGGTTAACCAGCAGGCTAGGGTGGATATCCACCAACTTGTGAGTGGATAGACAGATAGATCTTTATTGTCATTGCTTACAGGAAGCTTCACCGCTGGCATACATACATACAGTACATACATCTAGGTCAGAGGTGCCCACACTTTTTTTTTTTTTTTTACTTGAGAGCTACTTTCAAAATGACCGGTTCAACAAGATGTACACATCAAAAAGAAAGAATAAATAAATAAATAAAATAAAAAAGCCTCCAAGAAAGTTTGACTTTGAAATAGTGGTGATGGTGTTAATTACTGTTATAGTGTTTAAGAATAAAGCGCTTATAATAAAAAATGGACGAGGAGAATTGAAAGGTTTTCTTATATGCTACTACTGATGTTTGAAAACAGTATTTGGGGTTTGAGTTTGTGATGTTGAGTTTAGTCTCTTGCACCCCAAAGCTAATAACTGTCACGTTTTTGTCCACAATTGGGAAAGAGAACTGGAAAACATTGGTCAAAATAACAATTACGACAAATTATTCTCCATTTTCTAATTGCGTGAACACTTGAGAGTGTAACTCTTGAGTGTAAAATGAAACCAAATGGACCCGTAAGGTCCATTTGGTTGGACCCTTGCCGGTCCATTTGGTTTCATGTTTACGCTCTCAAGAGTTAAAACATTCATCATGTGAATTAGCCCAAGTCTACACAGATAGAGAATGTTGCAGATTAATGGTCATTTTGATCTGTATCTTTGACCGTTTGGTTTCCAAAATCCAAACCAAAGCCTGGTCTTGTGGACAAAAGCAAAATAAATCTTTAGTTTTGGGGTCTGTGGGGCGAAAATGTCATCAAATGGTGGTCCGTGGCTCAAATTCTGAATATCAAAAAAGGTTGAAAACCACTGCCTTATATGGTCAGCACACTAAAGTAAGGAGGATGCAAAAAATATTATTATATTATGATATTATGATATTATAGGCCTGCTGCCATTCAGGATTTATGATACTAAAATAAAATTGTCCTTTTGAATTTGGGGAGAAGTAGATTCATGAGGAGCTACTGGGAAGTACTTGACATGAACAGAAAATGTTCAGTTGAGAGGAACGGGAGGAGCAGTTGTACTCAACTTGATTCATACTTCCATCTCCACTACACGGTGCTTTGCCGATGGGATTGCTCAATCTGCAAATATTGTAGTGGTACTTTTAGAAGTGGGGGGACACCTCTTAAAGGGGAATTCCACCCATTTATTTATTTTTTCTGAGAGTGTACAAATTTACACTCTCACACTCTCATTTGTACACTCACAGAAAAAAGGAAACTTACATAGTTAAAGGGTACTTCACCCAAAAAAAAACTTTTGGTCATTTTATGGTCTACTCAGCCTCATGTGAACACACCAGACTCCTAGTTACTCCTTTCAGTATTTAGATATTTGATGTTCATTAGTCTGCCATTAGTCTGCCAGACCCAAACCCATTATAACTTAAAACTCCATTTTAACCATGACAGATTATTCGAAAACAACCCATCTTTTTTCTGGTGACTGATATTGTCCTCCTAATACGTGAGAGGGCTGTGGAATTTCATTTACAGTTTTTATTTATTTTTAAAATATTGTTTTATTCATTTGGGTGGGCATTCCCAAATATGGAGGGGGCTACATTTTACAAAACAATATTTTAAAAAATAAATGAAAACTGTAGATGCAATTCCACTGCCCTCTCACGTATTAGGAGGACAATATAAGTCACCAGAAAAAAGATGGGTTGTTTTCGAATAATCTGTCATGGTTAAAGAGTAGGTATCACGGATATTTCCTTTAAAAACTAATGACGCATATCTATCAATGACCCCCTAAAGATGTCCAGAAAAAAAGTCGTTTCAGAAAAAATACAATATATAGGCAGAGTTGAAGAAAGAAGTTGAGCGCCCCCCTGCTTCTCTGAAAAGCTGTTGCATTCGGGAAAAGAGCCGAACGTGCCATTGCGTGACGTCTGCAGTGGTACACTCGGCCAACTTCCGGCTCAGCTTCCGGCTAAAGTTATCCACAGTAGCATAGGATAGCATAGTAGTAGGATAGCCTACTATGATATGCTATGCTATCCAGCACAGGCATTGCGGGGCTGGTTGCATTAGCCCAAGGAAGCTAGCTAACTAGCTTTGACTTCCAACCGGGCTGAATCATTGCATCTATTCTTTTCCTTTTGAAACTGTTTTTGGTCTTCTCCGGCAACGCGGACAATTCTAGCCCCCCGGGCCAACATAGAGAGTATTATTTTTTAATTATCGATGTGAATTACGGGGATATTTAGTGAAAATGTGTGTTGGCATATGGGGGGATAGCTAAAATGCTACATCATGCCCGGGTACATGTATAACGGCAGTCCAGCAGCAGTGGATGCAATGACCAAACCCATGTGTTTGGCGTTAAAGTTATTTTCTGTTATTATTACTAGTATTATTACTGGACGATCCCACGGCAGCGGTGTGATTATTATTTCTTGTATCTAAGAAGTTGAACTAGAGATGGGAGCGGAGGGACGGAGCAGAGAGTGGGGTTCCGACGGAGCTAATGTTCTTCTAATATTCAGATTCCGAATGACGCTCAATAATAATGGTTGATTGTTCTCATTGTTGAATACAGAGGCTATACCTCAATGAAGTGAAACGGACTGCCATTCTGTTTCACTCGTCTCACTTCATTATTTACTTGAATCACAAAGAAAAAATAAGGTAGTATTTTTACGGTGCTGATTCAGGGCTGAGCCAGGCTATACAGAGGCTTTATTTATACTGCAATACGACCGTCATTATGCCATATGGTTTACATCTGGTCGAAATAATTCTGGTTATAACAATATTACTGATTATAACTCCCCGCCTTGCTCACATTAAAGAGCTATTTTTTATATTATAGCCTATATTACGTTATATAGATAACTAGCTGGGGAGAGAACAGGAAGAAGTTACTACATACATTAGAGTCTATGGGCTCGCGCAAGTACATGAACCACGTAACCAGACTATTTTCTGCCCCCTCAATATCGCAACTCTGTCTATTTCCCCCCCATACCGACACCGAGTAAACCTCACTAGCCTGCCCAAGGGACGTAATCTCTTCATGGGCAGGCTAGCAAGCGTGGCCGCTGGAACCAGCCTGGAGGTGTTGGATACAGTAACTCAAGAAAGACACGCCCCCCAAGCCTGTGTAGAAATGCGAGCCGTGCACAGCCGTGTTTCCCCGTAGATAATGCAAAAACGGCTGGCGGATTATTTACAAAAAATCTCGAGTGCATAGTATAGCGGTCCCTGGTCATGCTAACCAAAAAAGATTTTTATTTACTTCATTAACATGACGCTAAAATAATGGAATTCCGAGGAGTTTTTAACATGTGTTCCTATGTGTTCCTAGAGGTGTGACGTCAGCGTGTTCTACTGGTGACGCGCTGTTTTGGCTCGGGCCTTTCCGAGCTGGTGGGAGGGGTTTTTCAGAAGAGTGTCCTCCGACCCGATACAGCATAGAAACGGCTTTATATAGCCATATGTTTGCATTTTCGAATGTTATCACAACTTTGTCATAGTTAAAATGAGAAAAAGTTGATATTAGCATGATACCCTGTCTTTAAAATGGAGTTTTAAGTTATAATGGGTTTGGGTCTGGCAGACTAATGGCAGACTAATGAACATCAAATATCTAAATACTGAAAGGAGTAACTTATAAACTGTCTGGTGTGTTCACATGAGGCTGAGTAGACCATAAAATGACCAAAAGTTTTTTTTTGGGTGAAGTACCCCTTTAAATAAATCTTGATGATGTCATCAAGATTTATTTCACCATGCTAATGACTTTTTTCAGACCTCCATTTCTAGGAAACACAGAACTTTTTTTATCATGTCCACACAACATCTCTTAGGTATATTGACATATTGAATATAAGTGAATTCCCCTTTAACCCTTTCAAGACGGGAATCCATATTTGGATTCTGTACAGTATGTACAGTATTCCAGACATAACTTGTTTTGAAGCTGATACATATATATTTCAAGTTTTTCTTGAAATAATATGTCATATATGTCATATATATGTCTTAGGTTAGGCCTAAATGGTTAAGACACATGCATGCACACTTGCATCTGCATTTGCATTTGCGTGCACCTGCGCCACACACACAGACACGCTATTAAAACAAGTGTAGCATATTGAGAAAGATGTGAGAAGTGGGGGGACGCCGTCCCCCCGCGTCTCCCCTCCACTTCACCCCTGGCCTTGCCGATGGGATTGCTCAATCGGCAAAAAGACATAATATTATGGTGATTCACCGTTGCCAACTAAATTGATGCTATAAAGTGCGTAAAGAGTGTGAATCTCATAATTAAGAATGCACATGGACATCAGTATTCTCTGAACATACAGATACTCAGATCATTAGAGGCATTTTTTCCTACATGTTACTTGGTGTTGTAATAGCACGGTCTTTGAACACACACTCGCACGCACAGACGCGCGCGCACACCATGCACGTGTGTGCGGCACATGCAAGCCTTCTTCATTCTCCTCGCCGTGATGATCCAAGCTGTAATTAGTCGAATCTGGGTCCAGCTGTGACATCATTATCGCACATTAGCAAAGAGGTACAAAGTGTCTTCAGAATGGAGGATGTGAAAGTACACAGCTGTTGGGCGAGACCTTTCACCGACCCACATCTCCTGGAAAGATAAGAGAATTTAGGCTTGCTCTCATTTATTTCAAATACTTGTATTCCTCTCCTCTCTCTCTCTCCCTCTCTCTCTCTCCTCTCCCTCTCTCTCTCTCTCTCTCTCTCTCTCTCTCTCTCTCTCTCTCTCTCTCTCTCTCTAGTGTTGCCAACTTGGCGCATTTGTCGCTATATTTAGCTTTTTTCCAGAAAAAAAAGTGAAAAGCTCCTGGCGGAAAATCTAGTGCTTTGTGTCTGGTGAGTTGGGACGAAATTAATTGACAGGCGCCAGAGATAAAAACCTCTTTTTTCACCATTTTTCCTCCTACGGCGGTGGTTTTCCACCAGTGGTCCGTGATGGACAGTCGGTTAACCAGATGCAACTCTTTGAGAGCGTAAAAATGAAACCAAATGGACCCTTGCGGGTCCGGTTAAAATATTCAACATGTGAATTAGCCCAGAATGTAGAAGATGAATGGTCATTTTGATCTGTATGTTTATATTCCCTTCCATGCAAGCATCTACAGGTAGCGCATTCTAGTGCATTTTGGAAGTGCCACTAGTGCATTTTGGATTTTGGCAGTTGGCAACACTCTCTCTCTCTCTCTCTCTGGACCAGTTTGTTCTTTCTGTCTGCAAGTTCGACATGTTCTCCTTTGAGCCAGTCGCTCCGTCTTCTTTCTCCTAATCTCTCCTCTTTTGTCTCTGTGTTCTCTCTTCACTGCCATATATATCTCTGGCACTTTTACGTCTCAGAGTCTCCAGAGTTCAACACGCTCGTTTTCCTTCCATCTGTGCACCTGTGGTGTCTCTGATACAGTCGCCCCGTTGTCACCATTGGCAGCTCAAATCAGAGAGCTTAAAGACGACAAGCACAGCAGTGAAATGTGGTAGACATATACTGTAGGTACTACACCTACAGGCTGTCACCCCAGTCCTGTAGAGTCAGCCCAGCTCCAGATGACTGGACTACTGTAAAGGCTCATTCAGAGTTCATTCAGAGCATTTTTACACATTAAGACTCACCTTTGTATTTGTATTTTGATTGCTGCTAATCCAAAACCTAAAAAAATAGCTTCATGCCACAACCCTGAAAGAAAGGGCATATCTAATGCATCCAAGTTCAGGATGGTCCTATCACACTGCCAACCTTCATAAAGAATATATAATGTGATGTTTCAACCATAACACTTTCCGAGTGCATTAAAGTGTCATCTGAGCATCCATCCTTCCTATCATTGTCTGAATTAATAACAGTAATGATTAACTCCCAGTTGGTTTGAATTGACTGCAGTTGAATGGGTTACTATAATGGTGGACCATTTACATAATCACCCTGAGACATGTTGTTATTCATTTATGTAAACACTGTGTGTGTATTATATCTGACCTTGGTATTCTGGCTCTGCTACATAATATGACTCATTGCTTAGTGAAGGGAAGGAGAGTAGAGAGAATGCAAAAGCCCTGTTGTGATGTTTAAGAACATTTCAGATCTGTTAATATGCTGTGATATTTCCACCTTCCAAAATTAGTGAAAATCTAGTGCTTTTTTGCTGGCGAGTTGGGGCGAAATTGGTTGACAGGCACCAGAGATAAAACCCTCGTTTTTCACGATTTTTTCCTCCTTCCTTCCTAGAAATAACCGTTCGTAACCAAATGGACCCTTATAGATCTGTAACTCTTGAGAGCGTAAAATGAAACCAAATGGACCCGTAAGGGTTGGTCTCATTTTACGCTCTCAAGAGTTAAATTGTATTTAATTAATTCTGAATTACCTAATTTTCAAGAATCTACACTTTTAGAAAATGTAGAAGAATTGCTATTTTGACCAACAATTTGCCAGTTATCTATCCTAAATTAGTCTGAGAGATTAAACTAAGTGGTGGTCCTCCGTGGCTAAACCACTGCTCGTGAAGTGACACAGAGAGCTCCGATGAGCCGCCAGCAGTTCTTTGCTGGTCGGCTCATTCTGCTGGGCAACGCGTGGTGGATGATTTTTGTTTTTGTTTTTGTTTTCCCAGCACCTTAAAACACTTTGGCTGCTTGGGGCACTCACCCCCCCCAAAAAATCTAAAAATTCCCAAAAAAGTACTTTGGTCCCCCCCCCCCCCCCCCTTAGTGGCCAAAACTCGGGTATCTCGTGTTAAGCAGTGATGTTAAACAAACATCATAATATGGTATGTGCCTCTCACTTCACACAAGTGTGATTTAATTTTGCGGTTAAATGATCTCTCGGGTCAATAGAATCAAATTCCAACTAGATACAGTACAGTATTAAGTGTCTAATGTGAAATGGGACTAGCTGTGGGGGACTGTAATCAATCATACTCGGTATACTATTAACAAATCATACAGTCTATTGTATCACAGCCATGGGAAAGCAGCCTCAGACTCGGTTATTACAGTAAAAAATACTGTTTGTTTTCTCCTCTGTATTTTTCCCCTGGTGACCAATAATGTTTCTCAATAGAAAATGGCTGCACTCGGGCTGTGTATTTTCAGTATTTCCCGTTTCACATTTGACTACATCTTTACCGCTAATGGTTCTGTTTGCTTTTATGCTGACACACTTCCTGGCAATGACCTTTTAATGTGTGTGTATGTGTGTGTGGTAACTGCCAACCTGAATCAGTCCAGTGAGGACAGACTGACGGATGAATGGACAAATCTACCCTGAGGGGGCAGAAATGGAAGCATGCATCACAACAGAATCATCAACTCTGTGTGTGCATTTGCGTTTTTGTGTGTGTGTGTGTGTGTGTGTGTGTGTGTGTGTGTGTGTGTGTGTGTGTGTGTGTGTGTGTGTGTGTGTGTGTGTGTGTGTGTGTGTGTGTGTGTGTGTGTGTGTGTGTGTGTGTGTGTGTGTGTGTGTGCGTGCGTGCGTGCGTGCGTGCGTGCGTGCGCACACGCTACACAATTCCATAATGCACAAACGTGCTATTATACTAACGTTTTTTTTTTTCCCCGGACTATAGGGTCCCTTTAATTTTTTCAAAATAGCAACAGTGCTCTTTATAATCCATAGCGCCTTGGAACCTTTAGTTTGCAGTAGCTTCCATTCTATGTTGACGGCAGTAGCTACTATTCTATGTTGACTGCAGTAGCTTCTATTCTATGTTGACTGCGGCAGCTTCTATTCTATGTTGACTGCAGTAGCTTCTATTCTATGTTGATGGCAGTAGCTTCTATTCTATGTTGACTGCAGTAGCTTCTATTCTATGTTGACTGCAGTAGCTTCTATTCTATGTTGACTGCGGCAGCTTCTATTCTATGTTGACTGCGGCAGCTTCTATTCTATGTTGATGGCAGTAGCTTCTATTCTATGTTGACTGCAGTAGCTTCTATGCTATGTTGACTGCAGTAGCTTCTATTCTATGTTGACTGCAGTAGCTTCTATTCTATGTTGATGGCAGTAGCTTCTATTCTATGTTGACTGCGGCAGCTTCTATTCTATGTTGACTGCGGCAGCTTCTATTCTATGTTGACGGCATTAGCTTCTATTCTGTGTTGACTGCAGTAGCTTCTATTCTATTCTCTGTTTAAGGCAGTAGCTTCTATTCTATGTTGACGGCAGTAGCTTCTATTCTGTGTTGATTGCAGTAGCTTCTATTCGATGTGGACTGCAGTAGCTGCTATTGAATGGAAGCTACTACAGTCAACATAGAATAGTATTCTATGTTGACAGCAGTAGCTTTTTTAATTGAATAATGTTATTTCATTACACATGCAAGTATATTCACGGTTTTCATTTATCCACAAGTTAGTCAGTCATAATATTAAACACATGGAAGCAAATTCCCATTTTCTATTGAGGATCAACAGTTATAAATCAGTTGCCACTTTTATAAATTAGTTATGACTGGTGAAAACTGTTACTAACAGTCGTGACCATTGGCCCAAAGGTCAACCGTTTTAAACTAGTTGCGATATAAATTAATTGCGACCGGTGAAAACGGTTGACCAATTTACTACCAGTTGTGACTCTTCACCGGTAGTAAACCCTAAACATAACCTCAGTAAAGAAGCCTATGCCTAAACTATTTTAAACTTTTTCTCATCTCTAGCAACCCAAGCTTATTTCATTATTACTGAATTATTATTATTATTATACACAATACTTACATTATCCCTGTTTGTTAATTTGACTCGGGGATGAATAAGAATATGAGAAAAGGCAGAGAAAGGCAGATAAAAAAGAAAGAAAAAAAAATTGGGGCCAAAAAAGACGGGCGCAACAATTTCGAGGCACATGTTTGAATTATTCTGCACTTTTTTATGACACATACTTAATGGAAACCCTGCGAGGGCGATGAAAGCCTGTATTTAATTAAGCCTTTATAAAGTATTAACCAGCGAGGCTGGGGTGATCTCTCCCTTTCCCCCCACTTCTCCCCTCTCTCTCTTCTCCCTGGGCCTGTTGGCTAGATTGAACCACCGTTAATACTGCAGAGAGGGAGAGCCATTATCATTCCAGGTAGAAGGCAACGGAGCGCTAGAAATTTAAGTGTGTGTGTCAGGGACGGATCTAGGCATGGGCATGGAGGGGGGGGGCAATGCCCCCCTAAACGCCCAGTCTGGCCCACCAAACACGATGGCATGCAAAACAACCCAAGATATTTCAAATGAAAGTGCTTATATTTAAAATGATTTGAAACACTACTACTGCTAGTAACTAACTACAGTTGTGGCGCCACTAAACCGACAGCATTTCATCATTGAAAACAGAAAACTCTCTGAGTCAGACCTTTAGCTTTAGCCTATGCTTGCTGTGTGTCTGTTGCAACTTCAACAATAACTGATGTTATTTGTGAGGATCGATGCCAACTCAAGAGACAGACAAGCAGGGAACAGGCTTGGGCCCAAACATGGCACCCGTTTATTAAATCAAAATTAAAGTCATAGGAGCAGAAATGCAAAATTATGCGGGAAAACTACACCTAACCAGTCTCTTTCTTTCTTTCAGGGGGGCGAGTAGGGAGGGGGGTCAACGACGGCAGGCCAGGAAGGACGCCGGCGGAGGTAAGTAGGGTAGGTAGGTGTTTAGATTAGGTCTTCTTTAATATTTTAAATTAGGATGTCTAGCTCCAGGTAAATAACACAAATCTTGAATTGATTATATTGACATTGCCAGTCAAAGGTGAGTAGAGGTAGTCGGGCCTCACAGGGGGGTGTTGTGCTCCTTTAAAGTCTTTTTTCCAAGCCACACTTTAAAGCCTCATTTTCCAGCCGAGCCCAGCAGTGATGCATCATTCAGTATAGAGCCTATGAGGTGAGAAACACACAGTCAGTCTAATGCATTGTAAGCTTAGGATATAGGGTGAGGGAGTGTGTGTGTACGCTTACCATAGACCGCACGCCAACCTGCCACGGAGAGAGCAAAGGGTGAGTGTGAGGAGACGAAGCCTCTTTATAATGTTTGGTCAGGTACACAGGTGACTCTCATCTGAGGTTCTCAAGCAGGTGATTGGGGAAGTACCTGCCCTCTATGATGCAGCCCAGCTGGTGGTGCTTCGCTCCGCCTCCTACACTCTCTCTCTCTCCGGGGAGGTGGTGGTGCGGCCCGCGGCCCCGCAGCGAGACGCCACACATCCCCCCCCTATGTCTACCGGCGGTCCGGGAGACATCAGACACATCACCCTCATACATCCGCGAGAGGGCATCCGCGTGAGCCATCATCTTCCCTGGCCTGTGTTCAACTGAGAAGTCGTATTCCTGCATCTCCAGAAACCACCGGGTAATACGGCTGTTTCTGTCCTTGTTGGCCGCCATCCATTTCAGCGGAGCATGATCGGTGACTAAGGTGAACCTCCGCCCCCACAGGTAATACCGTAGGTGATGCACAGCCCACTTAATGGCCAAGCACTCCTTCTCCACAGTGGAGTAGTTCCGCTCATGCTTCAGGAGTTTGCGGCTAATGTAGGTGATGGGGTGCTCGTCCCCCTCTACCACCTGCGCCAGCACGGCGCCAACTCCGGTGCCCGACGCATCTGTGTGCAGAAGAAAGGGTTGGTCAAAGTTAGGAGATATCAACACTGGTTCTTGGCATAGTGCTTGCTTTAAACACTGGAAAGCCTTCTCTGTCTCGTCCGTCCACTTCACTTGGTGCGGCATCTTCTGGGCTGTCAAGTCATATAGGGGTGCCGCCACCATGGCATAATTCTTGATGAACTTTTGGTAATACGACATCAGTCCTAAAAACGATTTTACCTGTCTTTTGTTGACCGGCTTCGGCCAAGCCCGTATCCGTTCCACCTTTTTGGCTTGAGGCTTCACGCATCCCCTCCCGATGGTGAAGCCTAGGTAGTCGGTCTCTGACAACCCGAGGCGGCACTTCTTTGCATTGGCCGTTAGATTCGCTTCCCGGAGGGCTCCCAGCACGGCCTCGAGGTGCCTCAGATGGTCATCAAACGTCACAGAGTAGATAGCGATGTCATCCAGGTAGGCGGCGCTGTAGGCCCGGTGGGGCCGCAGGATTCGGTCCATTAAGCGCTGGAAGGTGGCTGGTGCACCATGGACGCCAAAGGGGAGGACCTTGTACTGAAACAAACCGTCAGGGGTCGAGAAAGCGGTTTTTGGTTTGGCCCTCTCGGTCAGCGGGATTTGCCAGTATCCTTTGGTTAAGTCCAACGTGCTAACAAATCGAGCGGGCCCCAGTCTCTCAATCAGCTCATCGACTCTAGCCATAGGGTACGCATCAAAAATTGAAATGTCATTTAATTTCCTGAAGTCATTACAAAATCGTAACGTACCGTCTGGCTTTGGGACAATCACGATAGGACTGGACCAGGGGCTGTGTGACTCCTCAATCACATCCAACTCGAGCATCTTCTGGACTTCCTCTCGGATGGCGTTCCTTCTAGCTTCTGGGATCCTGTATGGGCGCTGTCGGATAACCTTTCCTGAAGGAGTATCAATGTCATGTTTAATAAGATTAGTGCGCCCCGGGAGGTCCGAGAAACGGTCCTTATTACGTAGGAGTAACTCCCTTATGTCCTGACACTGGCTGGGGGACATATCTTCCCCAAGGGGGACAGGCGGGACCGCCGGAGCTGGAGTCTCTGCCACCAAGGCCACCGTCGGGAGGGCGCTAGGAGGGTGCCACTTTTTCAATATGTTTACATGGTACAGTTGGTGTCCCTTGCGTTTGCCCGGCTGTCTGACCTCATACAGAACAGGTCCTTTTTTTTCGACTATTTCAAATGGGCCTTGCCACTTGGCCAAAAATTTACACTCTGACGTAGGGATTAAAACGAGTACCTTCTCTCCCGGATGGAATTCCCGGAGCACCGCTCCTCTGTTGTACAGGCGTGCCTGGTCCCGTTGGGCTTTCTGCATGTGCTCGCGCACCATTGGCCAGATTTTCCGGGCCCTTTCCTGTAGGCGTTGGACATGGTCCACAACGCTCCGCTGGGGCGCTGGTTGGCTCTCCCACGTTTCCTTAGCCACGTCCAACAGGCCCCGGGGGCTACGGCCGTACACTAACTCAAAGGGAGAGAAACCTGTTGATGCCTGTGGTACTTCTCTTATGAAAAATAAAACATACGGGATCAATCGGTCCCAGTCTTTCCCATCAATCTCTGCCACTTTCCTTAGCATCTGTTTAAGGGTCTTATTGAAGCGTTCCACCAAGCCGTCCGTCTGGGGGTGGTAGATGGATGTCCGAATGCTTTTGACCTTTAACCAGTCGTAGAGCTGTTTTATCATTCTGCACATAAAGACTGAGCCCTGATCTGTTAGGATTTCTGAGGCAATGCCCACGCGGCTGAACAACATCACCAGCTCATGTGCAACCGCTTTAGCTGTGGCGGCCCGCAGTGGGATGGCCTCAGGATAACGAGTGGCGTAATCTAGGATAACCAATATATACTTATGGCCGCGGGCAGACTTCGGCAGAGGACCTACGATGTCCATAGCTAGTCGAGAGAATGGTGTTTCTATAATTGGCATGGGGATGAGAGGATTTCGTTGTGAGGGACGGGGGCTGCCTTTTGACACTCTGGGCAGCTTTTACAGAAATCCTCGATAGCCCTCTTAACCCCGGGCCAATAAAAGCGGGCTAGTATTCTATCACAGGTTTTCTGTACCCCAAGGTGTGCACCTAATTGGTGGGTGTGGGCCAAATACAGTACACGAGACACGTATTCTTTTGGAATGAGGAGTTGCTCAATTTTATCCCCCCCTTACTGTCCACCACTCTGTACAATAGACCATTTTTTACAGAGAAATAAGGGGAAACTGGCTCACTCACCCCGTCGTTTGCTCTTCCGTCAACCACAGACACCTGCTGTCGGGCCCCTTCGAGGTTTGGATCTCTCCACTGTGCAGTTGCAAACTCGCCCTCTCTCGCAGCGGGTTCCTCCTGCTGCCATGGGAATTCGTCTGGGGAGGAGAACTCTTCTGGCTGCCCTGGCGCATCTCCCTCGCTCTGTCCCCTGCCCTGTTCCTCCTCGTCCACTCGGCGCTGTCCTCGAGGGCGGTCGCCGGCTGAGCTGTCGCTTCCTCTCGCGTCTGAGTCGGCTCGGAAGGCAGGGCACGCTGGTAGAGGTGCACGAGATCGCCCGGCGGGGCGCCGTCGGCGTCGAGCTTTCCGTTGGCCCAGAGGGGGGACGGGGTTCCAAAAGCGGCTAAAAAGGCAGCAGTCGGCGCCAATCAAGAGGGGGACAGGGAGGTTCGGTACCACGCCGGCTGTCACCAGGGCATTTCCCCTTGGCGTTTGCAGGTAGACACTTGTAGTGGGGTAGTGACGGACATCTCCATGTACACACGTCACTGGAACAGTCTCCTCGTAGAGCTCTCCTGCCAGGGGTGTTCGTATGAGGGTCACAGCACTCCCCGAGTCGATTAGGGCGCTGGTGTCCTTCCCTTCCACCTTCACAGGCACGGTGGCCCTAGTAGCCTGCTGTGAGGGGGCATATAGACATGGCCGGGCGGAATCGGTGGTGGCAGTGGCCATCGTCACGTCTCTGTCTCGGTCGGGGCATGACCAGGAAATGTGGTCTGGCTTTCCACATACGTAGCAGCGTCTCGATGAAGGGTCCCTGCCGTTCCTCCCAGGCGCGGCTCTCTTCGGCGTCCGGGAGATGCGGAACCCTCCGGCTGTCGCTTTCGGTCGCGGCCAGTGCGCTCGTCGGCATGGGGCTTTGTGGACTCCTGGCGGGAGCCCTTCATCAGCTCGTTGGTCACTTGCAGGTTCTCCAGGATCGTGACCAGCTTATCAACAGAGTCGGGGTTCACTTGAGAAGCGTGCTTTCTGGCGTCAGGCGGTAGGGCTCTGATGCATTTGTCGATTACGATGCGGTCGACGCAGACTGGGTCTCCTGGCGTCATCAGCCAGTTTCGCGTCAGTCGAGTCAGGGCAGCTATCTGTGGCCGGGGCGGTTCCCCAGTGTGGTAGCCCCAGTTGTGAAACCGCTGGGCTCGGGCTGGGAGGCTATATCCTTGTCGGGCAAGTATGGCGGTTTTTAGCTTGGCGTAATCCTTCGCGTCGTCGTTGGAGAGGTCTCGGCAGGCTCGCTGAGCTTCCCCCGTTAGAAACGGTGTTAGGATGGACGCCCACTGGCCTATGGGCCATCTTTCCCGGGTGGCGGTCCGCTCAAACAGTTCAATGTAGGCCTCAATATCATCCTCTTGTGTCAATTTGGTTAATACACTGGCTGGGGACCTGCCTTCGTCTGTCTCTGAATTAATCTTCCTCACTAGCTCATGGACTGCGCGTTGCAGCTCCACCTGGCTTTCCTGCAACCGTGTTTGGCTTTGGAGCAGTGCGTTTAAAGCTGAAGCATGCTCCATGTTTACACTTGTTTGTTTCTTGGCGTTGGATCAACGTGCCCACATTACAGCCACCATATGTGAGGATCGATGCCAACTCAAGAGACAGACAAGCAGGGAACAGGCTTGGGCCCAAACATGGCACCCGTTTATTAAATCAAAATTAAAGTCATAGGAGCAGAAATGCAAAATTATGCGGGAAAACTACACCTAACCAGTCTCTTTCTTTCTTTCAGGGGGGCGAGTAGGGAGGGGGGTCAACGACGGCAGGCCAGGAAGGACGCCGCGGAGGTAAGTGGGGTAGGTAGGTGTTTAGATTAGGTCTTCTTTAATATTTTAAATTAGGATGTCTAGCTCCAGGTAAATAACACAAATCTTGAATTGATTATATTGACATTGCCAGTCAAAGGTGAGTAGAGGTAGTCGGGCCTCACAGGGGGGTGTTGTGCTCCTTTAAAGTCTTTTTTCCAAGCCACACTTTAAAGCCTCATTTTCCAGCCGAGCCCAGCAGTGATGCATCATTCAGTATAGAGCCTATGAGGTGAGAAACACACAGTCAGTCTAATGCATTGTAAGCTTAGGATATAGGGTGAGGGAGTGTGTGTGTACGCTTACCATAGACCGCACGCCAACCTGCCACGGAGAGAGCAAAGGGTGAGTGTGAGGAGACGAAGCCTCTTTATAATGTTTGGTCAGGTACACAGGTGACTCATCTGAGGTTCTCAAGCAGGTGATTGGGGAAGTACCTGCCCTCTATGATGCAGCCCAGCTGGTGGTGCTTCGCTCCGCCTCCTACACTCTCTCTCTCTCCGGGGAGGTGGTGGTGCGGCCCGCGGCCCCGCAGCGAGACGCCACATATTGTTGATGCTTACGTTGCCTAATAAAAGTCCTGTAACCGAAAATGGTATGGGGGCGAGGAAGCCGCCCCCATACCATTTTCTCCTGCCCCCCCAATTGGGAAACGTTACATCCGCCTCTGGTGTGTGTACGTGTGTGTGTGTGTGTGAGAGAGTGAGAGAGGGATCTTTCTAAAGAGCCAAAGGGGAGGTTGGGGCTGCATGTTAGACCTGCTGCTGCTCGCTCTCATCGCGGCTTCCAGAATGTCTTTCTAATCACATTAGGGGGAGAGAAGCTCTGATTTATTAGGAGCTCTTTAAGTTCACTTTTCAACCTCGACGACGCCTCCGCTTCTTCCCACCCTTTTTATAACAGTCTTGGAGAAACTGCTTTGATCTCCTAATGTGGGAGTTGTATTCTGTGAAGGGCGTACCGCGTGGAGACGGTGTAAGTCGTCATAGGAACTGCTGTCTGTCTTTTTCTTTTTCTCATGCTGGTGTGATGTTGTCTGGCCCAAGGCGAGTTGAGAATGGACCTTAAAATGCATTGTCCACTGGGAAATAGTTGGGGAAATGGAGACGGAAACAACTAGGAAAGTAACCGAGTTGTGATGCCTCGCAGTCATGTTTCAATCTCCAGATAATCATTCACATAAACCCACTGCTATCCACAATGGCAGTAGTTTCCACTGGAGCGCCACTCCCAGTGCTGTTAGGAAACAGCGCAGGCATTTCAACCTTTTTTTCGCATCCATTTTCTCCAGATCCACACAGACTCGGACGAGGGCGAGGGGAACATCAGGTACACCATCTCCGGGGAGGGAGCAGGAACCATCTTCCTCCTGGACGAGCTGACGGGAGACATCCACGCCACGGAGCGTCTGGACCGCGAGGAGAAGGCCTTCTACACGCTGCGCGCTCAGGCCAGAGACCGCTTCTCTGACGCCCCGCTGGAACCAGAGTCCGAGTTCGTCATCAAGGTCCAGGACATCAACGACAGCGAGCCTCAGTTCCTGGAGGGGCCGTACATCGGAAGCGTGCCAGAACTATCGCCCATAGGTAAGCATTAAGTACGACGGTTTGTGTTTCGTGATTTCCTGTTTCGTTGGTCCTGGGCCTGGACAAAAAATCTCTTAAAAACAGGCAATCTGCAAGTTTGTTTTGGTCAAAATGTCCGCCTGTTATGACATGCCCAGAAAAGCAATGGGTTCATGTGGTTTAAAGCAGTGGTTTTCAAACATTTTGATACGAGGGCCCAGTATTCATTCAGCATTTGGGCCACGGACCACCATTTGATGACCTTTTAGCCCCACAGACCCAAAACAGGCAAACATAGATCAGAAATGGCCATTCTTCTATAGTTTCTAATTGTAGACTTCGGATGTTTTTTAATTTTTCATTGGCATGTTTGACTGGAAAGGTTCAGCCCCAGGAAGAAACCCTAAATACAAAGGAAGACATAGAAAACACACAAAGGGGTCTATTTACATACTGTCACTTCTTAAATATGTACAAAATTGGAAAAAATACAAAAATCACGGCACCCCCTCTTTAAGATTTGTTATAATGTAAAAGTTACCCCTTTAAGGTACAGAGTTGACAAGTAATTGAAGTGCCTGTACTGTACTGTACTGTACTGTACTGTACTGTACTGTACTGTACTGTACTGTACTGTACTGTACTGTACTGTACTGTACTGTACTGTGTGTATTAGGTACTAATAGGTATCCATTATACAGTAGACAGATGTACAGTACAGTATGTTTGAAGCAGGGGGTTTTCAGTGTTCTGCTCTGCTCTCTAATGAGCATCGTGGCCTCCTCCTCACCCATCATTAATAGATAAATGGATAAGAGCAAAGTGACACACGAGGAAGAGCAGAATGTGATGATGAGAGCACTCTGAATGAGGCCAAACCATTCACACGGTGCAAATGTCATGTTTTGCACTCTTGCAGACAAAAAAGCCTTTCATCTCGATTATTATTATTTCTTTGCTATGCTGTGAGCTCGAGTAGCACATCTTATCTGTCATCTCGATTGACAGGGGAAGAAAAGCAGGTAATATATAATAGATTGTAAGGTTCTGGGGTTGTTAGCATCTTGTTAAGAGATCGCAACCCTCAGTCCAGAGGATGTACAGTAGACTGCAACAGTGTTGCCAACTGCCCAAAATGCAAAAAAATGCACTTGTGGCACTTCCAAAATGCACTAGAATGCGCTAGAGCAGTGTTTTTTGTTTTTTTTTTTTTTCCAACCATTTTCATAGCAGGGCCCACTATTTATTCTGTATTTTAGCCACGGAGGACCATCCTTTGATGTTGAGTGTAGTGTCTCAGACTAATTTAGGAGAAATAAACTGGAAAAATGTTGGTCAAAATAGCAATTCTTCAACATTTTATAAATGTGTAGATTCGTGAAAATTAGGTGATTCAGATGTTTAAATATAATTTAACTACTGAGAGCGTTTTACGATCTCAAGAGTTACAGATCTATAAGGCTCCATTTGGGTACCAATGGTCCTTTCTAGGAAGGAAGGAGGACTCTATCATAGGAGGAAAAAATGGTGAAAAACGAGGGTTTTATCTCTGGCGCTGTCAATCAATTTCGCCCCCAGCAAAACTCACCAGCAAAAAAGCACTAGATTTTCCGCCTGGAGCTTTTCACTAATTTTGGCATTAGGGGGGAGGTCTGGAAAAAAGCTAAATATAGTGACAAATGCGCCAAGTTGGCAACACTGGACTGCAGTTCGGTCCTGGGAGGGTTGTCAAACGACAGCACAGTCTTGCAAAAGCAAACCTTAGGCTTAGAATTTAAGAAGAATGTTATTATGTGCTATTGTGTGCTTGTGCATGTGTGCGCGTGCATGGAACCATGTATGTGGGACAGTACTGTGTGTGTGTGTGTGCGTGCGTGTGTGCGTGCGTGCGTGTGTGTGTGTGGGTGAGCTACAGACTACCAGATGCAGGAACGGCTCTTTGCGGCCTGATTAGAATTAATTTCTGCTTCTTCAGCATGATCTGAAGCATCCAAGCGTTTCTGCCTACACTGCTTTCTTAGAAAGAGGAATGGGGCGAAACAGATGGGAAGCAATAAAATAGTTGACCCCCCCTGCTCCCCCAAAAAGTAAATAAAAATAATAACAGTCTAAAGCTAACTGAAAGCACACGAGACAAAGACAATGCAAAACCAGAGAGAGAGAGAGAGAGAGAGAGAGAGGAGAGAGAGAGAGAGAGAGAGAGAGAGAGAGAGAGAGAGAGAGAGAGAGAGAGAGAGAGAGAGAGAGAGAGAGAGAGAGAATGTTAGTGAATGTTAATACACATCACCTTCTCCTTTATCACCTCCTCCTGTTCAAACCTCTTCACTTCACAGTCTATTAATTTACATGCTAAGTGTGTCATGTTTAAAACATAGGGTGGCCTAATGAGGTAATAGAACAGCTACCGCTTAGTCCAGCACTCTTTTCACTGGTGTGTGTGTGTGTGTGTGTGTGTGTGTGTGTGTGTGTGTGTGTGTGTGTGTGTGTGTGTGTGTGTGTGTGTGTGTGTGTGTGTGTGTGTGTGTGTGTGTGTGTGTGTGTGCGTGTGCGCCCTTAAAACCGGTGGGCTTGATTAATCAGTTTTAGTAAAACATGTGGGTGCTGTATCACTCGTGTTCAACCCCAGAAGGTTTGAGATGAAAATGTTTACGTTAAAAGAAGATTTGCACGTATTTTTGAGATCTTAAAAAAAAAATGCAGATCTACAAGAGTTTGTAGATCTGATATTTTTCAATGTAAGCTGACGCAGATCCTTTCATGGTTTTAATGGGTGGTCTCAGGGTCACTAATCCTTTCCATCACTCTACATTTTAACCCTTAGTGTACGGCAGGGGTAGGCAACCTTTTTGACATGGAGTGCCATGATTTTTTTCCTTGACACTCCGAGTGCCACAGTAAAAAATAACAATAAATTTCCATAGTCAATAAATAGCGCGTTTTCAGCGTTTTCACATATTTTAATGGCCATTCTGCAGTTATACGTCATGCTTAGGCCATATTTTATTTCTTATCAGAACAGGCAGACTGATAGATATTTTTCTTTCACATTGGACTGATTAATCAGACTCATGGTGACCGAAACTGTTAATTTGAAGGACAGAAGTAGCCTATTACTATGTGAGGGTAAAGTGGGACAGTTAATTGGGGGTAGCAACATATTACTTAAGTTGGTATTAAAATCCCTCATTCCATATTTGTCCATACATATTCCTAATAGTGCCCATCATTTTGTTATTTATTCATGTTGGTCCTTATGTTTTAAGCCTGTTAAAATAACAAGAAACATATCTGGCATGAAAAGGGATAGTGAGAGAACTACAACAGAAAGCCAATCATAGGGGCTATTAGGAAATTGACCACGGTAGTCTCAATTTGTGGGATGACTTAAAAGTCTTTGAAATGAGGGACTGTCCCAAGCAAAGAATGACATATGGTCACCCTGGGACTGCCCCACAGAAACGGGGACATCTGGTCACCCTTCAAACAAAGCGGGCCGTTTTCATCGCGACACACACACACACACACACACACAACCACACACACACACACACACACACACACACACACACACACACACAACACACACACACACACACACACACACACACAGAGAGAGAGAGAGTAGCCTCTGCGTTTGAAATACACAATGATAGTTAGCCTGTTAGCTAACAGAACTAACAGGATACACAGAGGCTGCAAGCCTCTGTGCTAACAATATTCAACGGACAGACGGATAGGGGCTAACATTAAGTGTATGAAGCCACTCAAAACGCGACCATACTAACGGGGCTCTGCAGGGCAGACAGACGGCATGTATTACCGCTGCTGTGACCAGCAACCGAACCAACCAGCAGCAACGCGAGTAGATTAGAACAGAAGGATAACTACTGTTTTCGGAGGAGAACAACTTGGACTGGGCTCCGCGTGCACAGCAACTGCAGACTCAAGTCACTTGTGATTGGCCAGAATGCAGAGCGCAGCGCAGAAGTGTCATTAGCAGGAGCAGACTCGCTCCGGTTGATATTGATTAAATTAATAAATTAATGAATAATCGCCGCCATTGCGATTTGCGTTTTGAAGACTTAGTGCAAATACTGCAGTATAATCTTTATTTTACAATGTGCATATTCTTGAGGAATGCAGTTATTTTATTACTGAGGAAAAAAAAAAAAAAAAAACTTCTCCCAGAATCTGGCCGCGTGCCAGCCGATACCACCCGGCGTGCCATCGTTGGCACGCGTGCCTAGGGTTGCCGACCCCTGGTGTACGGAACGCGTTTTGGTGTTCTAAGCATTATGTTTTAACTATTGAAAAATAGCAGATCTACAAGCTCATAGCGCGCCACCGAGTGGCGCGCTATGAGCTTGTATCTCTGCTATTTTTGAAAAATCGTGAAAACGTGGTGCAAATCTTTGAATATTATGTTATTCAGAAACTAGAAATCTAGACAGGACACAATGGGTCAACAACGGTAACTCTGGACCATATGAATCTCCTCCTGTCGTTACTGTATGTAAGGTAAAGATATGGCTGTTCTGGATGGAGGGTAAACAAAGCAACACATGAATTAGAATGAGTATCGCTGGACCAAAATGTAACATTTTTCATGTTTCTGAAGGACAAATACGGTAATGTACTTCTGGGAAATACACCGGGCTGCTGCCAGCTGTTAGAACGTACTGTAACCTTGATGAAAAACAGGTGCGGTAAGGCTACTAATGTGCTAAGCTGACTAAACCATGTACTGGCAGTGATGCATGTGTATTGAGTGTGTGTTGTGTGTGTGTGTGTGTGTGTGTGTGTGTGTGTGTGTGTGTGTGTGTGTGTGTGTGTGTGTGTGTGTGTGTGTGTGTGTGTGTGTGTGTGTGTGTGTGTGTGTGTGTGTGTGTGTGTGTGCGCGTGCGCGCGTGTGTGTGTGTGTGTGTGCGCGCGCGTGCGTCCTTGTGTGCGCGCGCGTGTTTGCGCGTGTTTGTATGTGAGTGTGGACAGGCTGATGTACGCTAACCAGAGAGCTAGACATCTCACCTGCTGGTTGTAGCTGTATCACATTTCCCACTTGTTATTTGTATCTGTTTCACGTTGCCCACTTGTTATTTGTAGATTTTTCACGTTGCTCACTTGTTATTTGTATCTGTATCACATTTCCCACTTGTTATTTGTATCTGTATCACATTTCCCACTTGTTATTTGTATCTGTTTCACGTTGCCCACTTGTTATTTGTAGATTTTTCACGTTGCTCACTTGTTATTTGTATCTGTTTCACGTTGCCCACTTGTTATTTGTAGATTTTTCACGTTGCTCACTTGTTATTTGTAGCTTTTTCACGTTGCTCACTTGTTATTTGTAGCTTTTTCACGTTGCTCACTTGTTTGTAGCTTTTTCACGTTGCTCACTTGTTATTTGTAGCTTTTTCACGTTGCTCACTTGTTATTTGTAGCTTTTTCACGTTGCTCACTTGTTGTTTGTAGCTTTTTCACGTTGCTCACTTGTTGTTTGTAGCTTTTTCACGTTGCTCACTTGTTGTTTGTAGCTTTTTCACGTTGCTCACTTGTTGTTTTTACCTGTTTCACGTTGCAGGACTGATGGCACCAACAGGTGAATTGATGGGTGTGCTTCATTAGGAGTTTCAGAGTATAGACAGGGTTTTCTATGCAGCTCTGCAGTGCCTGCAGGGTGAGGAGGAGGCAGGGAAATGAATGCCTAGTTGAATTATACAAAATAGTCTGAAATGTGGAAGAACAGCATTGTAAGAATGGATGGAATAGAATAGATCTTTAACCATGTATAGCAGTAAATGTGTTTCAGTGGCTACTATTGTGCGCCTATTTGATCTTATTAATTAGTTTGTTAACGTCGTCTTTGCTTGCAGGAAGTAATGACAAATCCATAGTGTAAATTTGTTGTTTACTGCAACTTCTGTGAATTCTATCTGACGCTAGATCAAGCATTGATCTAATTGCTTTGTAGTGGTGACATCACATTTGGGCCAATCAATTCCACAGATTTAAGAGTAACGATTGTGTTCAAACTGATCGGACAAAGAACCCATCGATGTGAAGCCAGGTTGTGTTTCGCGAGGCTGTAGACATGCAGCAGTTTGTTTGCAAGCATCATAGCCCACAGTATAGTGCTATATGCCCAGTTTGCTTCATGGCCAATAGTATGGCATGCGCCATTGTGATAGGAAAGTAATCAGGAAGCTGCCTTGGGCATATTCGTTTTCGCTTCTGGTGTCTCTCGTGTCTCACCGTGCATGACACACACTCTTCTCTACTGAGACTGTTCAGTGGCAGTGGCCTGGCCTGCCTGTCTGTTTGATTGGCATCCACCTCTAAAAAATTGTAAAAAAGTTGTTTATATATCATTCAAGAGCTGTTTTCGTTTCGCCTTGTTTAACTGATGATGCCTGTCCTCAAGGTCCTCATCTTTCCCCTTTTATTCTCCAAATAAAAGCATACGCGACCGTAATGTACAGTGAATCACCTTCATGTTAAAAGCTGGGCTGGTGGAGAGGCACTGGTCTGTCCATTTTAAACGAGGACGAGGCTTTTACTTTTCAAATTGCTCTTAATGTAGCGAAGCGCTGACGAAGCCCCGCGGTCCACTGAATGGTTGAATAGTATTCATGGAGTCCACTTAGACCTGTGCAGTTTGTAAAGGCCAAACATACAGTATACAGTAGTAGGAGGTGGAACAGCTAAAAGGTCCTGTGGGTGAGTTCTGTGTGGTTGGATAAATGCTTCGGGACGCGAGGACATGATTTACCTTTTGAAAGTGGTACACGGAAGATGAGAAAACACTGCACCACCTGCACTGCATTATATATGACACGTTGCTTTCATTGTGATGGCTGGAAACATTTTCTAGGTCAGTGTGTGTCAGTGTTTTATTTATAGCAACGCAATGCATGTGCAAATCTATAAAGTTCGAGATAGGTGTGAAACTACAGACATAGCGGTAGCATCAGGGATTCGTTTTTTTTTTCTTCTTTCTACTTCTGCAGTGCCTCAGGCTCAGGCTACACTGGGGACCAGGGGCGGATGTAACATTTCCCAATTGGAGGGGGCAGGAGAAAATGGTAGGGGGGCTGCTTCTTCGCCTGTGTGGCTTCGCGCCACGGGGATGAAGCCGCACCCATACCATTTTCGGTTACAGGACTTTTATTAATCAAGTAAGCATCAATAATAACAGCAGTTGTTGTCGATGTTGCATCAGGCACACAGCATGCATAAAGGTCTGATTCAGAGAGTTTTCTGTTTTCAATGATGAAATGCTGTTGGTTTAGTGGTGCCACAACTGTAGTTAGTTAGTAGCAGTAGTAGTGTTTTAAATCTTTTTAAATATAAGCACTTTAATTTGAAATATCTTGGGTTGTTTTGCATGCCATCGTGTTTGGTGGGGCAGACTGGGCATCCGCCCCTGCTGGGGATGGAATTGACGCTGCCACTATAAGCAATGGAACTGGATGCAGCATGCATCTATTTTTTTTTCATGGTCTATTTTTTCTGCATGTCTGCAGGTGTTTACGCCTTCATAGGACAAAACAAAGTACGTGTCTTATAATGTGGGCTTCTCATAAACAATTCATAGGTTTTATAAATGTTTGAAGTGGTGTTCTACCTCCCCCCCAACGGAGAAGTCCAAACATGGCAAAACTCACGTATACTCCCTATAAACCAGGGGTTTTCAAACTTTTTTGATACCAGGGCCCACCATTTATTAAGCATTCGAGCCACGGACCATGGGACATTGTATTCCCACTGAACCCAAAACTATACTGTAGATTTATTTTGCTTTTGTCCACAATACCAGGCTGGATTTAGGAAACAAAACAGAACATACAGACCAAAATGACCTTAATGGTCATTTTGGTCTGTATCTTCAAGTTTTATAGACTGTTTCTGCTGGTCCATTTGGTTTCATTTTTACGTTCTCAAGAGTTACATCTGGTTAACCAACTTAGCTGAGGCCCACCTGGAACCCTCTGGTGGTCCCTGGACCACTGGTTGAAAACCACTGCTATAAACAAATGCAGGGTTATGCATCATGATTATAGATTTAACGTGACATTTTAACCTTTTTATAGCAGGGAGACGAGAGGAGAGAGATTGATGGACAGAATCATGGCAATGATATATAATGATTGTTTTTTGATATTTTTTTTATCCATGTGCATGTAAGACTGCCTTTAGACTACGTTATCAGGGTTCCTCCCAAAACAAATCTGGAGAAATACGGAGCTGCACAATGAAAAATCCGTCCATGTAGAATATGTATAGGAAGGAAAATATCCACTCTGCAGATGTACTGTATAAGTAAAGGAAAAGCACTGTGAAAAGCTATTAAAAGCATTGATCCTATCACACGACACACATAGAAAACCGTCTTCTATCAGAATCCTGCATCTGTAGACTCGTGCGTGAAAGACTAACCCTCATTCAGAATGTATCGTACTCCAAGCGCAAAATTACACGTGACACAAATGTTGTTGCAGTGTACAGCCAATGTAGTCATCATGTTAACGACCCCTTTCTCAGTAAATTACCCCACAATTTATAGGGTGCGATGTTACGATTCACCACAACACGCTGTGCCTATAATCGAAACTCATCCAATTTTACAGGGCATGACATTAAACAACATTTAGCAACATTAAGCATTGCGGAAATGTCACTGCTGTGAGACTCATAGGAGAATGAGATATCAGTAAAAAAGGTATCTGCTTGTTGTGTGTGTGTGAGAGATAGATAAGTACACACTATTATGATTTCATTATAAAGACCTGCATAGGTCAAAACATGTAAAAACGTTTCTTCCTTTTCGTATTTTGTTTGCCTGGATCTCCACTTATTTCTCTACAAGTACACTCTATTGCTAGTAGAAAAAACATTCAAAAGAAAATCCATTCGACTATATGAAATGTGTTCAAGGACCTCTCATCTTTATACAGAATTCTGTCAACATACAGTATGCCCTTCTGGGTTTCTTTATCTGCCTCTCTGTGCAACAGAGCATACAGCGGTTTGAGAGCCGTCCACACCCAGAGCATTAACTAGAATGATGAACTACCGGTATGAATATTGAACAACAAGTCATCAGTATCCATGTTGAGGCTCCGATGCAGCTAGTGGTTATAGAACATTAGTTAATCAACATGATCATTAGTATAATTAGTATTCTTGGTGTGAATGAATTGCCATGCAGTAGAAGCTTAGCATGTACTATAAATATGGAAGACGTTTCGTGGACATAGGTTGCAGACATAATTATTACAGGAATTACTAGCAAATTACTAATTACTAGTGAACGCAGCTCATCATTATGATTATAATTCTAGTTGTGGACGACCCTTAACACGTGCATCGAATGAATTGCCATGTGTAGCAGAGCAGTGAGCGTGTGAATAATAAAGTTAAAATGTCAAGATATCAAAGATGTTGGACATAAATTACAGACACACTGCATGAATGAATATTAGTGAATGCATCCAAACTGTAATTCTTTAATATACAGCAGGGGTTTTCAACAGGTGGTCTGGATCACCAGTGGTTCCTGAGAGGTTCCTGGTGGTCCCCAGCTAAGTTGGTTAACCAGATGTAACCAGATGTCATGTTTACACTCTCAAGAGTTAAAATATTCACCATCTGAATTAGCCCAAGTCTACACAACTACAGAATGTAGAAGATCAATGGTCATTTTGAACCGCATGTTTGACTGTTTAGTTTTCTCTGAAATCCAGCCGGGAATTGTGGACAAAATAAATCTTTAGGATTGGGCTCTGTGAGGCTAAAATGTCATCAGATGGTGGTCCATGGCTGAAATCCTGAATACATACTGGGCCCTGGTATGAAAAAGATTGAAAACCACTTATCTACAAGCATAGCCGTGGTCCACCTCTTGTTTCCACTTTATGTATTTTGTTGAGCAGTTTTTTTTTGTTGAGTAGCTTTTGTTTCCTCCATTTCACATCCCGTCATGTTTTAGTGGAGCTTTGAGTGCCTTTGCTCTAACTTAGGACATTGTGGGTCTGTTCCGACTCTTGCTCACGGCCACTGCTACCTCCATGCACGTCGGATTCAGTTCCTCTTTGTTGTGCTGATCTGCTGCTCCCATAGCTGGCTTTATTTCACCTCCTTACATGAGCAGGAGCACCAGTTCCTTAGCAGAAAACTGCTGGGGTCTGTGGGTCTCGCAGGGTTAAATAACATTACAGCAGGTCACCCTAGCTAAAGGGAATGGGAGACAGCCTGTCATCCAGTACAACCATAGGTGAGACATAAAGTCACCATTTGGACAGCTTGTCATCCAGTACTAACCATAGGTGAGACATGTGGAGCAACAGGATCACAGGAGAGGGCAATGTGATGAGGCAGACACATCATACAATCAATACAATGCTGCTGCCAACCACCTCTGTTTATGTGACCAGGAAGGAACAGCTGCATATAGGGTGTCGGAAACATAATTGATTCCGACCCCAGAAGAGAGAGATGCATGTGGCTTGTGTGTGTGCATGCATGTGTGCGTGCGTGCATGCATGCATGTGCAAGTGTGATATAATCCAAAAGACACAAGTTAGTGGCTGATAAAGACATACCGTAATTTCCGGATTATATGCCGCTACTTTTTTCACATGCTGCAACGGTGCAGCCAATCTATGGATTTTTACATTTTTTTTTTTTTTTTTTTTTTTTAACAGGGTTTTCTACAGGTGGTCCGGGGACCACCAGTGGTCCATGAGAGGGTTCCAGATGGGCCCTCCAGACTAAATGATGGAAAGTTGGTTAACCAGATGTAACTCTTTGAGAGCGTAAAAATGAAACCAAATGGACCCTTGCGGGTCCATTTGGTTTCATGTTTACGCTCTCAAGAGTTATGCTATTCCCCATCTAAATTAGCACCACTTCATTAATAAGTCATGGTCATTTTGATCTCTATGTTTTGCCTGTTTGCGAAAATCCATCCTGGAATTGTGGACAAAACCAAAAGAAATCTTTAGTTTTGGGTTTTGTGGGGTGAAAATGTTGTCAAATGGTGGTCTGTAGCTCAAATGCTGAATAAATAGTGGGCCCTGGGATCAAAAAGGTTGAAAACCACTGCTCTAACATGAAGCTTGTTGTCTGGTGCGTCTTATAGTCAGGTGCGGCTTATACTGTACATGGAAAAATCAGTATTTTGCCCCAAATTTAGCTGGTGCGGCTTGTATTCAGGTGCGGTTTATAGTCCGGAAATCACAGTAAATCCCAGTAGAAATCTCCTAGAGAGGACCCTTTTGCAAACAGGCCATTGGCCCTTATGACGCGGCAAGTTTCTCACTCTCTTGCATTTATGTGGAGAGATTATAGGAACGAAGCGCATTGAAGTTGTGAAGAAATAACTTTTCATGTGAAAACACCTCAGCTTTTATGGCTTTACTAAATGGTCCATATGCAGGCGGGGAACCTCAGTCCCACAGATTACGGGCTGGAGAAATTCGGAGAGAAAGTCGTTCTACCCCCTTCTCCTCCTCCTCCTCGCCGGAGCCAGTGGCGCCGCCGCGCCAGTCGAGATGGGCACAAATCTTTTACGAGGCTGCCTCTAACCCTATTGTCTGGCAAGATTCTAGTTTCTGACACCAGATTCTAGTTCCTGACGTAGTTTCTGACGCGATCTAGTCCTGACACTAGATTCTAGTTTTGGTGCCAGATTCTAGTTTCTCACTAGATTGTAGTTCCTGACCTAGATTTAGTTTCTGAAACAGATTCTAGTTTCTGACACTAGATTGTAGTTCCTGACACTAGATTGTAGTTCCTGAAACTAGATTCTAGTTTTTGACCACTAGGAAAAACATGTTCCTGTGTCAGTGATGCTCAACATGTTTCATGCCAAGGAACCACCGAATGATCGATTTGGCTGGGAGGACCTCCATCTGAAACAGTGATCCAGAAGCAAGGATTTCAGTTAAAAATGTTTGCTTCTGGAATAATATATTCAGATTCGCACCAAATTTTCGAATTTTTCAAAAATAGCAGACTACAAGCTCGTAGCGCGCACTCGGTGGCGCGCTATGAGCTGTAGATCTGCTATTTTTCAATAGCTAAAACGCAAAAGGGTTAAACAGCCGTCAGTCTAGTGTCTTCACACGCGGCGCACTCCTGTGGCTCGCCTGGTCGGTATTGAAGCGTCTCTCCCAGAGTGTGGACATGGCGAGGGGAAGCCACTGTGTTGATACCATTAAACACATCTCATGCATAAATTCCGGCCGGTAAAAGGGCGCGATATAAAGCTATCACCGGTCTCCCTCGAAGCAAAAATATTCCACCACTTTATTTCACAGGAGATGGCCCCCAGAATTACAGTTTTTAATTAAAATCCATATTTGTTTACCTCCTCCTCCTCCTCCTGATCCAACACATTGGTATTCTGTGTTTGTCTATTTTGCGGTTATACATTACCCAAACATTGGAAAGAAACCAATGCCTTGGAAAAAAGAGAGAGCTTATTCCGACTCACTGACCGGTGGAGCGTTACTTACGTGATAAGTACTTGGTTTATAACCCCTTAGTGTTATCATTAGTAGCTTATTCACGTGCAGTGAGGCCTTCTAACAGTCATTAGAACTGGCAGCAAACAGCAGCCAACAACTAACAATAACACTATTAACATGGTCTGTAAGGAACACATTGTTCTCTCTGTTATTGAATCCTTCATTGAAATAGATAAGCATTATCCACTTCTACATTAACCATGTCTGTACTTTAACATGTTTTGGTGTTCTAGGCATTACTTTAGCTATTGAAAAATATCAGATCTACAAGCCCACTGTGCGCATTGAGCTTGTAGATCTGCTATTTTTGAACAATCGTGACAATGAGGTGCAATCTATGAATATATTTCAGAAGCAAACATTTTTATCTCCAATCTTTGCTTCTGGTGGACACGTTTTCAGATGGGGGTCCACAGCCAAATAATAGATAATCCTGGGGGTCCTTGGCATGAAATATGTTGATTATCACTGCACAGAAATATCGATTTTTCCAGAAAAACTAGAAACTGGCATCAGGAACATGAGGAACTAGAATCTAGTGTCAGGATCTAGAATCTTGTGTCAGAAACTATAATCTAGTGTCAGAAACTAGAATTTAGCAACAAAACTACAATCTTGCGGCAGGAGCTTGAATCTGTCATCGGGGAATATAATCTAGCGTCAGAAACTATAATCTAGCATTAGAAACTAGAATCTAGTCTGGACAAAGTGAGTTAGCCTGTTGGGCAGTACGCAGATGGCTGTGAGCTCAGCAGTCCTGATCTAGGCCTCAGGGGTCAGATGCGACTTAACTTGCCAGAAAGAAGAGACGACTGAAGCAGGTGAGAGTAACAGAAGAGAAACACTAACGACAGAACTGGAGCTTCAGCGTTTCAATGGAACCTTTATGACACTGCCAACCTAACATAATTAGCCGGGACTGTTTGAACAGGGAACAGCTTGGTTCTGTAGGGAATGGGATTGGGGGACATGGAGGTCCAATTTGGGTCCCACTTCAGAGCCCTAATAGAGATGGACACAGACATAATGTTGAGTCATTACCAGCATTCTGCTGCTGCTGCCACGTCATCATGACAGACAGTGACAAAGACTGTGATTCCCAAGTGGAACATTTATTTTAGGGATACAAGACAGATGCATCAATGACTTCATTTTCGCCTGCATATGCAATAGAGCTGAACTGACATTTTTTTTAACTCAGTAGTGACAATAAAAGATTACAATTATTAATACAAACTAGACCAGTACTCTTCCTTAACCACACAAGTCAGGAACTCTTTTGGGAAAGTTGGGAATACATGCTGCAATACTTGATGTGTAATTAAAAGTCCAGTTCCTGAGGAAAACATGTTTATATGCTGCTTTTACACCATTATGACAAATTGCTAAATAATTGCTGCCGCACCTAATACTGTGTCATCTCAGAACAATTTACCATGCTATTTATATTTATTTACTGCAAAGAGAGAAAAATACATATTTATGACTAATAAGAAAAGTTCTTCATTAGTCATACTTAGTCAGACACACACTTTTCACCTTTATTGTTTTCTTTATTCTTGCAATAACACTGTATGCGTGTTACATTTTGTGTAGAGCATTGGTTCCCAAACAGGTTTGGTCATGGACACATTTTTATGGGTTTTTTCTATTTTTTCTTTACATGAGGGTAGATACCCTCACAAAAACATGCAGTAATCCTGGTCTCTAGACTGCCTCCCCTGGCCAGCCAGTGCGTCTCATGGAGGGGACAGGAATAGGTAGTAATAATCTGTTTTTCCACGCACTACGTCCAACCAGGGAAACTCCCCCTGTCAGGTGAAAAGAAGGCAGCTTGGACTTCTCATTCTTTGAAGGAAGCATGAGGTAGTCTGCTGCCTCCCCAGGTTGGCGGAGGGTCTGTAGAAGTCCATCACATTTGGAATTGGCACTGGGTGGAAAAAAATGGGTTGCAAAATTGTGGGATAAAAAAAATAAAATAAAAGCAAAAACAAAATAGTAAAAATAACCAATCTGAAAGCTCATTAAAAAGTGGCATGCTGTGTGCTTGTAGGTCTAATTTTTCTCTACAACGGGGTCCCGGGCTATGATAAAGAGAGAGGATAAATTACGGGGGCGTGGCGCAGGCTGGTTCCGGAGGTTTGCACATGCGCAGTGTAAACAGGAACTGCTATGGTGGAATGTACCAGCAGAGGCGCTAGAATTACTGAACCTGAACTGAAATAATAAAAGAGAATACTATAATGCTTCTGTCTTTATTTTAAATATTATGTCAATTTAACTACTGTGTGGAGGGAAAAAGCTGTTTATAACAGACTGAAAGACAAGGGCAAATGCCCTACATGGAAATGTTTTGTATATTTTTCTTTTGTAGATTTTCCATATTGTTGATACTTGCTTTGATTGCAGTAGCCTACATGTGTTCAACTTGTATTTTTATGAAATTACAAAGAAACATGCATACTGTTTATTCAAGTGCTGTGGATGATATAAAACGTTTGAAAGGGGAAGAGTGATGCTGTTTAATTCACAACTACTCTGGAACTCATTATTTACATCACAAGTTATGGGATTTGTATCTAGCGCCTCTGCTGGTACATTCCACCGTAGCAGTTCCTGATTACACTGAGCATGTGCAAACCTCCGGAACCAGCCTGCGCCACGCCCCCGTAATTTATCCTCTCTCTTTATCATAGGTCCCGGGCAAATACTATAATATCTCTTTTTGGGTCACAAACGGAAACATTGGTGACCAGTGCTGTAGAGATCCTCACCAGTCTGATCTGAGAGCGACTTCTCCTAACGAAACAGAAGAGAATCAGAGCATTAATAATAACCCAGGCAGCAAACTCCCTTCCATTTTTAATAGAAACACAATAATGCATTTGCATTTATATAGTTCCTCCCAAGCTGCCAGCTAGGACCAGAGACAGCTGATTGTTATACCTGGAGGGGGGGGAAAATTAAGATAAGAGAATAATCCCGTGGATGGAAATGGCTTTGCTGGACGCAAGTTACCAGAGAGACAACCAGGTAGGCAGAATCTGCAAAGGCATGAGTTCTTGCCCGTCGCTGGTAATGAAACTGCCTCTGTCTCGGCATGGCTTTCTGTTTTCAATTTGTAGAAACACTGTATCGCATTGATCTTCTTCCAACCGCGCAGGATATTGTGTGCGTGATCTTGTAAGGATCAGGCAGACACGGACCGATTGCATAATGTGTTCTGGAGAGAGATAATAATGGGAGGATTAATCTACTGTAGGTACAGTACAGCGGGAGATGAAATGAACATCTACTGTTGGATTCGACTACACAAGGTTGCTCGTACTGTAATATTTAAACGACTGCTGTGGCTGATTATCATAATCTCACACGTGTACATACTGTATATGCCCTAGACCAGGGGTGGCCAACCTGAGGCTCGCGAGCCACATGCGGCTCTTCAGCTGGTTTCATGCGGCTCTTAAGGTGCTTCCACATGGAACCGTCAAAAACACTCAGCCTGGCGCACTCATGCATTCCCTATACCAGTGTTTTTCAACCTTTTTATACCAGGCCCCACCATTTATTCAGAATTTGAGCCACGGAGGAGCACCATTTGATGACATTTTAGCTCCACAGACACCAAAGCTAAAGATTTTGTTTACTTTTGTTAACATTCCAGGCTGGATTTCAAAGAAAACAAAACAGTCAAACATACAGATCAAAAATACCCTTAATCTTCTACATTCTCTAGTTGTGTAGACTTCTGTCTAACCAACTTTACATCATTTAGCCTGGGGACCACCTGGAATCGTCTCAGGGACCACTGGTGGTCCCCGAAACACCTGTTGAAAACCCCTGCCCTATACAGTGGTGCCCAGCCACTCGACCAAGGACTGATTCCTAGTCCACCGTGGAGGTGTAGGTGTATGTTTTTTGACTTGTCAAATACTTTTTTGGATTGTAAACAGTGTTTCTAAATTATGTCTATATGTTTTAATAGTGTGTCTTTGCATTGCGCACCTGCACACAAACGCACATGTTTATGGCAGGAGAGGGGAAACCTATTTGCGACCGTGACGGCCGTCGCAGCGGTTTTATAACCGTTGTGACCGTTTGATGTGGCTCTTTGCAGTAACACAGTGAAAAACGTGGCTCTTAGTCTGTGACCGGTTGGCCACCCCTGCCCTAGACTCTTTATGACATGAGCATATGGCCTAGATGGCAGCTAGCTGTGTTTGCATGCAAAGCCTTCCAGCAAAAAAGAGCTGGAATGCAGTGAGAGGCTGCTGCTGTTGGCGACAGCAGCAGGATAGTGATCTGAGCTGCCTGTGGTAATGGCGCCGTGGCTTTAATGATTTCCACCGTTCTGTCTTCTACCGTCTCCTCCCCCCCGTCGGGAGCACCAATGGATGACAGGAAACAAACAGCGCTCTGACACTTCCGCTAATTAGCATCATTAGCATACGGCCGTCATGTGGCTGGACAGTGGCATGACAGAGCTCTGAGAGAGGCTACAGCTGTGACCTTTGGTGGACAACACCAGCTGTCAGTAATTACCTGTGGACTTTGCCAGGAGAATGGAGGCTGGACTTCGTCGTCCTTGAGGACTCATTGAGCCAGTGTTGCAACTGCCCAAATCCCAAATGCACTTTTGTGGCACTTCCAAAATGCGCTAGAATGCGCTAGAGCAGTGGGTTTTCAACCATTTTCATACAGGGCCACTATTTATTCTGCATTTTAGCCACGGACGACCACCATTTGATGTTGAGTTTAGGAGATAAATGTTGGTCAAAATAGCAATTCTTCTACATTTTGTAAATGTGTAAATTCTTCTACATTTTCTAAATGTGTAAATTCTTCTCTTGGTCATTCTTGGTCATTCAGATGTCTAAATATAATTTAAGTCTTGAGAGCGTAAAATGAAACCAAATGGAACCGTAAGGGTCCATTTGGTTTCATTTTACGCTCTCAAGAGTTACAGATCTATAAGGGTCCATTTGGTTACCAATGGTTCTTTCTAGGAAGGAAGGCGGACTCTATCGTAGAAGGAAAAATGAGGGTTTTATCTCTGGCGCCTGTCAACCAATTTCGCCCAAATTCACCAGCCAAAAAAGCACTAGATTTTCCGCCAGGAGTTCATCACGACTGTTGGCGCCAAGTTGGCAACACTGCTCAGAGCCGCCACTGCCAGGATTCTCTGTGCCCTTTCTTTTTTCTTTTTTCTTTTTGTCCTTCCTCTTTTTTTAATGTACAGGAAGGGTTTTTTTTTTTTCTATGTTAGGAAACGGCTCAGCCACTAAAAGGCTATATAGTCAGTGGTTGGTTCTTTTCCCAAAGCAGTTAGGGGGAAAGCTGTTGTCCATAAGCTTGACCGGCTTTAGGCTGAGCTTTAACTAAAGCTATGAGGAAATGTAAATATGTGCTTGTGTGCATGCATGGCTGCCAAATTTTTGTGCACGCACGCGTACGTGTGCACGCAGCTGACGAATCATCAGACATTATTGTGGTGTTGTTGTGCAAATCCTGATTTTTTAAAGGTTCTCGTGGAAATTACCGCCATATTTCCATAAGTGCCAGCACAACCGGCGATAATTGCTTCTTGTTGTGGATTTCATGGACCTTTATATCGGTTCTTTGAAGATGGAGAGAGATGTTAAATACCTTGAGGATTCCTTTCATCTCTGAAGCACAGCTTGTTGTGTGTCTGCGAGAGGCAGAGCAAACCGTCTGTGTTTGGTGGCAAGAGGTAATTTGAAACATCAAAAAATTATGTTACGGTACATAGAGATGAATCAGTTTCTGGTCTCGGTGCATTAACCTTTTCTGTATTGTAATGCATTTAGCTATTGAAAAATAGCAGATCTACAAGCTCATCGCGCGCCACCGAGTGGCGCGCGATGAGCTTGTATCTCTGCTATTTTTGAAAAATCGTGAAAACGTGGTGCAAATCTTTGAATACATTCAGAAGCAAACATTTTTAACTCAAATCTTTGCTTCTGGGGTGATCCCTTTCAGATGGGGGTCTGCAGCCAAATATAGATAATTCTGGTGGTCCTTGGCATGATATATGTTGAGCATCACTGACACAGGAAAATAGATTTTTATCCCGGAAAAAAATGGAACCTATTGTCAGAATCTAGAATCTGGTGACATTGGAAACTAGAATCTAGAAACAAAAAGCTACAGTCTAGTGCCCGCCGGGAACTAGAAGCGAGCATTGGAAACTAGAGTCTAGCATCAGGAACTAGAATCTAGCGTCAAGAACTAGAATGTAGCACCAGGAATTAGAATGTAGCACCAGAAACTAGAATCATCATGTCAGAAATTAGAGTTTCATGTCTCATCAGAAACTAGAATCTAGTCAGGATAAAATGCATTAACCTTCTCTCTCTCTCTCTCTCTCTCTCTCTCTCTCTCTCTCTCTCTCTCTCTCTCTCTCTCTCTGCGTAGGAACATCGGTGATGAAGGTCATGGCGTCGGATGCAGATGACCCAACGTACGGCAGCAGTGCCAGGGTTGTGTACAGCGTTCTGGATGGGGAGAAGTTCTTCTCTGTGGAGAAACACACAGGTGAGCTGCTTTGATTTACCATGTGCATACATACACCCACCTCCCCTCCTCTCTCTATTAGTCTAAAAGATACTGCCATCTAAAACACAACTATTAGTCTGTAGCAAATACGTTGGATGCATTTAACTGGCAATCACCCCTGTGTTCTATTAGACACTTAAACCCACCATTAAATTCCACAAATAAAAAGCAGCTAATTGGACACGGACGGTTAAACCTCTGGAGGGTTGTAAGGTTGAATATTATCCCCCACATGCAGATAGTGTCAGTGTAGTAGAGACGTGTGTCTCCAGTCAGCAGATATACGGCTGAATTCCCTGCTGGTATTCTATTGGTGAAGGTGGATGTCAGGGATAAGGCCTGAGCCTCCATGTCTCTCTCTCAGGCACACAGACCAGCGTTGGTGTTGCCTGCAAATGGCCCCGCGGGAGAAAGCGCTAAACTTTTAATGATCCCTCTTTTTTTTTTCGGTCCCCTGCACCGTTTCCATTGTGCCATTGGCCCCGGTGCCGGGATGATAAATGGCTCTGCCTCGGTGGGGCTAGTAGCCGTTAGACCAGATCCAGTCTCACCACCTGACGGTGCCACAGAGGATAGGATTTTGAACTTGTATGTTTGGACGATATTAGATGATGTCATGCAATTATAATTTACTGGTCTATCCTATAGAGCTGCGCAGTCCCGTCCCTTTCATGATGTCGTCCGTGTTCCAGAAACGAAATCCTCATTCATTTTCGCGCCGCGGACAAAGCCAACTCGGGTTGTGCTAAATCATGACAACAAACACAACATTATCATGCAATATCTAATTAGCAAGAAGTAGGAAACGGCAGGATACAACACTTTTTGTTTCGCTTTCATCTTAGAAATTATTTGAATGTCCAAAAGATTGTGTGTGTCATCATGATTTGTCATGACCCGAGTTTGCTTTGTCGCGGCGTAATCGTCTCAATATGAATCATTTTCGAAAAGTCTATGAGAAAAATGAACAGGGAATCCGTTTCTGGAACAGGGGCTATGTCACGAGGGGGCGGGGACTGCGCAGCTCTATATGCTTCATAGTGTGCTAGTGCAGCGCAGTACCAGACGACTGAATTTCTTTGTGTGATTAGTAAAGATAAATTAATGAAAAATCCATCTAAAGCGAGGGGCCTTGAAATGAAAAAAGGTTCAGAATCACTGTCTCTGTAAAGAGTCAGAGACATCCGTCACATGTTGGATTGTTATGACAGCATCGAGGGTCTGTCTTTGTGTCGTTCTCGGTAAAGAACATTCTTCGGGGATTGTTTTGTTAGGATGGTATTTTGTATGAAGGCGGCACCACTCTTTGCAGATCATGTGTTTAGTTTGTCGAGAGACAGTATGATAAATTGAACAAAAATGAAACACTGCGGTAGTGCATTCACAGACCAAGTTCTGTTGAGGAAGAAATAGAGCTATCGTCATTTACATTTCATGGTCACTTCTATGTAGACTAGCTTTTCTCCCCCCAGCTTCTTAATAGCTAGGGTTTTGGCCTGGGTTTTTTGGCGTTTTTGACGTCCACATCGGTTTCCCCTGTGCCATGTACATGTATATGTTAATTTGCAGTCAACATGGAGACTATAATGAATATAAATCCTGTAACGGAAATTTTACATTCAAATACATGAAAAAATCGTATTATTCAATGCAGGGAGTTTGGGTTGAGAGGAGGGGGTGGTCGGATGAATCATAAATGCATCCCCTGTGGATGAAAGAGGACCATGTCATTTGCCTCCCTGCCTCCTCCTTAGCTCCGCTGCTGCATGAACTTTTGGCTACTCGCATACAAACATGCCCCAGAGCTACTGGGGGAGCCAAAATGTGACTGGAATCACTGAGTTGTGTGTATTCAAGCCAATGTACACCTCTGGGAGGAAGGGATGGAGGGTGGGAGGGAGAGGCAACAATAGATTTTCACATGGACAATCCAGGAGAGAGGGCAGAATGGAAATATTGTGTTAGCAGCACACAGTGAAGCCGCTATAACTTGTGTTTGCCAGCGCTGTAGGGCTGGCGGCGTGGTGACAGTGTGTATGACTGTGTAATATATTATTCCCACATGGAATGCAATGATATTATCATGTACTGTATCCAGAGCAGGGTTTTCAAACTTTTTTCGTACCAGGGCCCACTATTTATTCAGCATTTGAGCCGCGGACACCACTTGGGGACAATTTAAGCCTCACAGACCCCAAAGCGAAAGATTTATTTTTACTTTTGTCCACAATTCCAGGCTGTATTTGGGCAACAAAACAGTCAAACATACACATCAAAATGACCATTAAGCTTCTACATTCTCTAGTTGTGTAGACTTGGACTAATCAGATGGTGAATATTTTAACTCTTGAGAGTGCAAACACGAAAACAAATGTACCCGCAAGGGTCCATTTGGTTTCATGTTTACGCTCCAAATGGAAAATCTACACCCAAATCTACACAACTAGAGATCTAGGTTTGCTGTTATGTTTCCGTAATCCACCCTGGAATTGTAGATAAAAAAAGAGAAGAAATCTTTAGTTTTGGGGTCTGTGGGGCTAAAATGTCATCAAACGGTGGTCCGTGGCTCAAATGATGAATAAATAGTGTGCCCTTGTAGCAAAAAGGTTGAAAAAACCCTGCTTTATACCTACAGAAATGAAAGTTGACACTCACAGTTTTCTGCGATTGGACCCAGCAAGCTGACTTGCTATACTAGTTAGAGTACACACAGTGGGCGGTCACAGCCACCGATACACTGCAGTCATCTCTTCAAAAAATATCCAATTTCTGGAGGCATGGAGAGATTGTGATTGTTCTTTCCTTTTCAAACTCCGCAGAACTCTTTCCTCTCTTTGAAGTGTGAGACCGGTGTGGCTTAACGCAGTAGAGAGTCTGTTTTCAACTCAGGCACAGAGCCTGTTGAAATACAAACTAATAATGTGCTCCCCTGGCAGATTAAGGGGAAGCCATTGTGATTGTTTTGTCTACTCAAAGAAAGCCCCCACTGCTATAGGAGCATCCTGACGCAGGCTTGACTTTTACCGTTAGTGCCGTTGTCATGAAGCTTCATCCTGCCTATATATTATTAATTTTAATACAGCCCAGTCCTATAAGCACAGTGAAGAAAGAAAGAAAGAAAGAAAAAAAGAAAGAAAGAAAGAAAGAAAGAAAGAAAGAAAGAAGAAAGAAAGAAAGAAAAGAAAGAAAGAAAGAAAGAAAGAAAAAGAAAGAAGAAAGAAAGAAAGAAGAAAGAAAGAAAGAAAGAAAGAAAGAAAGAGGGGAGATGCTTCTTCATTTAAAGGGGAATTCCACCCATTTTCAATATTTTACTATGTCATTATTATACCTTAGAGGTGTCTGTGTGAACATAATGTTGTGTTTCTAGAATGGAGGTCTGGAAGAAAAAATCATTACATGGTGAAAGACAACTTGATGATGTCAAGTTGTGTTTCATTATGTTAATCCTTTTTTTTACTTTAGGAAAATTTTGAAAATGGGTGGAATTCCCTTTAAATATAACTGGAAACTGTTAAATTAAGTCCACTCACATCTATGTCAATTACATGGGACACGTAATTCTATTTCTATTTCTATTCTATAATTCCATTTTGATGTACTGTAGATATGGCACGCCGACTTCATCTCAAAAAGGTTGCCTCTACTCCAGGGCTAAGGCACGGTGAAGCGGAATGCACCGCTCTAGTGCATCTGCAATTTAGATGCATACAGTCTGGAGCAACTGAAGTTCTATCAGGAGCGAAATATAAATGTTTCCATCATACATTCTGGAACAGCGGAAGTTCTATCATAAATATTAAAGTCGCTGCCTCCTCCTGCACTTCCCTTTAAGATAACCTCTGTGTCTCCTGTATTTCGTCTGTCCTCTCGTGGCTCCGCCCCTCATCATCAGGGATCATCCTGACAGCTGTGTCAGACCTGGACGTGAGAGCCAGGACCGCTATGAACTGGTAGTCAAAGCCACAGACATGGCAGGTCAACTGGGAGGTCTCTCTGGCTCCACACGGTGACCATCGTCATCACCGACGTCAACGACAACCCGCCGCGCTTTCCTCAGAGTGAGTGACTCTGGCACGCACGCACACAGGCGCACACATTCATATTCTCACAGGGATACAGATTGAGAGAGCGGTGTCATCTTGTTGGGCAGAATAATTGTATCATCACTTTCAACTTAACATATAGTGTCAGACCCCGCAAAAGACCCAGCTGTAACATGCTCCACCACTTGAGGTCTACTGAGTTGGAGACCGGGGTTCGACTCCAGCCAGTGGTGAAAGTGGTTTGGAGTTCTTGCCAGAGCTATCAGAAATGAGTGTCCGCGACGCCCTGTGGGCCGAATTGGGCAGTGGCGCGTCCGGGTGGAGGACAAAGCTCCAATAGACCTAATAGACCTGGCACCGTGTATCAACACAATACAAACACATCAGGTCTTAAATCATTAGTGCAATTGTCTCTTGCAATGTGCAATGTCTTCATCTAAAGATATCATAATTCCCCTAAAGCAAATTAAATGGCATAAAACAAGCACACAATAAACAGCTTTTTGCTCATTTATTGCTTTTGGAAACCAAAGCATTTTGTGAATGGAGCAGAACTTACTGTATTATATTTTAACATTTAGATAGCTCCTCTGCACTCGACTGGCAAAGTCTTACCGGAGCAGTGCTCCTGTGCGCTCCCCAGTGTTGCCAACTCGGCACATTTCTCACTATATTTAGCTTTTTTTCAGACCCCTAGTGCCAAAAATAGTGAAAAGCTCTTGCCGGAAAATCTATTGCTTTTTGATTGATTGACAGGGGCCAGAGATAAAACCCTCATATTTCACCATTTTTCTTCCTATGACAGTGCTTTTCTACCAGTGGTCCCAGACTAAAATGATGGACAGTTGGTTAACCAGATGTAACTCTTTTAGAGCGTAAAAATGAAACCAAATGAGAATGTAGAAGATTAAGAATCTAGCGCATTCTATTGCATTTTGGAAGCGCCTCTAGTGCATTTTGGATTTTGGCAGTTTTGGCAACACTGGCACTCCCACTTTCACCACTGACTCCAGCTCAGGGTGCTAAATGTTAAATATTTATTAACCTACTATTACCATAGACAGTAGCAATCTAAAATTACTGATCTGCCTTTTTAGTTTAAATGTGATTTGTGGATCTTGGACTTCTATCAACACCAATCTCTGCCTTAAATTGTTTGCATAGAAAATGGGGCTTCTTTCACCAGCCTCTGTAGTTCTGAATTTGCAACAAACAAAACAGAGAGACATTTAGAGTACTGTATAGCTGGTCCCAGCGGGTGCTGAGTTCTGACTGTTAGACCAACCCAACTCTATACCGCTATTTGTTTACATCATTCCCCAACATGCTTTGACCTTATTTGTCGCAGATATGTTGATATCATTAGCCTTTGACCTTGTTAGCTTAGGCCTACCTCTGCCAAAATGGACACAACACACACACACACAACACCAACACACACACACACACACACACACACACACACACACCACCACACACACACACACCACACACGCACACACACACACGCACACACACACAAATATTATTATTCTGAGAGAGAGAGGGGGGGCACCACATATCAAAAATATTAGTCTAGTCAACTTGTATTGCTTGCTGTGTTACCTTAAATCAGGTTTTTGTGGAGCTGCAGGTGGTGTTCTCTATAAAAACAAGAAAAGAAAAAGTAGCAGGTGTCAAAAGTTGGCGCCAGGCAGTTATAGTTCAACATGAGTTGTGTATTGTGAGAACAGCATAATACTGTTCTCTGTTCTGCTGTGAACATGTTGACCACAGACCTCGCTTAACTCCTCCTGATCCGTTGATGTATTTTCCTTTTATTGCATTCTCTCAACCTTTCTCCTCTCTTTGACTTGTGATATTTCTTTCTCCTGTGTCCGTTTCATTCTTTGTCTTTCTGTTCCATCTTCTCCACATGCACTCTAACCTCAACCTCTTCTTCGGTCATCCGCCTTTCCCTCTCTTCTTCTTCCCTGTAAAACACCATCTTTATTTCTTGTCCCTCTGCCCTTCCTCCTTCCTTCCTCTGTTAACAGAGATTGTACCAGTTCTCTGTCTCAGAGGGGTCCCCGTGGGGACCTCGGTGGGCCGCGTGGTCGCCACCGACGCCGACATGGGAGAGAACGCAGAGATGAGCTACCTGATCAGTGACCAAGAGGGAGGGGAGCTCTTCAAGGTGGTCACAGGACCACAGACACAGGAGGCAGTGATCTCTGTTAAAAAGGTAAGGATTCTGTTCCTGTAGAGGAGTCCATTTCATTACAGCCAATAGTGGAACCTTTACTCTACTGCAGGGGTTTTCAACCTTTTCATACCAGGGCCCACTATTTATTCAGAATTTGAGCCATGGACCACCATTTGATGTCATTTTAGCCCCACAGACCCAAAACTAAAGATTTCTTTTGCTTTTGTCCTCAATTCCAGGCTGGATTTGGGAAACAAAACAGTCAAACATACAGATCAAAATGACCATTAATCTTCTACATTCTCTAGTTGTGTAGACTTGGGCTAATTCACATGATGAATATGTAACTCTTGAGAGTGTAAACATGAACCCAAATGGACCCGCAAGGGTCCATTTGGCGAATGCTGGTCGAGTGGCACACTGGAGATGTAGGCACACACCATTTCTAGCCAAGTGGGCAAAAAGCCAACTGGCATACAGGCAGTTAGGCACAAAGGTTATCTGGGCAATGGACCAGGGGCATACAGGCTATATGGGCATATGGACAATTGGGCAAACCGGATACTTAGGCATATGACTTTGATCTTGAAGTACCCCCCGGCCCCCATTGTGTGAGAGAGACAGTGAGAGACGGTCATGGCGTGAAATGGTTGAGAGAACCACTGCTCTGTCTGTCTGCCTGCCTGCCTGTCTGTCTCTTCTCTGTCTCTGTCTCTGTCTCTGTCTCTGTCTCTGTCTCTGTCTCTCTCTCTCTCCTCTCTCTCTCTCTCTCTCTCTCTCTCTCTCTCTCTCTCTCTCTCTCTCTCTCTCTCTCTCTCTCTCTCTCTCTCTCTCTCACATAATAAAGACACAACTTGAAAAATAAAGGACCAAAGTTAGTTCCTAAAATTAAATAAAACTGACCGAAGTTCGTTTTTCAAATATAATGGACCAAAGTTAGTTCTCCAAATTAGAAAAATTAAGTAAGTGTCAAAGTACATTTTTCAAATATAATGGACCAAAGGTAGTTTTCAAATCCTATGTGTGAAGGGCCTTTGGATGATTATTTTTAGAAGTAATAAGAGAGAAAAACTTTAGCTAATAATCTAGAACCTTGTTAAAAAGGGAAAAATGTTCTCCTTTAAACAGGATAGTTTCCCCCTATAAGTGATGCATGTCCACAGTTAAATGTATCTTTAAGTAAGACCCCCCCCCCCTCTCTCTCACACACACACACACACACACACCCACACACACACACACACACACACACACACACACACACACGTGTGGCGTGTGTGTGTGTAAAAAGTGGCACCTTTGTTTACAAATTATATATACACACGAAATCACACTAGTTCATTTACCTTAGTGGCAATGCAGGCGTTCCTCTGTGACTGTGGTCAATTGTTCGAACGAAAGCCTCCCCAACTTGCTTAACTGTGGCTCTGCAAGCTGTTCCATTTTGAGCCTGCAAACGTATAGAGCACCACAGAGTGTATGCAGTGTTTTCCGCATGCTCTTCTTCGTGTACGTGTACCCACAGTTGTCACCAAAAACATATATAACAAAATGCTTTATTGCTTTAAGTTATTCAATGCATACTGCAGATATGTGACATGATTCTCCACTTCTCAACATTCAATGCAAAGCAATAAAGCATTTTGTTATATATGTTATTTGGTTGACACTGTGGGTTACACGTACACGAGAAGAGCATGCGGAAAAACAATGCATACACTCTGTGGCGTTGCTCTTACGTGTGCAGGCTCAAAATGGAACAGCTTGCAGAGCCACTTTAAGCAGTTGGGGGCTTTCGTTCGAACAATTGACCACAGTCACAGAGGAACGCCTGGCATTGCCACTAAGGTAAATGAACTAGTGTTGTATTGTCTGTGTGTATAATATTAATTTGTAAACAAAGGTGCCACTTTTGAACACACACACACGCCACACGTGTGTGTGTGTGTTTTGTGTGTGTGTGTGTGTGTGTGTGTGTGTGTGTGTGTGTGTGTGTGTGTGAGCGAGAGGGGGGGGGGGGGGGTCTTACTTAAAGATACATTTAACTGTGGACATGCATCACTTATAGGGGGAAACTATCCTTTTTAAGGAGAACATTTTCCTTTTTAACAAGGTTCTAGATTATTAGCTAAAGTTTTTCTCTCTTATTACTTCTAAAAATAATCATCCAAGGGCCCTTCACACATAGGATTTGAAAAAACTACCTTTGGTCCATTATATTTGAAAAATGTACTTTGGACACTTACTTAATTTTTCTAATTTGGAGAACTAACTTTGGTCCATTATATTTGAAAAACGAACTTCGGTCAGTTTTATTTAATTTTAGGAACTAACTTTGGTCCTTTATTTTCAAGTTGTGTCTTTATTATGTGAGAGAGAGAGAGAGAGAGAGAGAGGATGAGAGAGAGAGAGAGAGAGGAATGAGAAAGGAGAGGAGATTGAGAGAGGAGAGAGAGAGAGAGAGAGAGAGAGAGAGAGAGAGAGACAGAGACAGAGAACAGAGACAGAGAAGAGACAGAGACAGAGACAGAGGACAGACAGCAGCAGGCAGACAGAGACAGGCAGTGGTTCTCTCAACCATTTCACGCCATGACCGTCTCTCACTGTCTCTCTCACACAATGGGGGCCGGGGGGGTACTTCAAGATCAAAGTCATATGCCTAAGTATCCGGTTTGCCCAATTGTCCATATGCCCATATAGCCTGTATGCCCTCTGGTCCATTTGCCCAGATAACCTGTGTGCCTAACTGCCTGTATGCCCAGTTGGCTTTTGCCCACTTGGCTAGAAATGTGTGTGCCTACATCTCCAGTGTGCCCACTCGACCAGCATTCGCCAAATGGACCCTTGCGGGTCCATTTGGTTTCATGTGTTTACACTCTCAAGAGTTACATATTCATCATGTGAATTAGCCCAAGTCTACACAACTAGAGAATGTAAAGATTAATGGTCATTTTGATCTGTATGTTTGACTGTTTTGTTTCCCAAATCAGCCTGGAATTGTGGACAAAAGCAAAAGAAATCTTTAGTTTTGGGTCTGTGGGGCTAAAATGACATCAAATGGTGGTCCATGGCTCAAATTCTGAATAAGTAGGGGGCCTGGTATGAAAAGGTTGAAAACCCCTGCAGTAGAGTAAAGGTTCCACTATTGGCTGTAATGAAATGGACTCCTCTACAGGAACAGAATCCTTACCTTTTTAACAGAGATCACTGCCTCCTGTGTCTGTGGGTCTGTGACCACCTTGAAGAGCTCCCCTCCCTCTTGGTCACTGATCAGGTAGCTCATCTCTGCGTTCTCTCCCATGTCGGCGTCGGTGGCGACCACGCGGCCCCCGAGGTCCCCACGGGGACCCCTCTGAGACAGAGAACTGGTACATCTCTGTTAACAGGAGGAAGGAAGGAAGGAGGGCAGAGGGGACAAAGAAATAAAGATGGTGTTTACAGGGAAGAAGAAGAGAGGGAAAGGCGGATGACCGGAAGAAGAGGTTGAGGTTAGAGTGCATGTGGAGAAGATGAGACAGAAAGACAAAGAATGAACGGACACAGGGGAAAGAAATATCACAAGTCAAAGAGAGGAGAAAGGTTGAGAGAATGCAATAAAAGGAAAATACATCAACGGGATCAGGAGGTGTTAAGCGAGGTCTGTGGTCAACATGTTCACAGCAGAACAGAGAACAGTATTATGCTGTTCTCACAATACACAACTCATGTTGAACTATAACTGCCTGGCGCCAACTTTTGACACCTGCTACTTTTTTCTTTTCTTGTTTTATAGAGAACACCACCTGCAGCTCCACAAAAACCTGATTTAAGGTAACACAGCAAGCAATACAAGTTGACTAGACTAATATTTTGATATGTGGTGCCCCCCTCTCTCTCTCAGAATAATAATATATGTGTGTGTGTGCGTGTGTGTGTGTGCGTGTGTGTGTGTGGTGTGTGTGTGTGTTGTGTGTGTGTGTGTGTGTGTGTGTGTGTGTGTGTGTGTGTGTGTGTGTGTGTGTGTGTGTCCATTTTGGCAGAGGTAGGCCTAAGCTAACAAGGTCAAAGGCTAATGATATCAACATATCTGCGACAAATAAGGTCAAAGCATGTTGGGGAATGATGTAAACAAATAGCGGTATAGAGTTGGGTTGGTCTAACATTCAGAACTCAGCACCCGCTGGGACCAGCTATACAGTACTCTAAATGTCTCTCTGTTTTTGTTGTTGCAAATTCAGAACTGCAGAGGCTGGTGAAAGAAGCCCCATTTTCTATGCAAACAATTTAAGGCAGAGATTGGTGTTGGATAGAAGTCCAAGATCCACAAATCACATTTTCAACTAAAAAAGGCAGATCAGTAATTTTAGATTGCTATTGTCTATGGTAATAGTATGGTTAGAAAAATATGTAACATTTAGCACCCTGAGCTGGAGTCAGTGGCGAAAGTGGGAGTGCAGTGTTGCCAAAACTGCCCAAATCCAAAATGCACTAGAGGCGCTTCCAAAATGCACAAGAATGCGCTAGATTCTTAATCTTCTACATTCTCATTTGGTTTCATTTTTTACACTAAAAGAGTTACATCTGGTTAACCAACTGTCCATCATTTAGTCTGGGGGACCACTGGTAGAAAGCACTGTCATAGGAAGAAAAAATGGTGAAATATGAGGGTTTTATCTCTGGCCCCTGTCAATCAATCAAAAAAGCAATAGATTTTCCGGCAAGAGCTTTTCACTATTTTTGGCACTAGGGGGGTCTGAAAAAAAGCTAAATATAGTGAGAAATGTGCGAGTTGGCAACACTGGGGAGCGCACAGGAGCACTGCTCCGGTAAGACTTTGCCAGTCGGAGTGCAGAGGAGCTATCTAAATAAAATATAATACAGTAAGTTCTGCTCCATTCACAAAATGCTTTGGTTTCCAAAAGCAATAAATGAGCAAAAAGCTGTTTATTGTGTGCTTGTTTTTATGCCATTTAATTTGCTTTATGGGGAATTATGATATCTTTAGATGAAGACATTGCACATTGCAAGAGACAATTGCACTAATGATTTAAGACCTGATGTGTTTGTATTGTGTTGATACACGGTTGCCAGGTCTATTAGGTCTATTGGAGGCTTTGTCCTCCACCCGGACGCGCCACTGCCCAATTCGGCCACAGGGCGTCGCGGACACTCATTTCTGATAGCTCTGGCAAGAACTCCAAACCACTTTCACCACTGGCTGGAGTCAGTCGAACCCCGGTCTCCAACTCAGTAGACCTCAAGTGGTGGAGCATGTTACAGCTGGGTCTTTTGCGGGGTCTGACACTATATGTTAAGTTGAAAGTGATGATACAATTATTCTGCCCAACAAGATGGACACCGCTCTCTCAATCTGTATCCTCCTGTGAGAATATGAATGTGTGCGCCTGTGTGCGTGCGTGCCAGAGTCACTCACTCTGAGGAAAGCGCGGCGGGTTGTCGTTGACGTCGGTGATGACGATGGTCACCGTAGTGGAGCCAGAGAGACCTCCCAGTTGACCTGCCATGTCTGTGGCTTTGACCACCAGTTCATAGCGGTCCTGGCTCTCACGGTCCAGGTCTGACACAGCTGTCAGGATGATCCCTGATGATGAGGGGCGGAGCCACGGAGAGGACAGACGAGAATACAGGAGACACAGAGGAGACACAGAGGTTATCTTAAAGGAAGTGCAGGAGGAGGCAGCGACTTTATATTTTATGATAGAACTTCCGCTGTTCCAGACTGTATGATGGAAACATTTATATTTCACTCCTGATAGAACTTCAGTTGTTCCAGACTGTATGCATCTAAATTGCAGATGCACTAGAGCGGTGCATTCCGCTTCACCGTGCCTTAGCCCTGGAGTAGAGGCAACTTTTTGAGATGAAGTCGGCGTGCCATATCTACAGTACATCAAAATGGAAATTATAGAATAGAAATAGAAATAGAATTACGTGTCCCATGTAATTGACATAGATGTGAGTGGACTTAATTTAACAGTTTCCAGTTATATTTAAAGGGGAATTCCACCCATTTTCAAAAATTTCCTGAAAGTAAAAAAAAGGATTAACATGGTGAAACACAACTTGACATCATCAAGTTGTCTTTCACCATGTTAATGATTTTTTCTTCCAGACCTCCATTTCTAGGAAACACAACATTATGTTCACACGACACCTCTAAGGTATAATAATGACATAGTAAAATATTGAAAATGGGTGGAATTCCCCTTTAAATGAAGAAGCATCTCCCTCTTTCTTTCTTTCTTTCTTTCTTTCTTTCTTTCTTTCTTTCTTTCTTTCTTTCTTTCTTTCTTTCTTTCTTTCTTTTCTTTCTTTCTTTCTTTCTTTCTTTCTTTCTTTCTTTCTTTCTTTCTTTCTTTCTTTTTTTCTTTCTTTCTTTCTTTCTTCACTGTGCTATAGGACTGGGCTGTATTAAAATTAATAATATATAGGCAGGATGAAGCTTCATGACAACGGCTCTAACGGTGAAAGTCAAGCCTGCGTCAGGATGCTCCTATAGCAGTGGGGGGCTTTCTTTGAGTAGACAAAACAATCACAATGGCTTCCCCTTAATCTGCCAGGGGAGCACATTATTAGTTTGTATTTCAACAGGCTCTGTGCCTGAGTTGAAAACAGCGTTAAGCCACACCGGTCTCACACTTCAAAGAGAGGAAAGAGTTCTGCGGAGTTTGAAAAGGAAAGAACAATCACAATCCTCTCCATGCCTCCAGAAATTGGATATTTTTTGAAGAGATGACTGCAGTGTATCGGTGGCTGTGACCGGCCCACTGTGTGTACTCTAACTAGTATAGCAAGTCAGCTTGCTGGGTCCAATCGCAGGAAACTGTGAGTGTCAACTTTCATTTCTGTAGGTATAAAGCAGGGTTTTTTTTTGTTTGTTTTTTCACCTTTTTGCTACCAGGGCACACTATTTATTCATCATTTGAGCCACGGAGCCACCGTTTGATGACATTTTAGCCCCACACCCAAAACTAAAGATTTCTTCTCTTTTTATCTACAATTCAGGGTGGATTACGGAAACATAACAGGCAAACCTAGATCTCTAGTTGTGTAGATTTGGGTGTAGATTTTCCATTTGGAGCGTAAACATGAAACCAAATGGACCCTTGCGGGTACATTTGGTTTCGTGTTTGCACTCTCAAGAGTTAAAATATTCACCATCTGAATTAGTCCAAGTCTACACAACTAGAGAATGTAGAAGCTTAATGGTCATTTTGATGTGTATGTTTGACTGTTTTGTTGCCCAAATACAGCCTGGAATTGTGGACACAAGCAAAAATAAATCTTTCGCTTTGGGGTCTGTGAGGCTTAAATTGTCCCCAAGTGGTGGTCCGCGGCTCAAATGCTGAATAAATAGTGGGCCCTGGTACGAAAAAAGGTTGAAAACCCCTGCTCTGGATACAGTACATGATAATATCATTGCATTCCATGTGGGAATAATATATTACACAGTCATACACACTGTCACCACGCCGCCAGCCCTACAGCGCTGGCACAACACAAGTTATAGCGGCTTCACTGTGTGCTGCTAACACAATATTTCCATTCTGCCTCTCTCCTGGGATTGTCCATGTGAAAATCTATTGTTGCCTCTCCCTCCCACCCTCCATCCCTTCCTCCCAGAGGTGTACATTGGCTTGAATACACACAACTCAGTGATTCCAGTCACATTTTGGCTCCCCCAGTAGCTCTGGGGCATGTTTGTATGCGAGTAGCCAAAAGTTCATGCAGCAGCGGAGCTAAGGAGGAGGCAGGGAGGCAAATGACATGGTCCTCTTTCATCCACAGGGGATGCATTTATGATTCGTCGCCCACCCCCCTCACCTCTCCCCCCCAAACTCCCTGCATTGAATAATACGATTTTATTCAATGTATTTGAATGTAAAATTTCCGTTACAGGATTTATATTCATTATATGTCTCCCATGTTGACTGCAAATTAACATATACATGTACATGGCACAGGGGAAACCGATGTGGACGTCAAAAACGCCAAAAAACCCAGGCCAAAACCCTAGCTATTAAGAAGCTGGGGGAGAAAAAAGCTAGTCTACATAGAAGTGACCATGAAATGTAAATGACAATAGCTCTATTTCTACTTGGTCTGTGAATGCAATACCGCAGTGTTTCACTTTTGTTCAATTCATCATACTGTCTCTCGACAAACTAAACACATGATCTGCAAAGAGTGGTGCCGCCTTCATACAAAATACCATCCTAACAAAACAATCCCCGAGAGAATGTTCTTTACCGAGAACGACACAAAGACAGACGCCTCGATGCTGTCATAACAATCCAACATCTGACGGATGTCTCTGACTCTTTACAGAGACAGTGATTCTGAACCTTTTTTTCATTTCAAGGCCCCTCGCTTTACTGTAGATGGATTTTTCATTAGTTTATCTTTACTAATCACACAAAGAAATTCAGTCGTCTGGTACTGCGCTGCACTAGCACACTATGAAGCATAAAGAGCTGCGCAGTCCCGCCGCCTCGTGACATAGCCCCTGTTCCAGAAACGGATCCCCTGTTCATTTTTCTCATAGACTTTTCGAAAATGATTCATATTGAGACGATTACGCCGCGGACAAAGCCAACTCGGGTCATGACAAATCATGATGACACACACAATCTTTTGGGGCATTCAAATAATTTCTAAGATGAAAAACGAAACAAAAAGTGTTGTATCCTGCCGTTTCCTACTTCTTGCTAATTAGATATTGCATGATAATGTTGTGTTTGTTGTCATGATTTAGCACAACCCGAGTTGGCTTTGTCCGCGGCGCGAAAATGAATGAGGATTTCGTTTCTGGAACACGGACGACATCATGAAGGGACGGGACTGCGCAGCTCTATAGGATAGACCAGTAAATTATATTGCATGACATCATCTATATATCGTCCAAGCATACAAGTTGAAAAATCCTATCCTCTGTGGCACCGTCAGGTGGTGAGACGTGGATCTGGTCTAACGGCTACTAGCCCCACCGAGGCAGAGCCATTTATCATCCCGGCACCGGGGCCAATGGCACAATGGAAACGGTGCAGGGGACCGAAAAAAAAAGAGGGATCATTAAAAGTTTAGCGCTTTCTCCCGCGGGGCCATTTGCAGGCAACACCAACGCTGGTCTGTGTGCCTGAGAGAGAGAGAAATGGAGGCTCAGGCCTTATCCCTGACATCCACCTTCACCAATAGAATACCAGCAGGGAATTCAGCCGTATATCTGCTGATGGGAACACACGTCTCTACTACACTGACACTATCTGCATGTGGGGGATAATATTCAACCTTACAACCCTCCAGAGGTTTAACCGTCCGTGTCAATTAGCTGCTTTTATTTGTGAATTTATGGTGGGTTTAAGTGTCATTAATAGAACAAGGGGTGATTGCCAGTTTTTTTAAAAAATAAAAAAAATTGCATCCACGTATTTGCTACAGACTAATAGTTGTGTTTTAGATGGCAGTATCTTTTAGACTAATAGAGAGAGGAGGGGGAGGGTGGGTGTATGTATGCACATGGTAAATGAAAGCAGCTCACCTGTGTGTTTCTCCACAGAGAGAACTTCTCCCATCCAGAACGCTGTACACAACCCTGGCACTGCTGCCGTACGTTGGGTCATCTGCATCCGACGCCATGACCTTCATCACCGATGTTCCTACGCAGAGAGAGAGAGAGAGGAGGAGAGAGAGAGAGAGAGAGGAGAGAGAGAGAGAGAGAGAGAGAGAGAAAGAGAAGGTTAATGCATTTTATCCTGACTAGATTCTAGTTTCTGATGAGACATGAAACTCTAATTTCTGACATGATGATTCTAGTTTCTGGTGCTACATTCTAATTCCTGGTGCTACATTCTAGTTCTTGACGCTAGATTCTAGTTCCTGATGCTAGACTCTAGTTTCCAATGCTCGCTTCTAGTTCCCGGCGGGCACTAGATTGTAGCTTTTTGTTTCTAGATTCTAGTTTCCAATGTCACCAGATTCTAGATTCTGACAATAGGTTCCATTTTTTTCCGGGATAAAAAATCTATTTTCCTGTGTCAGTGATGCTCAACATATATCATGCCAAGGACCACCAGAATTATCTATATTTGGCTGCAGACCCCATCTGAAAGGGATCACCCAGAAGCAAAGATTTGAGTTTAAAAATGTTTGCTTCTGAATGTATTCAAAGATTTGCACCACGTTTTCACGATTTTTCAAAAAATAGCAGAGATACAAGCTCATTGCGCGCCACCGAGTGGCGTGCGATGAGCTTGTAGATTGCTATTTTTCAATAGCTAAATGCATTACAATACAGAAAAGGTTAATGCACCGAGACCAGGAAACTGATTCATCTCTATGTACCGTAACATAATTTTTTGATGTTTCAAATTACCTCTTGCCACCAAACACAGACGGTTTTGCTCTGCCTCTCGCAGACACACAACAAGCTGTGCTTCAGGAGATGAAAGGAATCCTCAAGGTATTTAACATCTCTCTCCATCTTCAAAGAAAACGATATAAAGGTCCATGAAATCCACAACAAGAAGCAATTATCGCGGTTGTGCTGGCACTTATGGAAATATGGCGGTAATTTCCACGAGAACCTTTAAAAAATCAGGATTTGCACAACAACACCACAATAATGTCTGATGATTCGTCAGCTGCGTGCACACGTACGCGTGCGTGCACAAAAATTTGGCAGCCATGCACACAAGCACATATTTACATTTCCTCATAGCTTTAGTTAAAGCTCAGCCTAAAGCCGGTCAAGCTTAATGGACAACAGCTTTCCCCTAACTGCTTTGGGGAAAAGAACCAACCACTGACTATATAGCCTTTTAGTGGCTGAGCGTTTCCTAACATAGAAATAAAAAAAAACACCTTCTGTACATTAAAAAAGAGGAAGGACAAAAAGAAAAAAGAAAAAAGAAAGGGCACAGAGAATCCTGGCAGTGGCGGCTCTGAGCAGTGTTGCCAACTTGGCGCCAACAGTCGTGATGAACTCCTGGCGGAAAATCTAGTGCTTTTTTGGCTGGTGAATTTGGGCGAAATTGGTTGACAGGCGCCAGAGATAAAACCCTCATTTTTCCTTCTACGATAGAGTCCGCCTTCCTTCCTAGAAAGAACCATTGGTAACCAAATGGACCCTTATAGATCTGTAACTCTTGAGAGCGTAAAATGAAACCAAATGGACCCTTACGGTTCCATTTGGTTTCATTTTACGCTCTCAACACTTAAATTATATTTAGACATCTGAATGACCAAGAATGACCAAGAGAAGAATTTACACATTTAGAAAATGTAGAAGAATTTACACATTTACAAAATGTAGAAGAATTGCTATTTTGACCAACATTTATCTCCTAAACTCAACATCAAATGGTGGTCGTCCGTGGCTAAAATGCAGAATAAATAGTGGGCCTGGTATGAAAATGGTTGAAAACCCACTGCTCTAGCGCATTCTAGCGCATTTTGGAAGTGCCACAAAAGTGCATTTTGGATTTGGGCAGTTGGCAACCCTGGCTGAATGAGTCCTCAAGGACGACGAAGTCCAGCCTCCATTCTCCTGGCAAAGTCCACAGGTAATTACTGACAGCTGGTGTTGTCCACCAAAGGTCACAGCTGTAGCCTCTCTCAGAGCTCTGTCATGCCACTGTCCAGCCACATGACGGCCGTATGCTAATGATGCTAATTAGCGGGAAGTGTCAGAGCGCTGTTTGTTTCCTGTCATCCATTGGTGCTCCCGACGGGGGGGAGGAGACGGTAGAAGACAGAACGGTGGATTATCATTAAAGCCACGGCGCCATTACCACAGGCAGCTCAGATCACTATCCTGCTGCTGTCGCCAACAGCAGCAGCCTCTCACTGCATTCCAGCTCTTTTTTGCTGGAAGGCTTTTGCATGCAAACACAGCTAGCTGCCATCTAGGCCATATGCTCATGTCATAAAGAGTCTAGGGCAGGGGTGGCCAACGGTCACAGACTAAGAGCCACGTTTTTCACTGTGTTACTGCAAAGAGCCACATCAAACGGTCACAACGGTATATAAAACCGCTGCGACGGCCGTCACGGTCGCAAATAGGTTTCCCCTCTCCTGCCATAAGACATGTGCGTTTGTGTGCAGGTGCGCAATGCAAAGACACACTATTAAAACATATAGACATATATTTAGAAAACACTGTTTACAATCCAAAAAAGTATTTGACAAGTCAAAAAACATACACCTACACCTCCACGGTGGACTAGGAATCAGTCCTTGGTCGAGTGGCTGGGCACCACTGTATAGGGCAGGGGTTTTCAAACAGGTGGTTCGGGGACCACCAGTGGTCCCTGAGACGATTCCAGGTGGTCCCCAGGCTAAATGATGTAAAGTTGGTTAGACAGAAGTCTACACAACACTAGAGAATGTAGAAGATTAAGGGTATTTTTGATCTGTATGTTTGACTGTTTTGTTTTCTTTGAAATCCAGCCTGGAATTGTTGACAAAAGTAAACAAAATCTTTAGCTTTGGTGTCTGTGGAGCTAAAATGTCATCAAATGGTGCTCCTCCGTGGCTCAAATTCTGAATAAATGGTGGGGCCTGGTATAAAAAGGTTGAAAAACACTGGTATAGGGAATGCATGAGTGCGCCAGGCTGAGTGTTTTTGACGGTTCCATGTGGAAGCACCTTAAGAGCCGCATGAAACCAGCTGAAGAGCCGCATGTGGCTCGCGAGCCTCAGGTTGGCCACCCCTGGTCTAGGGCATATACAGTTTGTACACGTGTGAGATTATGATAATCAGCCACAGCAGTCGTTTAAATATTACAGTACGAGCAACCTTGTGTAGTCGAATCCAACAGTAGATGTTCATTTCATCTCCCGCTGTACTGTACCTACAGTAGATTAATCCTCCCATTATTATCTCTCTCCAGAACACATTATGCAATCGGTCCGTGTCTGCCTGATCCTTACAAGATCACGCACACAATATCCTGCGCGGTTGGAAGAAGATCAATGTGATACAGTGTTTCTACAAATTGAAAACAGAAAAGCCATGCCGAGACAAGGCAGTTTCATTACCAGCGACGGGCAAGAACTCATGCCTTTGCAGATTCTGCCTACCTGGTTGTCTCTCTGGTAACTTGCGTCCAGCAAAGCCATTTCCATCCACGGGATTATTCTCTTATCTTAATTTTTTCCCCCCCTCCAGGTATAACAATCAGCTGTCTCTGGTCCTAGCTGGCAGCTTGGGAGGAACTATATAAATGCAAATGCATTATTGTGTTTCTATTAAAAATGGAAGGGAAGCAGGGGAGTTTGCTGCCTGGGTTATTATTAATGCTCTGGTTCTCTTCTGTTTCGTTAGGAGAAGTTGCTCTCAGATCCGACTGGTGAGGATCTCTACAGCACTGGTTCACCAATGTTTCCGTTTGTGACCCAAAAGAGATATTATAGTATTTGCCCGGGACCTATGATAAAGAGAGAGGATAAATTACGGGGGGCGTGGCGCAGGCTGGTTCCGGAGGTTTGCACATGCTCAGTGTAATCAGGAACTGCTACGGTGGAATGTACCAGCAGAGGCGCTAGATACAAATCCCATAACTTGTGATGTAAATAATGAGTTCCAGAGTAGTTGTGAATTAAACAGCATCACTCTTTCCCTTTTAAACGTTTTATATCATCCACAGCACTTGAATAAACAGTATGCATGTTTCTTTGTCATTTCATAAAAATACAAGTTGAACACATGTAGGCTACTGCAATCAAAGCAAGTATCAACAATATGGAAAATCTACAAAAGAAAAATATACAAAACATTTCCATGTAGGGCATTTGCCCTTGTCTTTCAGTCTGTTATAAACAGCTTTTTCCCTCCACACAGTAGTTAAATTGACATAATATTTAAAATAAAGACAGAAGCATTATAGTATTCTCTTTTTATTATTTCAGTTCAGGTTCAGTAATTCTAGCGCCTCTGCTGGTACATTCCACCATAGCAGTTCCTGTTTACACTGCGCATGTGCAAACCTCCGGAACCAGCCTGCGCCACGCCCCCGTAATTTATCCTCTCTCTTTATCATAGCCCGGGACCCCGTTGTAGAGAAAATATTAGACCTACAAGCACACAGCATGCCACTTTTTAATGAGCTTTCAGATTGGTTATTTTTACTATTTTGTTTTTGCTTTTATTTTATTTTTTTTTATCCCACAATTTTGCAAACCATTTTTTTCCACCCAGTGCCAATTCCAAATGTGATGGACTTCTACAGACCCTCCGCCAACCTGGGGAGGCAGCAGACTAGCCTCATGCTTCCTTCAAAGAATGAGAAGTCCAAGCTGCCTTCTTTTCACCTGACAGGGGGGAGTTTCCCTGGTTGGACGTAGTGCGTGGGAAAAACAGATTATTACTACTATTCCTGTCCTCCATGAGACGCACTGGCTGGCCAGGGGAGGCAGTCTAGAGACCAGGATTACTGCATGTTTTTGTGAGGGTATCTACCCTCATGTAAAGAAAAAAATATAAAGGAGCCATTAAAAATGTGTCCATGACCCAGTCTACTGTTTGGGAACCACTGCTCTACACAAAATGTAACACACATACAGTGTTATTGCAAGAATAAAGAAAACAATAAAGGTGAAAAGTGTGTGTCTGACTAAGTATGACTAATGAAGAACCTTTCTTATTAGTCATAAATATGTATTTTTCTCTCTTTGCAGTAAATAAATATAAATAGCATGGTAAATTGTTCTGAGATGACACAGTATTAGGTGCGGCAGCAATTATTTAGCAATTTGTCATAATGGTGTAAAGCAGCATATAAAACATGTTTTCCTCAGGAACTGGAACTTTTAATTACACATCAAGTATTACAGCATGTATTCCCAACTTTCCCAAAAGAGTTCCTGACTTGTGTGGTTAAGGAAGAGTACTGGTCTAGTTTGTATTAATAATTGTAATCTTTTATTGTCACTACTGAGTTAAAAAAAAAATGTCAGTTCAGCTCTATTGCATATGCAGGCGAAAATGAAGTCATTGATGCATCTGTCTTGTATCCCTAAAATAAATGTTCCACTTGGGAATCACAGTCTTTGTCACTGTCTGTCATGATGACGTGGCAGCAGCAGCAGAATGCTGGTAATGACTCAACATTATGTCCGTGTCCATCTCTATTAGGGCTCTGAAGTGGGACCCAAATTGGACCTCCATGTCCCCCAATCCCATTCCCTACAGAACCAAGCTGTTCCCTGTTCAAACAGTCCCGGCTAATTATGTTAGGTTGGCAGTGTCATAAAGGTTCCATTGAAACGCTGAAGCTCCAGTTCTGTCGTTAGTGTTTCTCTTCTGTTACTCTCACCTGCTTCAGTCGTCTCTTCTTTCTGGCAAGTTAAGTCGCATCTGACCCCTGAGGCCTAGATCAGGACTGCTGAGCTCACAGCCATCTGCGTACTGCCAAACAGGCTTAACTCACTTTGTCCAGACTAGATTCTAGTTTCTAATGCTAGATTATAGTTTCTGACGCTAGATTATATTCCCCGATGACAGATTCAAGCTCCTGCCGCAAGATTGTAGTTTTGTTGCTAAATTCTAGTTTCTGACACTAGATTATAGTTTCTGACAATAGATTATAGTTTCTGACACAAGATTCTAGATCCTGACACAAGATTCTAGTTCCTCTGTTCCTGATGCCAGTTTCTAGTTTTTCTGGAAAAATCGATATTTCTGTGCCAGTGATAATCAACATATTTCATGCCAAGGACCCCAGGATTATCTATTATTTGGCTGTGGACCCCCATCTGAAAACGTGTCCACCAGAAGCAAAGATTGGAGATAAAAATGTTTGCTTCTGAAATATATTCATAGATTTGCACCTCATTGTCACGATTGTTCAAAAATAGCAGATCTACAAGCTCAATGCGCACAGTGGGCTTGTAGATCTGATATTTTTCAATAGCTAAAGTAATGCCTAGAACACCAAAACATGTTAAAGTACAGACATGGTTAATGTAGAAGTGGATAATGCTTATCTATTTCAATGAAGGATTCAATTACAGAGAGAACAATGTGTTCCTTACAACCATGTTAATAGTGTTATTGTTAGTTGTTGGCTGCTGTTTGCTGCCAGTTCTAATGACTGTTAGAAGGCCTCACTGCACGTGAATAAGCTACTAATGATAACACTAAGGGGTTATAAACCAAGTACTTATCACGTAAGTAACGCTCCACCGGTCAGTGAGTCGGAATAAGCTCTCTCTTTTTTCCAAGGCATTGGTTTCTTTCCAATGTTTGGGTAATGTATAACCGCAAAATAGACAAACACAGAATACCAATGTGTTGGATCAGGAGGAGGAGGAGAGGTAAATAAATATGGATTTTAATTAAAAACTGTACTTCTGGGGGCCATCTCCTGTGAAATAAAGTGGTGGAATATTTTTGCTTCGAGGGTGAGACCGTGATAGCTTTATATCGGCGTACGGCCGGTGCATGAGTTTAATTATATACAGCCTCGCCATGCCGCTTCAATTACGTGCCGCGGGAGACGGCTGTTTATGCATGAAATGTGTGCTCATCACCATACGAGCGTACACCGCTGTTCGCTGCTGCTTCGTCACTAAAAGGGATGGAGCCACACCGTGGCGGCAGCGTGCGACCGACTAGATCTAGAGGCTACCTAGTGGGGAGTGAGCTAGCGTTGACTAGTAGTGTCAGCCAATCAGTGTACTAGACTGGAGACTAGCTAGTGTGACAGATCAGCTCTAGCGTGCCGCAGCCTGGCGTAGAGCAGCCTCGTAAAGAGATTTGTGCCCATCTCGACTGGCGCGGCGGCGACACTGGCTCCGGCGGAGGAGGAGGAGGAGAAGGGGTAGAACGACTTTCTCTCCGAATTTCTCCAGCCCGTAATCTGTGGGACTGAGTGTTCCCGCCTGCATTATGGACCATTTAGTAAAGCCATAAAAGCTGAGGTGTTTTCACATGAAAAGTTATTTCTTCACGACTTCAATGCGCTACGTTCCTATAATCTCTCCACATAAATGCAAGAGAGTGAGAAAACTTGCCGCGTCATAAGGGCCAATGGCCTGTTTGCAAAAGGATCCTCTCTAGGAGATTTCTACTGGGATTTACTGTGATTTCCGGACTATAAAACCGCACCTGAATACAAACCGCACCAGCTAAATTTGGGGCAAAATACTGATTTTTCTATGTACAGAATAAGCCGCCCCCCAGACAACAAGCTTCATGTTAGAGCAGTGGTTTTCAACCTTTTTGATCCCAGGGCCCACTATTTATTCAGCATTTGAGCTACAGACCACCATTTGACAACATTTTCACCCCACAGAACCCAAAACTAAAGATTTCTTTTGGTTTTGTCCACAATTCCAGGATGGATTTTCGCAAACAGGCAAAACATAGAGATCAAATGACCATGACTTATTAATTAAGTGGTGCTAATTTAGATGGTGAATATCATAACTCTTGAGAGCGTAAACATGAAACCAAATGGACCCGCAAGGGTCCATTTGGTTTCATTTTTACGCTCTCAAAGAGTTACATCTGGTTAACCAACTTTCCATCATTTAGTCTGGAGGGCCCATCTGGAACCCTCTCATGGACCACTGGTGGTCCCCGGACCACCTGTAGAAAACCCTGTTAAAAAAAAAAAAAAAAAAAAAAATGTAAAAATCCATAGATTGGCTGCACCGTTGCAGCATGTGAAAAAAGTAGCGGCTTATAATCCGGAAATTACGGTATGTCTTTATCAGCCACTAACTTGTGTCTTTTGGATTATATCACACTTGCACATGCATGCATGCACGCACGCACACATGCATGCACACACACAAGCCACATGCATCTCTCTCTTCTGGGGTCGGAATCAATTATGTTTCCGACACCCTATATGCAGCTGTTCCTTCCTGGTCACATAAACAGAGGTGGTTGGCAGCAGCATTGTATTGATTGTATGATGTGTCTGCCTCATCACATTGCCCTCTCCTGTGATCCTGTTGCTCCACATGTCTCACCTATGGTTAGTACTGGATGACAAGCTGTCCAAATGGTGACTTTATGTCTCACCTGTGGTTAGTACTGGATGACAGGCTGTCTCCCATTCCCTTTAGCTAGGGTCACCTGCCGTAATGTTATTTAACCCTGCGAGACCCACAGACCCCAGCAGTTTTCTGCTAAGGAACTGGTGCTCCTGCTCATGTAAGGAGGTGAAATAAAGCCAGCTATGGGAGCAGCAGATCAGCACAACAAAGAGGAACTGAATCCGACGTGCATGGAGGTAGCAGTGGCCGTGAGCAAGAGTCGGAACAGACCCACAATGTCCTAAGTTAGAGCAAAGGCACTCAAAGCTCCACTAAAACATGACGGGATGTGAAATGGAGGAAACAAAAGCTACTCAACAAAAAACTGCTCAACAAAAAAAAATAAAGTGGAAACAAGAGGTGGACCATGGCTATGCTGTAGATCAGTGGTTTTCAATCTTTTTCATACCAGGGCCCAGTATTTATTCAGGATTTCAGCCATGGACCACCATCTGATGACATTTTAGCCCACAGACCCCAATCCTGAAGATTTCTTTTGTCCACAATTCCAGACTAGATTTCAGAGAAAACAAAACAGTCAAACATACGGTTCAAAATGACCATTGATCTTCTACATTCTGTAGTTGTGTAGACTTGGGCTAATTCAGATGGTGAATATTTTAACTCTTGAGAGTGTGTAAACATGACATCTGGTTACATCTGGTTAACCAACTTAGCTGGGGACCACCAGGAACCCTCTCAGGAACCACTGGTGATCCGGACCACCTGTTGAAAACCCCTGCTGTATATTAAAGAGTTACAGTTTGGATGCGTTCGCTAATATTCATTCATGCAGTCTGTCTGTAATTTATGTCCAAACATCTTTGATATCTTGACATTTTAACTTTATTATTCACACGCTCACTGCTCTGCTACACATGGCAATTCATTCGATGCACGTGTTAAGGGTCGTCCACAACTAGAATTATAATCATAATGATGAGCTGCGTTCACTAGTAATTAGTAATTTGCTAGTAATTCCTGTAATAATTATGTCTGCAACCTATGTCCACGAAACGTCTTCCATATTTATAGTACATGCTAAGCTTCTACTGCATGGCAATTCATTCACACCAAGAATACTAATTATACTAATGATCATGTTGATTAACTAACGTTCTATAACCACTAGCTGCATCGGAGCCTCAACATGGGATACTGATGACTTGTTGTTCAATATTCATACCGGTAGTTCATCATTCTAGTTAATGCTCTGGGTGTGGACGGCTCTCAAACCGCGCTGTATGCTCTGTTGCACAGAGAGGCAGATAAAGAAACCCAGAAGGGCATACTGTATGTTGACAGAATTCTGTATAAAGATGAGAGGTCCTTGAACACATTTCATATAGTCGAATGGATTTTCTTTTGAATGTTTTTTCTACTAGCAATAGAGTGTACTTGTAGAGAAATAAGTGGAGATCCAGGCAAACAAAATACAAAAAGAAAGAAACGTTTTTACATGTTTTGACCTATGCAGGTCTTTATAATGGAATAATAATAAAGTGTACTTATCTATCTCTCCACACACACCAACCAGCAGATACCTTTTTTACTGATATCTCATTCTCCCATGAGTCTCACAGCAGTGACATTTCCGCAATGCTTAATGTTGCTAAATGTTGTTTAATGTTATGCCCTGTAAAATTGGATGAGTTTCGATTATAGGCACAGCGTGTTGTGGTGAATCGTAACATCGCACCCTATAAATTGTGGGTAATTTACTGAAGAAAGGGGTCGTTAACATGATGACTACATCGGTTGTACACTGCAACAACATTTGTGTCACGTGTAATTTTGCGCTTGGAGTACGATACATTCTGAATGAGGGTTAGTCTTTCACGCACGAGTCTACAGATGCAGGATTCTGATAGAAGACGGTTTTCTATGTGTGTCGTGTGATAGGATCAATGCTTTTAATAGCTTTTCACAGTGCTTTTCCTTTACTTATACAGTACATCTGCAGAGTGGATATTTTCCTTCCTATACATATTCTACATGGACGGATTTTTCATTGTGCAGCTCCGTATTTCTCCAGATTTGTTTTGGGAGGAACCCTGATAACGTAGTCTAAAGGCAGTCTTACATGCACATAGATTAAAAAAATATCAAAAAACAATCATTATATATCATTGCCATGATTCTGTCCATCAATCTCTCTCTCTCGTCTCCCTGCTATAAAAAGGTTAAAATGTCACGTTAAATCTATAATCATGATGCATAACCTTGCATTTGTTTATAGCAGTGGTTTTCAACCAGTGGTCCAGGGACACCAGAGGGTTCCAGGTGGGCCTCAGCTAAGTTGGTTAACCAGATGTAACTCTTGAGAACGTAAAAATGAAACCAAATGGACCTGCAAAAACAGTCTATAAAACTTGAAGATACAGACCAAAATGACCATTAAGGTCATTTTGGTCTGTATGTTCTGTTTTGTTTCACAAATCCAGCCTGGTATTGTGGACAAAAGCAAAAAAGTCTATAGTTTGGGGTCTGTGGGCCTACAATGTCCATGGTCCTTGGCTTGAATGCTTAATAAACAGTGGGCCCTGGTATCAAAAACGTTTGAAAACCCCTGGTTTATAGGGAGTATACGTGAGTTGTTGCCATGTTTGGACTTCTCCGTTGGGGGGTGGGGGAGAACACCACTTCAAACATTTATAAAACTGTGAATTGTTTATGAGAACCCCACATTATAAGACACGTACTTTGTTTTGTCCTATGAAGGCGTAACACTGCAGACATGCAGAAAAAAAATAGACCACAAAGGATTCACACACAGCCTGCATGCTGCATCCGGTTCCATTGCTTATAGTGGCAGCGTCAATTCCATCCCCAGCAGGGGCGGATGCCCAGTCTGCCCCACCAAACATGATGGCATGCAAAACAACCAAGATATTTCAAATTAAAGTGCTTATATTTAAAAAGATTTAAACACTACCAGTGCTACTAACTAACTACAGTTGTGGCACCACTAAACCAACAGCATTTCATCATTGAAAACAGAAAACTCTCTGAATCAGACCTTTATGCATGCTGTGTGCCTGATGCAACATCGACAACAACTGCTGTTATTATTGATGCTTACTTGATTAATAAAAGTCCTGTAACCGAAAATGGTATGGGTGCGGCTTCATCCCGTGGCGCGAAGCCACACAGGCGAAGAAGCAGCCCCCTACCATTTTCTCCTGCCCCCTCCAATTGGGAAATGTTACATCCGCCCCTGGTCCCCAGTGTAGCCTGAGCCTGAGGCACTGCAGAAGTAAAAAAAGAAGAAGAGAGAAAAAAAAAAAAAACGAATCCCTGATGCTACCGCTATGTCTGTAGTTTCACACCTATCTCGAACTTTATAGATTTGCACATGCATTGCATTGCTATAAATAAACACTGACACACACTGACCTAGAAAATGTTTCCAGCCATCACAATGAAAGCAACGTGTCATATATAATGCAGTGCAGGTGGTGCAGTGTTTTCTCATCTTCCGTGTGTACCACTTTCAAAAGGTAAATCATGTCCTCGCGTCCCGAAGCATTTATCCAACCACACAGAGCTCACCCGATGGACCTTTTAGCTGTTCCACCTCCTACTACTGTATACCGTATGTTTGGCCTTTACAAACTGCACAGGTCTAAGTGGACTCCATGAATACTATCCAACCATTCAGTGGACCGCGGGGCTTCGTCAGCGCTTCGTACATTAAGAGCAATTTGAAAAGTAAAAGCCTCGTCCTCGTTTAAAATGACAGGACCAGTGCCTCTCCATCAGCCCAGCTTTTAACATGAAGGTGATTCACTGTACATTACGGTCGCGTATGCTTTTATTTGGAGAAGAAAAAGGGGAAAGATGAGGACCTTGAGGACAGGCATCATCAGTTAAACAAGGCGAAACGAAAACAGCTCTTGAATGATATATAAACAACTTTTTTACAATTTTTTAGAGGTGGATGCCAATCAAACAGACAGGCAGCCAGGCCACTGCCACTGAACAGTCTCAGTAGAGAGAGTGTGTGTCATGCACGGCGAGACACGAGAGACACCAGAAGCGAAAACGAATATGCCAAGGCAGCTTCCTGATTACTTTCCTATCACAATGGCGCATGCCATACTATTGGCCATGAAGCAAACTGGGCATATAGCACTATACTGTGGGCTATGATGCTTGCAAACAAACTGCTGCATGTCTACAGCTGGCGAAACACAACCTGGCCTCACATCGATGGGTTCTTTGTCCGATCAGTTTGAACACAATCGTTACTCTTAAATCTGTGGAATTGATTGGCCCAAGTGTGATGTCACCACTACAAAGCAATTAGATCAATGCTTGATCTAGCGTCAGATAGAATTCACAGAAGTTGCAGTAAACAACAAATTTACACTATGGATTTGTCATTACTTCCTGCAAGCAAAGACGACGTTAACAAACTAATTAATAAGATCAAATAGGCGCACAATAGTAGCCACTGAAACACATTTACTGCTATACATGGTTAAAGATCTATTCTATTCCATCCATTCTTACAATGCTGTTCTTCCACATTTCAGACTATTTTGTATAATTCAACTAGGCATTCATTTCCCTGCCTCCTCCTCACCCTGCAGGCACTGCAGAGCTGCATAGAAAACCTGTCTATACTCTGAAACTCCTAATGAAGCACACCCATCAATTCACCTGTTGGTGCCATCAGTCCTGCAATGTGAAACAGGTTAAAAACAACAAGTAGGCAACATGAAACAGCTACAAATAACAAGTGAGTAACGTGGAAAAAAAGCTACAAACAACAAGTAAGCAACGTGAAAAAGCTACAAACAACAAGTAAGCAACGTGAAAAAGCTACAAATAACAAGTGAGCAACGTGAAAAAGCTACAAATAACAAGTGAGCAACGTGAAAAAGCTACAAACAAGTGAGCAACGTGAAAAAGCTACAAATAACAACTGAGCAATGTGAAAAAAGCTACAAATAACAAGTGAGCAACGTGAAAAAGCTACAAATAACAAGTGGGCAACGTGAAACAGATACAAATAACAAGTGGGCAACGTGAAACAGATACAAATAACAAGTGGGAAACGTGATACAGATACAAATAACAAGTGGGAAATGTGATACAGATACAAATAACAAGTGGGAAATGTGATACAGATACAAATAACAAGTGGGAATGTGATACAGATACAAATAACAAGTGAGCAACGTGAAACAGATACAAATAACAAGTGGGAAATGTGATACAGCTACAACCAGCAGGTGAGATGTCTAGCTCTCTGGTTAGCGTACATCAGCCTGTCCACACTCACATACAAACACGCGCAAACACGCGCGCGCACAAAGGACGCACGCGCGCGCACCACACAAACCACACGCGCGCACGCGCACACACACACACACACAACACACGCGCACACACACACACACACACACACACAACACACACACACACACACACACACACACACACACACCACACACACACACACACACAACACAACACACACCCACACACACAAACACCACAATGCCAAGTGACACCATTAGCATGGTTTAAAGTAGCCTTACCGCACCTGTTTTTCATCAAGGTTACAGTACGTTCTAACAGCTGGCAGCAGCCGGTGTATTTCCCAGAAGTACATTACCGGTATTTGTCCTTCAGAAACATGAAAAATGTTACATTTTGGTCCAGCGATACTCATTCTAATTCATGTGTTGCTTTGTTTACCCTCCATCCAGAACAGCCATATCTTTACCTTACATACAGTAACGACAGGAGGAGATTCATATGGTCCAGAGTTACCGTTGTTGACCCATTGTGTCCTGTCTAGATTTCTAGTTTCTGAATAGCATAATATTCAAAGATTTGCACCACGTTTTCACGATTTTTCAAAAATAGCAGAGATACAAGCTCATAGCGCGCCACTCGGGTGGCGCGCTATGAGCTTGTAGATCTGGTATTTTTCAATAGTTAAAACATAATGCTTAGAACACCAAAACGCGTTCCGTACACCAGGGGTCGGCAACCTAGGCACGCGTGCCAACGATGGCACGCCGGGTGGTATCGGCTGGCACGCGGCCAGATTCTGGGAGAAGTTTTTTTTTTTTTTTTTTCCTCAGTAATAAAATAACTGCATTCCTCAAGAATATGCACATTGTAAAATAAAGATTATACTGCAGTATTTGCACTAAGTCTTCAAAACGCAAATCGCAAATGGCGGCGATTATTCATTAATTTATTAATTTAATCAATATCAACCGGAGCGAGTCTGCTCCTGCTAATGACACTTCTGCGCTGCGCTCTGCATTCTGGCCAATCACAGTGACTTGAGTCTGCAGTTGCTGTGCACGCGGAGCCCAGTCCAAGTTGTTCTCCTCCGAAAACAGTAGTTATCCTTCTGTTCTAATCTTACTCGCGTTGCTGCTGGTTGGTTCGGTTGCTGGTCACAGCAGCGGTAATACATGCCGTCTGTCTGCCCTGCAGAGCCCGTTAGTATGGTCGCGTCTTGAGTGGCTTATACACTTAATGTTAGCCCCTATCCGTCTGTCCGTTGAATATTGTTAGCACAGAGGCTTGCAGCCTCTGTGTATCCTGTTAGTTCTGTTAGCTAACAGGCTAACTATCATTGTGTATTTCAAACGCAGAGGCTACTCTCTCTCTCTCTGTGTGTGTGTGTGTGTGTGTGTGTGGGTGTGTGTGTGTGTGTGTGTGTGTGTGGTGTGTGTGTGTGTGTGTGTGTGTGGGTGTGTGTGTGTGTGTGTCGCGATGAAAACGGCCCGCTTTGTTTGAAGGGTGACCAGATGTCCCCGTTTCTGTGGGGCAGTCCCAGGGTGACCATATGTCATTCTTTGCTTGGACAGTCCCTCATTTCAAAGACTTTTAAGTCATCCAACAAATTGAGACTACCGTGGTCAATTTCCTAATAGCCCCTATGATTGGCTTTCTGTTGTAGTTCTCTCACTATCCCTTTTCATGCCAGATATGTTTCTTGTTATTTTAACAGGCTTAAAACATAAGGACCAACATGAATAAATAACAAAATGATGGGCACTATTAGGAATATGTATGGACAATATGGAATGAGGGATTTTAATACCAACTTAAGTAATATGTTGCTACCCCAATTAACTGTCCCACTTTACCCTCACATAGTAATAGGCTACTTCTGTCCTTCAAATTAACAGTTTCGGTCACCATGAGTCTGATTAATCAGTCCAATGTGAAAGAAAAAATATCTATCAGTCTGCCTGTTCTGATAAGAAATAAAATATGCCTAGCATGACGTATAACTGCAGAATGGCCATTAAAATATGTGAAAACGCTGAAAACGCGCTATTTATTGACTATGGAAATTTATTGTTATTTTTTACTGTGGCACTCGGAGTGTCAAGGAAAAAAATCATGGCACTCCATGTCAAAAAAGGTTGCCTACCCCTGCCGTACACTAAGGGTTTAAATGTAGAGTGATGGAAAGGATTAGTGACCCTGAGACACCCATTAAAACCATGAAAGGATCTGCGTCAGCTTACATTGAAAAATATCAGATCTACAAACTCTTGTAGATCTGCTTTTTTTTTTAAGATCTCAAAAATACATGCAAATCTTCTTTTAACGTAAACATTTTCATCTCAAACCTTCTGGGGTTGAACACGAGTGTGATACAGCACCCACATGTTTTACTAAAAACTGATTAATCAAGCCCACCGGTTTTAAGGGCGCACACGCACACACACACACACACACACACACACACACACACACACACACACACCACACACACACACACACACACACACACACACACACACACACACACACACACACACACACACCAGTGAAAAGAGGTGCTGGACTAAGCGGTAAGCTGTTCTATTACCTCATTAGGCCACCCTATGTTTTAAACATGACCACTTAGCATGTAAATTAATAGACTGTGAAGTGAAGAGGTTTGAACAGGAGGAGGTGATGAAGGAGAAGTTGATGTGTATTAACATTCACTAACATTCTCTCTCTCTCTCTCTCTCTCTCTCTCTCTCTCTCTCTCTCTCTTCTCTCTCTCTCTCTCTCTCTCTCTCTCTCTCTCTCTCTCTCTCTCTCTCTCTCTCTTCTGGTTTTGCATTGTCTTTGTCTCGTGTGCTTTCAGTTAGCTTTAGTTATTGTTATCTGTTATTATTTTTATTTACTTTTTGGGGGAGCAGGGGGGGTCAACTATTTTATTGCTTCCCATCTGTTTCGCCCATTCCTCTTTCTAAGAAAGCAGTGTAGGCAGAGAACGCTTGGATGCTTCAGATCATGCTGAAGAAGCAGAAATTAATTCTAATCAGGCCGCAAAGAGCCGTTCCTGCATCTGGTAGTCTGTAGCTCACCCACACACACACACGCACGCACGCACGCACGCAAGCACACACACACACACAGTACTGTCCCACATACATGGTTCCATGCACGCGCACACATGCACAAGCACACAATAGCACAGAATAACATTCTTCTTAAATTTTAAGCCTACGGTTTGCTTTTGTAAAACTGTGCTGTCGTTTGACAACCCTCCAGGACCGAACTGCAGTCAGTGTTGCCAACTTGGCGTATTTGTCACTATATTTAGCTTTTTTCCAGACCTCCCCCCTAATGCCAAAATTAGTGAAAGCTCCAGGCGGAAAATCTAGTGCTTTTTTGCTGGTGAGTTTTGCTGGGGGCGAAATTGATTGACAGGCGCCAGAGATAAAACCCTCGTTTTTCACCATTTTTTCCTCCTATGATAGAGTCCTCCTTCCTTCCTAGAAAGGACCATTGGTACCCAAATGGAGCCTTATAGATCTGTAACTCTTTAGATCGTAAAACGCTCTCAGGAGTTAAATTATATTTAAACATCTGAATCACCTAATTTTCACGAATCTACACATTTATAAAATGTTGAAGAACTGCTATTTTGACCAACATTTTTCCAGTTTATTTCTCCTAAATTAGTCTGAGACACTACACTCAACATCAAAGGATGGTCCTCCGTGGCTAAAATACAGAATAAATAGTGGGCCCTGCTATGAAAATGGTTGAAAAAAAAAAAAAACAAAAAACACTGCTCTAGCGCATTCTAGTGCATTTTGGAAGTGCCACAAGTGCATTTTTTTGCATTTTGGGCAGTTGACTGTTGCAGTCTACTGTACATCCTTGGACAGAGGGTTGAGATCTCTTAACAAGGTGCTAACAACCCCAGAACCTTACAATCTATTATTATTACCTGCTTTTCTTCCCCTGTCAATCGAGATGACAGATAAGATGTGCTACTCGAGCTCACAGCATAGCAAAGAAAGAATAATAATCGAGATGAAAGGCTTTTTTGTCTGCAAGAGTGCAAAACATGACATTTGCACCGTGTGAATGGTTTGGCTCATTCAGAGTGCTCTCATCATCACATCCTGCTCTTCCTCGTGTGTCACTTTGCTCTTATCCATTTATCTATTAATGATGGGTGAGGAGGAGGCCACGATGCTCATTAGAGAGCAGAGCAGAACACTGAAAACCCCCTGCTTCAAACATACTGTACTGTACATCTGTCTACTGTATAATGGATACCTATTAGTACCTAATACACACAGTACAGTACAGTACAGTACAGTACAGTACAGTACAGTACAGTACAGTACAGTACAGTACAGTACAGTACAGTACAGTACAGTACAGGCACTTCAATTACTTGTCAACTCTGTACCTTAAAGGGGTAACTTTTACATTATAACAATCTTAAAGAGAGGATGCCATGATTTTTGTTTTTTTTCCAATTTTGTACATATTTAAGAAGTGACAGTATGTAAATAGATCCCTTTGTGTGTTTTTCTATGTCTTCCTTTGTATTTAGGGTTTCTTCCTGGGGGCTGAACCTTTCCAGTCAAACATGCAATGAAAATTAAAAAAACATCCGAAGTCTACAATTAGAAAAACTATAGAAGAATGGCCATTTCTGATCTATGTTTGCTGTTTTGGGTCTGTGGGGCTAAAAAGGTCATCAAAATGGTGGTCCGTGGCCCAAATGCTGAATGAATACTGGGCCCTCGTATCAAATGTTTGAAAACCACTGCTTTAAACCACATGAACCCATTGCTTTTCTGGGCATGTCATAAAGGCGGACATTTTGACCTAAACAAACTTGCAGATTGCCTGTTTTTAAGAGATTTTTTTTGTCCAAGGCCCAGGACCAACGAAACAGGAAATCACAAACACAAACCGTTGTACTTAATGCTTACCTATGGGCGATAGTTCTGGCACGCTTCCGATGTACGGCCCCTCCAGGAACTGGGGCTCGCTGTCGTTGATGTCCTGTACTTGATGACGAACTCGGACTCGGGTTCCAGCGGGGCGTCAGAGAAGCGGTCTCTGGCCTGAGCGCGCAGCGTGTAGAAGGCCTTCTCCTCGCGGTCCAGGCGCTCCGTGGCGTGGATGTCTCCCGTCAGCTCGTCCAGGAGGAAGATGGTTCCTGCTCCCTCCCGGAGATGGTGTACCTGATGTTCCCTCGCCCTCGTCGAGTCTGTGTGGATCTGGAAAAAATGGATGCGAAAAAAAGGTTGAAATCCTGCGCTGTTTCCTAACA
>CM076971.1:45390514-45430774 GCA_039105355.1 Benthosema pterotum
TTTTTTTAATTTTATTTTAATTGAAAATTTGAAACTCTAATAATAAATTCTTAATTTTCAGACGGGGTCCACAGCACAAATTTAGAAAATTCCGGGGGTCCTTGGCATGAAAATATGTTGAGCATCACTGACAAAATAACAGATTTTTCAGTAAAAAATAGAAGCTAGTATCAGACTAGGATGTAGACTCAGAAACTAGAATCTTCAGTCAGAAAACTAGAATCTGGAGTCAAAAACACTAGAATCTGCAGCCAGAAACTAGAATCTGCAGCCTAGCGCCAGAAACTAGAAGACAAAATGGTTTAAATTCCACAAATAAAAAGCAGCTAATTGGACACGGACGGTTAAACCTCTGGAGGGTTGTAAGGTTGAATATTATCCCCCACATGCAGATAGTGTCAGTGTAGTAGAGACGTGTGTCTCCAGTCAGCAGATATACGGCTGAATTCCCTGCTGGTATTCTATTGGTGAAGGTGGATGTCAGGGATAAGGCCTGAGCCTCCATTTCTCTCTCTCAGGCACACAGACCAGCGTTGGTGTTGCCTGCAAATGGCCCCGCGGGAGAAAGCGCTAAACTTTTAATGATCCCTCTTTTTTTTTCGGTCCCCTGCACCGTTTCCATTGTGCCATTGGCCCCGGTGCCGGGATGATAAATGGCTCTGCCTCGGTGGGGCTAGTAGCCGTTAGACCAGATCCACGTCTCACCACCCCTGACGGTGCACAGAGGATAGGATTTTTGAACTTGTATGTTTGGACGATATATAGATGATGTCATGCAATATAATTTACTGGTCTATCCTATAGAGCTGCGCAGTCCCGTCCCTTTCATGATGTCGTCCGTGTTCCAGAAACGAAATCCTCATTCATTTTCGCGCCCGCGGACAAAGCCAACTCGGGTTGTGCTAAATCATGACAACAAACACAATATTATCATGCAATATCTAATTAGCAAGAAGTAGGAAACGGCAGGATACAACACTTTTTGTTTCGTTTTTCATCTTAGAAATTATTTGAATGTCCCAAAAGATTGTGTGTGTCATCATGATTTGTCATGACCCGAGTTGGCTTTGTCCGCGGCGTAATCGTCTCAATATGAATCATTTTCGAAAAGTCTATGAGAAAAATGAACAGGGGATCCGTTTCTGGAACAGGGGCTATGTCACGAGGCGGCGGGACTGCGCAGCTCTTTATGCTTCATAGTGTGCTAGTGCAGCGCAGTACCAGACGACTGAATTTCTTTGTGTGATTAGTAAAGATAAATTAATGAAAAAATCCATTCTAAGCGAGGGGCCTTGAAATGAAAAAAAGGTTCAGAATCACTGTCTCTGTAAAGAGTCAGAGACATCCGTCACATGTGGATTGTTATGACAGCATCGAGGCGTCTGTCTTTGTGTCGTTCTCGGTAAAGAACATTCTCTCGGGATTGTTTGTTAGGATGGTATTTTGTATGAAGGCGGCACCACTCTTTGCAGATCATGTGTTTAGTTTGTCGAGAGACAGTATGATGAATTGAACAAAAGTGAAACACTGCGGTATTGCATTCACAGACCAAGTAGAAATAGAGCTATTGTCATTTACATTTCATGGTCACTTCTATGTAGACTAGCTTTTCTCCCCCCAGCTTCTTAATAGCCAGGGTTTTTTGGCCTGGGTTTTTGGCGTTTTGACGTCCACACCAGTTCCCCTGTGCCATGTACAGTATATGTTAATTTGCAGTCAACATGGGAGACATTTAATGAATATAAATCCTGTAACGGAAATTTTACATTCAAATACATTGAATAAAATCGTATTATTCAATGCAGGGAGTTTGGGTTGAGAGGAGGGGGTGGGCGGACGAATCATAAATGCATCCCCCTGTGGATGAAAGAGGACCATGTCATTTGCCTCCTCCTCCTCCTCAGCTCCGCTGCGCATGAACTTTGGCTACTCGCATACAAACATGCCCCAGAGCTACGGGGGGAGCCAAAATGTGACTGGAATCACTGAGTTGTGTGTATTCAAGCCAATGTACACCTCTGGGAGGAAGGGATGGAGGGGGAGGGAGGGAGAGGCAACAATAGATTTTCACATGGACAATCCCAGGAGAGAGGCAGGAATGGAAATATTGTGTTAGCAGCACACAGTGAAGCCGCTATAACTTGTGTTTGCCAGCGCTGTAGGGCTGGCGGCGTGGTGACAGTGTGCTGACTGTGTAATATATTATTCCCACATGGAATGCAATGATATTATCATGTACTGTATCCAGAGCAGGGGTTTTCAACCTTTTTTCGTACCAGGGCCCACTATTTATTCAGCATTTGAGCCGCGGACCACCACTTGGGGACAATTTAAGCCTCACAGACCCCAAAGCGAAAGATTTATTTTTACTTTTGTCCACAATTCCAGGCTGTATTTGGGAAACAAAAACAGTCAAACATACACATCAAAATGACCATTAAGCTTCTACATTCTCTAGTTGTGTAGACTTGGACTAATTCAGATGGTGAATATTTTAACTCTTGAGAGTGCAAACACGAAACCAAATGTACCCGCAAGGGTCCATTTGGTTCATGTTTACGCTCCAAATGGAAAATCTACACCCAAATCTACACAACTAGAGATCTAGGTTTGCCTGTTATGTTTCCGTAATCCACCCTGGAATTGTAGATAAAAAGAGAAGAAATCTTTAGTTTTGGGGTCTGTCTGTGGGGCTAAAATGTCATCAAACGGTGGCTCCGTGGCTCAAATGATGAATAAATAGTGTGCCCTGGTAGCAAAAAGGTTGAAAAAACAAACAAAAAAAAACCCCTGCTTTATACCTACAGAAATGAAAGTTGACACTCACAGTTTCCTGCGATTGGACCCAGCAAGCTGACTTGCTATACTAGTTAGAGTACACACAGGGGGCCGGTCACAGCCACCGATACACTGCAGTCATCTCTTCAAAAAATATCCAATTTCTGGAGGCATGGAGAGGATTGTGATTGTTCTTTCCTTTTCAAACTCCGCGCAGAACTCTTTCCTCTCTTTGAAGTGTGAGACCGGTGTGGCTTAACGCTGTTTTCAACTCAGGCACAGAGCCTGTTTGAAATACAAAACTAATAATGTGCTCCCCTGGCAGATTAAGGGGAAGCCATTGTGATTGTTTTGTCTACTCAAAGAAAGCCCCCCACTGCTATAGGAGCATCCTGACGCAGGCTTGACTTTCACCGTTAGAGCCGTTGTCATGAAGCTTCATCCTGCCTATATATTATTAATTTTAATACAGCCCAGTCCTATAAGCACAGTGAAAGAAAGAAGAAAAAGAAAGAAGAAAGAAATGAAAGAAGAAAGAAAGAAACGAAAGACAAAGAAAGAAAGAAAGAAAGAAAGAAAGAAAGAAAGAAAGAAAAGAAAGAAAGAAAAAGAAGAAGAAAGAAAGATAAGAAAGAAAATGAAAGAAAGAAAGAAAGAAAAAAGAAAGAAAGATAAAGAAAGAAGAAAGAAAGAAAGAAAGAAAGAAAGAAAGAAAGAAAGAAAGATAGAAAGCAGAAACAAGAAAGAAAGAAAGGGAAAGAAAGAAGAGCGATGCTTCTTCATTTAAAGGGGAATTCCACCCATTTTCAATATTTTACTATGTCATTATTATACCTTAGAGGTGTCGTGTGAACATAATGTTGTGTTTCCTAGAAATGGAGGTCTGGAAGAAAAAATCATTAACATGGTGAAAGACAACTTGATGATGTCAAGTTGTGTTTCATTATGTTAATCTTTTTTTTTACTTTAGGAAAATTTTGAAAATGGGTGGAATTCCCCTTTAAATATAACTGGAAACTGTTTAAATTAAGTCCACTCACATCTATGTCAATTACATGGGACACGTAATTCTATTTCTATTTCTATTCTATAATTCCATTTTGATGTACTGTAGATATGGCACGCCGACTTCATCTCAAAAAGGTTGCCTCTACTCCAGGGCTAAGGCACGGTGAAGCGGAATGCACCGCTCTAGTGCATCTGCAATTTAGATGCATACAGTCTGGAGCAACTGAAGTTCTATCAGGAGCGAAATATAAATGTTTCCATCATACATTCTGGAACAGCGGAAGTTCTATCATAAAATATAAAGTCGCTGCCTCCTCTGCACTTCCCTTTAAGATAACCTCTGTGTCTCCTGTATTCTCGTCTGTCCTCTCCGTGGCTCCGCCCCTCATCATCAGGGATCATCCTGACAGCTGTGTCAGACCTGGACCGTGAGAGCCGGTCCGCTATGAACTGGTAGTCAAGCCACAGACATGGCAGGTCAACTGGGAGGTCTCTCTGGCTCCACCACGGTGACCATCGTCATCACCGACGTCAACGACAACCCGCCGCGCTTTCCTCAGAGTGAGTGACTCTGGCACGCACGCACACAGGCGCACACATTCATATTCTCACAGGGATACAGATGGTGAGAGTGGTGTCCATCTTGTTGGGCAGAATAATTGTATCATCACTTTCAACTTAACATATAGTGTCAGACCCCGCAAACGACCCAGCCGTAACTCCACCAAGGGAGGTCTACTGAGTTGGAGACCGGGGTTCGACTCCAGCCAGTTAAGTGGTGAAAGTGGTTTGGAGTTCTTGCCAGAGCTATCAGAAATGAGTGTCTGCGACGCCCTGTGGCCGAATTCGGCAGTGGCACGTCCGGCTGGAGGACAAAGCCTCCAATAGACCTAATAGACCTGGCACCGTGTATCAACACAATACAAACACATCAGGTCTAAATCATTAGTGCAATTGTCTCTTGCAATGTGCAATGTCTTCATCTAAAGATATCATAATTCCCCATAAAGCAAATTAAATGGCATAAAAATAAGCACACACTAAACAGCTTTTTACTCTTAAAATAAATTATTGGTTTTGGAAACCAAAGCATTTTGTGAATGGAGCAGAACTTACTGTATTATATTTTAACATTTAGATAGCTCCTCTGCACTCCGACTGGCAAAGTCTTACCGGAGCTGTGCTCCTGTGCGCTCCCCAGTGTTGCCAACTTGGCACATTTCTCACTATATTTAGCTTTTTTTCAGACCCCCCTATAGTGCCAAAAATAGCGAAAAGCTCTTGCCGGAAAATCTAGTGCTTTTTTGATTGATTGACAGGCGCCAGAGATCAAACCCTCATATTTCACCATTTTTCTTCCGATGACAGTGCTTTTCAACCAGTGGTCCCCAGGCTAAATGATGGACAGTTGGTTAACCAGATGTAACTCTTTTAGAGCTTAAAAATGAAACCAAATGAGAATGTAGAAGATTAAGAATCTAGCGCATTCTATTGCATTTTGGAAGCGCCTCTAGTGCATTTTGGATTTTGGCAGTTTTGGCAACACTGGCACTCCCACTTTCACCACTGACTCCAGCTCAGGGTGCTAAATGTTAAATATTTATCTAACCATACTATTACCATAGACAATAGCAATCTAAAATTACTGATCTGCCTTTTTTAGTTGAAAATGTGATTTGTGGATCTTGGACTTCTATCCAACACCAATCTCTGCCTTAAATTGTTTGCATAGAAAATGGGGCTTCTTTCACCAGCCTCTGTAGTTCTGAATTTGCAACACAAAAACAGAGAGACATTTAGAGTACTGTATAGCTGGTCCCAGCGGGTGCTGAGTTCTGACTGTTAGACCAACCCAACTCTATACCGCTATTTGTTTACATCATTCCCCAACATGCTTTGACCTTATTTGTCGCAGATATGTTGATATCATTAGCCTTTGACCTTGTTAGCTTAGGCCTACCTCTGCCAAAATGGACACACACACACACACACACACACACACACACACACACACACACACACACACACACACACACACACACACACACACACACACACAACAACCGCACACACACACACGCACACACACACATATATTATTATTCTGAGAGAGAGAGGGGGGGCACCACATATCAAAATATTAGTCTAGTCAACTTGTATTGCTTGCTGTGTTACCTTAAATCAGGTTTCTGTGGAGCTGCAGGTTGTGTTCTCTATAAAAACAAGAAAAGAAAAAAGTAGCAGGTGTCAAAAGTTGGCGCCAGGCAGTTATAGTTTCAACATGAGTTTTGTGTATTGTGAGAACAGCATAATACTGTTCTCTGTTCTGCTGTGAACATGTTGACCACAGACCTCGCTTAACTCCTCCTGATCCCGTTGATGTATTTTTCCTTTTATTGCATTCTCTCAACCTTTCTCCTCTCTTTGACTTGTGATATTTCTTTCTCCCTGTGTCCGTTTCATTCTTTGTCTTTCTGTCTCATCTTCTCCACATGCACTCTAACCCTCAACCTCTTCTTCGGTCATCCGCCTTTCCTCTTTCTTCTTCTTCCCTGTAAAACACCATCTTTATTTCTTTGTCCCTCTGCCCTTCCTTCCTTCCTTCCTCCTGTTAACAGAGATGTACCAGTTCTCTGTCTCAGAGGGGGTCCCCGTGGGGACCTCGGTGGGCCGCGTGGTCGCCACCGACGCCGACATGGGAGAGAACGCAGAGATGAGCTACCTGATCAGTGACCAAGAGGGAGGGGAGCTCTTCAAGGTGGTCACAGACCCACAGACACAGGAGGCAGTGATCTCTGTTAAAAAGGTAAGGATTCTGTTCCTGTAGAGGAGTCCATTTCATTACAGCCAATAGTGGAACCTTTACTCTACTGCAGGGGTTTTCAACCTTTTTCATACCAGGGCCCACTACTTATTCAGAATTTGAGCCACGGACCACCATTTGATGACATTTTAGCCCCACAGACCCAAAACTAAAGATTTCTTTTGCTTTTGTCCACAATTCCAGGCTGGATTTCGGAAACAAAACAGTCAAACATACAGATCAAAATGACCATTAATCTTTTACATTCTCTAGTTGTGTAGACTTGGGCTAATTCACATGATGAATATTTTAACTCTTGAGAGTGTAAACATGAAACCAAATGGACCCGCAAGGGTCCATTTGGCGAATGCTGGTCGAGTGGCACACTGGAGATGTAGGCACACATTTCTAGCCAAGTGGGCAAAAAGCCAACTGGGCATACAGGCAGTTAGGCACACAGGTTATCTGGGCAAATGGACCAGAGGGCATACAGGCTATATGGGGCATATGGACAATTGGGCAAACCGGATACTTAGGCATATGACTTTGATCTTGAAGTACCCCCCGGCCCCCCATTGTGTGAGAGAGACAGTGAGAGACGGTCATGGCGTGAAAATGGTTGAGAGAACCACTTGCTCTGTCTGTCTGCCTGCCTGCCTGTCTGTCTCTGTCTCTGTCTCTGTCTCTGTCTCTGTCTCTGTCTCTGTCTCTGTCTCTCTCTCTCTCTCTCTCTCTCTCTCTCTCTCTCTCTCTCTCTCTCTCTCTCTTCTCTCTCTCTCTCTCTCTCTCTCTCTCTCTCTCTCTCTCTCACATAATAAAGACACAACTTGAAAAATAAAGGACCAAAGTTAGTTCCTAAAATTAAATAAAACTGACCGAAGTTCGTTTTTTCAAATATAATGGACCAAAGTTAGTTCTCCAAATTAGAAAAATTAAGTAAGTGTCCAAAGTACATTTTTCAAATATAATGGACCAAAGGTAGTTTTTTCAAATCCTATGTGTGAAGGGCCCTTGGATGATTATTTTTAGAAGTAATAATAGAGAAAAACTTTAGCTAATAATCTAGAACCTTGTTAAAAAGGGAAAATGTTCTCCTTTAAAAAGGATAGTTTCCCCCTATAAGTGATGCATGTCCACAGTTAAATGTATCTTTAAGTAAGACCCCCCCCCCCTCTCTCTCACACACACACACACACACACACACACACACACAACACACACACAACACACACCCACACACACGTGTGGCGTGTGTGTGTGTTTAAAAAGTGGCACCTTTGTTTACAAATTATATATACACACAGACAATCACACTAGTTCATTTACCTTAGTGGCAATGCCAGGCGTTCCTCCGTGACTGTGGTCAATTGTTCGAATGAAAGCCTCCCCAACTTGCTTAACTGTGGCTCTGCAAGCTGTTCCATTTTGAGCCTGCACACGTATAGAGCAACGCCACAGAGTGTATGCAGTGTTTTTCCGCATGCTCTTCTTCGTGTACGTGTACCCACAGTTGTCAACCAAAAACATATATAACAAAATGCTTTATTGCTTTAAGTTATTCAATGCATACTGCAGATATGTGAACATGATTCTCCACTTCTCAACATTCAATGCAAATGCAATAAAGCATTTTGTTATATACTCTATTGTAGTAGTAGTAGTATTTTCATTTTCATCTCTTTTCTTTTACTAACATATAACATATATAACAAAATGCTTTTATGCTTTAAGTTAATGCATACTGCAGATATGTGAACATGATTCTCCACTTCTCAACATTCCTGACTGGAAATGTCTAATGTTTTCATTTACATGCCCCCCCCCCCCCCCCATTAACACATTCCCTTGAAGTGAGGCATTTTCATGCAAATGTGTTAGTCTGTGGAAACCCAAAACCTTTAGTAAGAAGAAGAAGGTGCCACTTTCAAAAGTGTGTGTGTGTGTGTGTGTGTGTGTGTGTGTGTGTGTGTGTGTGTGTGTGTGTGTGTGTGTGTGTGTGTGTGTGTGTGTGGTGTGTGTGTGGTGTGTGTGTGTGTGTGTGTGTTGTGTGTGTGTGCGCCGCGAGCGAGCGAGCGAGCGAGAGAGAGAGAGAGGAGGGGGGGGGTCTTACTTAAAGATACATTTAACTGTGGACATGCATCACTTATAGGGGGAAACTATCCTGTTTAAAGGAGAACATTTTCCCTTTGGTTCTAGATTATTAGCTAAAGTTTTTCTCTCTTATTACTTCTAAAAATAATCATCCAAGGGCCCTTCACACATAGGATTTGAAAAACTACCTTTGGTCCATTATATTTGAAAATTAACTTTGAACACTTATTTAATTTTTCTAATTTGGAGAACTAACTGTGTGTGTGTGTGTGTGTGTGTGTGTGTGTGTGTGTGTGTGTGTGTGTGTGTGTGTGTGTGTGTGTGTGTGTGTGTGTGTGTGTGTGTGTGTGTGTGTGTGTGTGAGGGGGGGGGGGGGGTAGAGAGAGAGACACACAAGGAGAGAGAGACAGACAGGTACTGGTGTCAGCAGGCAGACAGCAGACTGCTCACAGACGGTTCACAGCAGGGGATCAGAAAGGGGGGCACATCAAAGCAATGTGTCCAGCTGTCTTGTATGTCCAGTTTGATGTATGCCCTGATGTATTGCCTGCCCAGTTGGCCCTATGCCCAGATGTATTTTTTGCCCAGTTGGCCCTATGCCCAGATGTATTTTTGCCCAGTTGTCTGGTGTGCCCCCTTGGTTTTTGTGCCCACCTGACGGTTACCCATTTGGCTTCATTTTTACGCTCTCAAAGAGTTACATCTGGTTAACCAACTTTCCATTATTTAGCCAGGGGACCACCTGGAATCCTCAGTCCCCGGACCACTGGTTGAGAACCACTGCTCTCCTGCCATTACTAAGTAAAGCATTAGCGCTGATAGTTTGAATTACATGGACGATAGCAACCTTTTTAACATGCTTAATGCAAGACACCTTCCAGCTACTGCAGTATTAGCTAACATGACAGATGAAAGAATATGAATATGCTTGATCTAGCAGCTCTGCTTCTCATTATCAGTGGTTTTCTATCTATGTGATATGCAGACATACACTGTATGCCCACTGGGAGCTTTCATAAGACGTCTACAAAATTAGTACAGATATGCAATCGCCGACATATTGATACTTTGATGATTATTATGGCGACAGCATATGTATGAGAACGGCACACACTAGAAATGTGTGAAAAAGGGCTGATACCTGAGGCTGGACTCACAGGCGTTCAGCCAAGGTGTCTGAAATACAAGCCGAGACCTGGATGGTATTACTATTTATAATGTAGGCAATTAGCAGACACTCTTAATCCAGAGAGACTAACTGTAAGCAAGAACAACACATGCAAAAATAGTCATCAATTATCATAAGCAAAGAACCTAATATCTGATTATAAAGACTGAATATCTGTACTATGATCTGAGTATACACTAGACTAGAGTGCTATTTCTACATAATATGCTATATTATTTTCAGAAAATGAAAGATCTTCCAAAGGACGTCTTCAAAACAATATGCTGTAGTTTTCTTAACAATGAGTCTGGATCTTGGATCATGGAACCATAGTTATGGGTTGTGGGTAAACTATACATGCCTCTATGAAAATATGATAATCCCACCCTTCCCCTTTTTCCACTCCTTGTGTATTTCTCTTTTCCCTTTTACCTCCACCGTGTTCTGCTGCATCTGACTTCATGGAAGTGAATAATTGTAGGTCTCTATATGTTTGATGAAATGAACAGGGTGGCTGCCATTGTAAACAAGAGTATTCTTAACCGATTTGTCCTCCATTCACAGTTATCAGTTTGTATTGAGTTGTGCTTGAAATGTAAATCTCCAATTTGTTAATACAAGCTTAAATCGATCATTCAAAAACATTCTGCCCACCAGCGATTTCTGGTGTCTCTAAGCGTCCATTCCAGAGAGTGTCTTTGAGCAAAAACCTCGTCCTAACTCACCCTCGTCAGTGAGTGAGTTAAGCGTTTGTCCAGTTGTTTGGGGTGGGTGTGGGGGGGTCCACATGTCGTGGACCCCCCACACCCACGTGGACCCCCTCCCTCACTGACATTCCTCTCATTCCTCTCCAAGGCGCTGGACTTTGAGAGCAAGCGCACACACAACGTGGTGGTGGAGGCGGTCAACAAGCAGGCCGACCCTCGCTTCGTGGACCACCTGGGCTCCTTCAGGGACCAGACCATCGTACGGGTGAGCGTGTCGGACGAGGACGAGCCTCCGGCCTTCCGTCCTGCAGAGGGAACCGTCATGGAGGTGCAGGAGGACGCCAAGGTGGGAGCGCTGGTCGGAACGGTGACCGCCAGGGACCCCGATGTGGTCAACACCCCTGTCAGGTACAGTAGGGTGGGATGGTTTTCAAAATTTAAAACCCCAAAACAAGATGGTTTCCGGCTTTACAGTCTAATTAATTTTAAGTCATGCATTACATTTTGTCAACCAGAAACAGCTATTACAGTCTACCACCCGTAAGAGGCGCCATTCCCTCTTGTAATGTGTTGTAAGTCACCGCATTTTGGCCTGACTTGTCCCTCTGTGCTTACTGTAAGGTTGTTTTCTGTTGGAACTTGTGAGGCCCCAGCAAGGGAGGAAGCCATTGCATACATACAGTACTGTACATGCGCTGCACTCTATCGTATACACTACTACTGTATCATCACTGTGATTTAAATTGTTACATTATCTTATGGGGTGACAGAAACTAATTAGGAACAAACCTAAAACAACCCGCAACCATAAACATTATGCAACAACGTGCTGTAAGCTTGCAGATTGGCTATTTTCTGCATATACAGTATATATCTATATACTGTATATATCTATCGAGATATAAAATTAATTCCAGCTTGGGGAGTCGGACCGAAGCAGCCATTAATTATTAGTGTGATGATACACTCAGGTTAGTTTACCGCGGACAGACAGTTGCACACGAGACAGACGGACATATCAGACGGATGGATGATGGAAACTAGCGTTATTTGATGCTGTTATTCTCTACTGCTTCATAAACAATAATCACAACATCAAACGCTCTCATGTCAGCTGAAACAATGTAGCCAGTGTAGTTAATTAAACCGTATTAAACCGTATCACCGAATCAATGTCCAACTATACTGTCAGGTACTTTACACCAAGGACCCCCCCATGTGGTGAATGCACCTGTCAGGTACTACTACTGTACCTGTCAGGTGAAAAGAAGTGTCTTGGACGCCCACAAATGGGAGCATGAGGTCGGTCCGTTGCTCTCCCCAGGTTGGCGGAGACTAGAGAGTGTAGAGATAATTGACACGGGGTGAGAAAACTGTGCGATTAAAAAACAAAGTGAATGAGACTCCAGTGTCCAGGCCTGTGACCCATGCAGTGTTCATCAGACGTTACGCTACAAACGCAAGGTGTGAAAGGACCAATGTAGATGAATACTAAGACAGACAGGCAGTGACACTGCACACAGGCTCTGTGTTAAATGACCGCCATTAAAAATGCATGAGGCTGAACTGAAGGGATTCCATGTGGAATAAAGTACCAACACGTTGCACAGTAGTGTCGTTCACAAGCCTCCTTGGCAGCAGCAGCAGCAGCAGGAGGGGTGTTTGGGGTTTGGTGTTCTGTTTGCACAGCTGCCTTCACATTTGCACAGAGTTCATAGCACATCACACATACATGTACTGATATCAGTTTCGCACGTGCGTGTGTGCATGTGCATGAGAGGGGATAGTGCGTGTGCGTCATCCATACTGTATGGTATGTGTACTAATACCAATCTGTAATGACTCTTGAACCTTGGTATGTTGTTTTTTTCTAGTGCAGGGGATTTAGAAAGGGGATTTTTGCTAGTTACCAGGGCCCACTATTTTATACAGCATTTGAGCCACAGACCACCATTTGAGGACATATTAGCGAACCCAAGAGAGAGAACCCAAAGAGAAAAAAGAGAACCCAAAATTGGATTAGATTAAATTAAATTAGATTTCTTTTGCTAAAAAGCCAAACATACAGATCAAAATGACCATTAATTTTCTAGTAGTGTAGACTTGGGCTCCAGATGATAAATATTTTAACTCTTGAACTTGTAAACATGAAACCAAATGGAAAAGAGAGAAGGACAACCAGGTGCTCGGCGGAGAAGTAGGCTAAAAAGTTTGGATAAGGTGCTACAAAGATCAAAAAGGGAACTAGAATGCAAAAGTAAAACGACGATCTGAGCACTCAAAAAGTTAAAACTTTAAAAAGAGATGAGGAGAGCATGAATAAAGTATCATAATTTATTAACCCTTTCAGGCCGGGGGAATCCATATTTGGATTCTGTACAGTATGTACAGTATTCCATAATTAACTTTATTTGATGCTGAAATATAAATATTTCAGGTTTTTCAAAAACCTTAGGTTTCGACTTGAGTGAGTCTTCATCAGGGCTAGTATACATCTCAAACCAAACATGGTCCATATATAGAGAAAGAGAACAAAGAGACAATCAGTACCTGTGTGTGTATGGCAGCACGCCCGAACAGCACACGCGTGTGCGTGTGCGTGTGCGTGTGTTCAGAGCAATGATGAGATGATTGGTAGAGATAATAATGAAACCAAATGGACCCGCAATGTTTACGCTCTCAAGAGTTACGTCTGGTTAACCAACTGTCCATCATTTAGCTGGTGGTCCCCGGACCACTGGTTGAAAACCACTGTTCTAGTGCAATGCCTTGCTAAATGGCTATCAGTGCAGTTTACAAATAATGAACAAGTGTCCCCTCAGTGAAACCTGCTACTCTTCCACCAAGGCTGCCAACGGAATTGTCATTGAATGGCTTCCCTTCTAATGATGTAATTATGCTGTCGTATGGTGGGTTGATATTAATTAGTACAGCCGTTTTAATTGTATATCTCCACCTTTTGATAGTAGTAGATAGTATTAGTGTCCGGTAACGGAAATCTACAGTACCTGTCTCTTTAGCTCTTTGGATCAATTTGCCAAATGTAGAAATAGTTCCTTTGGTGGAAATGTTCTGTATTCATTGCCATCTGCTTTAGTATAAAGTAAGCAAGTATAATTTAGGGGTAACTGGTCAGTGTATGATTTGTTATAATAATTAAAATACTCACATAAACTACATAAATACAGTTCTGTATTATCTACTTGCTTAACCCATTGTGTCCTGATCGCGTTTTGGTGTTTTATCTGTTGAAAAATAGCAGATCAACAAGCTCATGTCGCGCCACCGATGGCGCGACATAGCTTGTTGTTCTGCTATTTTTGAAAAATTGTGAAAAATGATGCGCAAATCTAAGAATGTATTCTATTTGACACCTGATTGTACTTTCTGACAGTATTTCTAGTTGACTAGTTTCTAGTTTCTGATGCTAGATTCTGACGGATTCTAGTTTCTCTGAAAAATCTATCTTCCTGTGTCAGTGATGCTTAACATGTTTCATGCCAAGGACCCCAGAATTATCCATATTTGGCTGCAGACCCCCATCTGAAAACAGGATGTTCTAGGGATCCCCCAGAAGCAAAAAAAATAGGTAAAAATGTTTGCTTCCAAAATAACATATTCAGAGATTTGCAGCACATTTTCACAATTTTTTCAAAAATAGCAGAACAACAAGCTCATGTCGCGCCACTCGGTGGCGCGACATGAGCTTGTTGTCTGCTATTTTTCACAGTTAACACACAAAACGCGTTCTGACACAAAGGGTTAATATACTGCATGTGTTTCACGGCTGGACACAACTGAATTCTAAATGAAACAGAGTGGATAACTCCCACAGCAAATAGTTGCACAGCACCACTAGAGAGAGAACAGATAGGAGAGCTGCACAGTTGTTGACTATAATATTATGCTACGCCGTTGCACTGTGTTTCAGGTGTTGAAAGCATCACTCCTCTCAAATGAATACTGTTTGAGAACAGTATTATGATGCTGTTGACATTCTCTTTTATTATTAATACTACAGTATAACTGTGGCAGTCATGCGATGGCTGCGGGAGGTGATGGCTGTGACTGTGAGGAGCCTTTGTGTGGGAGAGAGAGAGATTTAAAAAGCTGCCGTTGCCCTCGCTGGTTTAGGTTCAGGGTTTCTGTTGGGCATGAGCGAGTCGGCCGGAATGACACGCTGTAGTGTAGCAGAAAGAAGGAAGAAAATTGGACTTCCCGATGATGTGTTTGGATCTGGCCAGAGCGCGCAGTATGTACAGTATATTCTCCCTCCGTCTACCTCACCTTCACCTCAACTCTCCCTCATTTCTTTGTCATTAAATACTTTTTACAATTTGCTACGACTTAACCCATTTTTTCCTAGTAGTTTCTGACACTAGACCGCGTAGTTTCCGACGCTAGATTCCGTTTTTTTGGCGCTAGGCTCTAGTTACTGACACTAGACTGTACTTTCTGACTAGATTCTAGTTTCTGACGCTAGAATCTAGTTTATGGCACTACATTCTAGTTCCTGACACTAGATTCTAGTTCCTGACACTAGATTCTAGTTTATGGCGCTAGATTCTAGTTTCTGACACTAGATTCTAGTTTATGGCGCTAGATTCTAGTTTCTGACACTAGATTCTAGTTCCTGGCACTAGATTCTAGTTTATGGCGCTACATTCTAGTTTCTGACACTAGATTCTAGTTCCTGACACAAAATTCTAGTTTAGGGCACTACGATCTACTTTCTGATGCTACATTCTAGTTTCTGACACTAGATTCTACTTTTTCTGAAAAACCTAAGTTCCTATGTCAGTGATGCTCAACATATTTCATGCCAAGGACCATCAGAATGATCTATATTTGGCTGAGGACCCCCATCTGAAAACATGTTCTAGGGATCCCCCAGAAGCAAAGATTTGAGTTAAAAATGTTTACCCCCCGAAATAACATATTCAAACATTTCCACCACATTTTCAAAATTTTCAAAAATAGCAGACCTACAAGCGAGTGGCGCACTATGAGCTTGTAGATCTGCTATTTTTTAATAGCTAAAGTACAGCATGATGCTTATAAGTTATAACACAAAAGTAACCTGATATCAACTCTGTCAGTCCTCACATCTCTTTGTCACAGTAGCAGAAACAGAGGGAGAGCCCGAAGTAAATATAAGTGAGAATAAAAGAAAAAAGGCCTGTGTATTCAATAAATGTCTCGGAACTGTAATTTCACTTGAACGTATTTTGCTCCTCATGCTGTACTGCCTCTTTGTCTCTCTGCCTCCTCCGGGTTGCCAGGTTTTCCATCGATCACAGCACGGACCAGGAGAAGATCTTCCATATTGATCCTGTATCAGGTGCCATCACTCTGGGCAAGGCGCTGGACCGAGAGAGACTGCAGGCTGGCACACATCACAGTGACTGCAGTGGAAGCAGGTACTGTAGGTGCATCACCTTCCATGTTCTGTTAGAGCTTAGTGGGACAGAGGGATGAAGTCCCCTCTGTCAGTCACAGTGTTGACAACTGCTAAATTCCAACATGCACTAGTGGCACTTCCAAAATGCACTAGAATGCGCTAGAGCCGTGGTTTTCAACCTTTTTCATACCAGGGCCCCACTATTTATTCTGCATTTTAGCCACGGAGGGTCACCATTTGATGTTGAGTCTAGTCTCTCTAGATTCTTGTAAATTTGGTAATTCAGTTGTTTAAATATAATTTAACTCATGAGATCTCAAGAGTTACAGATCTATAAGCGTCCATTTGGTTACCAATGATCCTTTCTAGGAAGGAAGGAGGACTCTATTATAAGAGAAAAAATGGTGAAAAACAAGTTTTATCAATTTCGCCCCAACTCACCAGCAAAAAAGCACTAGATTTTCTGCCAGGAGGCGCTAAGGGGGTCTGGAAAAGGGTAATATATAACACTGGTCAGTCATACTATAATGGTCAGGACCACATGGTAAAATCACTGTCAAAGGTTTCGTTTTTCTCTTTTAGTTTGATCCAGATTTAGGCCATAAATGTTGATACAATGTCTGGTTTTATCTCTAGGACCCCCACTGTCTGTTAGTGTGATTTTATCTCTGAGAATGTTTCACATAAAAGTGCCAGTGCATCTCTCAAAAAGGCTAGTGACAGGTCTGTAGGGCAGCGGAGCACACAGTGAGAAGAAAAGAACAAACTCTGAGAATCTACAAATGTTCAACCATTTTCACACCAGGGCCCACTATTCATTGATGTCGAGTTTAGCCTCTTGGACCCAAAACTAAGGATTTTCAAGTTTGTGTCCGCAATTTAGGACCGATACGGTAACTGTTAAAACGTTCAAAAACAAATTCTACATTTTCTAACTTTGTAGATTCTTGAAAATTAAGTCATTTGGATATTTGGATGTTTAGATATAATTTAACTCTTGAGAGCGTGAAATGAAACCAAATGGACCCTTACGGGTCCATTCGGTTTAATTTTGCGCTCTCCAGAGTTACAAATCTGTAAGGATCCATTTGGTTACCAACTGTCCATCATTTAGCTGGGGACCACCTGGAATCCTCTCAAGGACCACTGTTGGTCCCTGGACCACTGGTTGAGAACCACTGTACAAGTAGGCGAAAGTAGACTTGTCGACCTGTGGACAGTGTGAGAGAAAGGTAATCTAATTAATTGAAGTGCTGCAGAAATGGGCCATTCTGCATGATGAATACATTAAATGTATTCATCATGCAGAATGGCCCATGTACTTAAATAATAAATGTGAATTTTACTTTTATTATTTAAGTACATTTTGTACATACCACCACCACTATACTACTCCCACTACCACCGCAACCACTACTACTATACTTACCACTACTACACTACTATGAGTCATTCAATTCAAAATTAAATGGAACAGGAACACACATAAAATAAAGCATTCCATAATGACTCTCTATGTGATTTACAGGTTAGATGTTCTTCATGTGAGCACAATGTATGCTTCTGTAGCCTATACTGTATAGGACATAGTGTTGAATCTGCTACAGCAACCATTGTCTAATAAGCACATGAAGACTGCTTTGATTTGTAGTTTGGCTTTTTTGCAAGATTTGTAGAAGGGAAATGGTTTAAAATGATACAGCATTGTAGCATGCATTCAATATATAATGCAATATTCTGGTGTTATGGCAAGATCGTTCTGGAGGAAGAGAAAGAAAACATTATCGTTTCTCCCTTTTTGCAATCTCTAAGGAGTAGATGCAGTGATTTGGGGATTGTGTGTAATGTAATGTTTACCTGCCTCACCTGCCACACCAGCTTTCTGCCTCTGAATTCCACACACATCTCTTGATGTTTTACGATCTCATCCCTGTAGCATAGATACAGTACAGTATCAATGCCCTCCATTTATTCAGCATTTCAGCCACAAATCACCATTTGATGTTGAGTTTAGTCTCTCGAACCCAAGACCAAGGATTTTCAAGTTTTTGTCCACAGTTTAGGAGAGATAACTGGCAAAACGTTCAAAATAACTATCCTTCTATGTTTTCTGATTGTGTAGATTCTTGAAAATGAAGTAATTCAGACATTAAAATATAACTCTTGAGAGCGTAAAATGAAACCAAATGGACCCAGGAGGGTCCATTTGGTTTCGTTTTTACGCTCTCACGAGTTACAGATCTATAAGGCTTCCATTTGGTTACAACTGTCCATCACTTTGCCTGGGGGCCACCTCCTGGAATCCTCTCAGGGGCCACTGGTGGTCCCCGGACCACCTGTTGAAAACCCTGGGCCTAGATCCATGCAACAACATGCAACAGTAGCCCCTCGGCAAAACATTTTCAAAACGAAGCTGGGATTCTTAAATTAGTTTTGTGAGGCGTGAATTTAGAGCCTTAATTCTCGAGACAAATTGCGTTCTCTCTTTAGTATTCCTCTTTACGCTTGTCATGGCCGTGGGCACATTTTAAGGTTAATTGGCCGTCCCGACACACACAAACAAGCACCCACACATAAACACGGGCCTGTTACTTGACAGATAAAAGCCTCCAGCTTTGAAGGAAAACTTCCAGACAAGTGGAGTCAGTGGTCGATTCCATCAGAATTACAGTCCTGTATGGTTCTAAGTTGCCTATTGGCAAGTCTGCATAACAACAACATTGAGTGCCAAATGTGCTATAGACAAAAGAGTGAAGTTTGGCGTGTGTGGGAGAAAGAGGCGGTGTGTAGCAGAATATTTTTGACAGAATCCTTCATTTTCTCCCTAGTGATTTTGTTATTTTTACTTTTTGTCTCATTGTATTCATACTAGAGCTCAGCCATTATAAGGCTGCAGAGCCAATAGGTCAGGATGACTTTAAAACTACACGACTTTGTGGCACATTCCGTAATTATTCAATTATTCACCTGCTCCGCACGCACGCACACACATGCACACACATGCACAAGGGAACAAAAAGCTTCCTGTGTACTCCATGGATGTCTCCTTTACTGTACTGCCATGAGCCACAGTATTGCTACAAATCAGCCTTAACTGTCTCTATACTCCCATATAAAAAATATCACATATATGCCAGCGTGACATACAGTATCATTATACCGGACCCATAGCAAGTATGATATCACTTTGCAACATATATACTGTTTATATTTATTTATTTTACATCCAGTTAGGTGTAAGAAAGAGAATCACCCTGAGGGCAGAATAGATGCAAAACTTAGTGGTTGGAAAACCTGTTGCATGTCTGTGACATTTAACTACCGTGTCTGTAATTTCTTGACAGGTTACTTCGGGGATGTCAAGCTCAAATACACGGCAGGCCAAAATAGAACAATATTGGTACAAGTTGAGGGCTGGACTGTGTGTCAACACACAGGGCAACAGTTACGAGGACGTCAAATGGCAAAAGTATTTTTTCTTTAAAAATCATGAATGGCCCTTAATCGTAAGATAGAAGGTGAAACTGCATGCATTCAAAACTGATTGCATTTCCTGTGTTTCCTGTGTTCTTTTACTTTGAAAGCAGTGCTTTAAAAGTATAATGAGGAAGTAAATCAAGGTGTGTGTGTGTGCAATATACCAGAGGGCCAGTTCTAATAGTAATTGAATATCACCCTGTGGGCCGAAGATAATTAATTTGTGGGCCTGATCCGGCCCCCGGGTCATGAGTTTGACATACTGTATGTGCATTACCGGTAGTTTGAGTCTCGTCTCTCTGCTCTGCCTCTGTATGAAGTGCACATAGCGGCGATGTCGCAAAGGGAGACAATTTTCTCTTTTCCAATCAAAGATTTATGAATGCAAGAAGGGAGGAGGGAGGGGACACGGGTGAGGAGGAGGCACGATGACTCAGTTGTACAAAAACCTGGAAAATAGTCCAATGAATTATGCAAAAACACAGAACACGGCAGGTTGCGAGGCGAGAGAGGAGCTGTTGAACTCAAAGAAACTGGACATCTATTATCCAGAGGATCATGTGGGGATCAACCTGGTAGATCTTTCAGTTTAGTGCAGAGGATGTGAGGCTGCATGAAGCTGAGGAGAAGTCCCCAAATATCCATCTATCCTCTGGCTGTCAGACTGTCAAATCTGCCAAATCTGCCAATTCCACATGAGCTGGTTGTCAGCAGCTCTCAGCTGGTGCGGAGGAGGATGAGGCCAAACCTCCATGTGTAGTGAGTGTTTTAATCTAGTGTAGTATAGTGTTATCCAGGAACTGCTGCATGATGAGCATCAACGTAGTGACTGATCTGTTATGAGACATGCTACTGTAGCGCTGAGGAGATGCTAGACATACCGTGTCAGCAGAGGATTCAATGCAGTAGTGACAGCTGTGCATGATTAGTTATGAGAGTGCATATGCTGACTTCAACTGGCAGAGTCATTTGAATGAGTTCATTCTGCAGCCATGATCATGTGACTCAGTCATGAAGTGACATGCTACATTGCACTTAAGTTCCTGGCACTCACTGCTACGAAGAGCAACTCATTGACTTTACCATTCATGTTGGTTTCGCTTTGTGGAAATTCATAAACACTCACTGACATAGAAATTAACTGAATTGCCGCTTTATTGTCAAGTTAAATCAAGTCAAGTGACATTCACTGGCACATTTTCATACAAGTGCAGACTCCTTGTGCTTCAAAAATAATGAGAATATTTAAAGGTAATAATAGAGGCAACTTTAGTGTGTACAAACACTGTGTTTGCAAACATAATTGTTTAAAAACAAAATCTAACATAATCTTAACTCCACCTCACCTCTGCTCTATTGGCTGGAGAATACATTGCTGTGCTGGGATTGGCTAAAGCTCTGTCTCACCCGCCACCCCCACCCCCCTCACATTAGCACAATAATGAGATTGTACAGTAGTCTATATAATACTGTAAATACAAAATATGATTCCCCACACAAAGACCAGCACCATTCATACTCTCATTTCCTTCCTGACCAAACTGACATTTAAAAAAAAACTGTTTCCTAAAAGGAGAACAGGCTGAAACCACTTGTTTGCTCTGCACATCTGCTGCCTGCATAGCACACACACATTGACTTTGCACGCACCCACACACACAAACCCAGGATACGCGATGACACATGGATACGCAGGTGCACATGGAGCACGCGCGCACACACACACACACACACACACACACACACACACACACACACACACACACACACACACACACACACACACACACACAGTTAGATCATGTACTGTATAATTCACCGCCACAGAGATCCACCATACAATTTCTATGAAAGATACCCAGCAGCTGGCGAGCGTTGAACAGACGCCGAGCACCACAGTAATGCGTTTACATTTTTTCATTTGTTTACTCCTCTATCTGAATGAACACAGAGTTAGAAAGTGCTTCTTGGAGCAGAGAGCATCGTCTGCAGGGACATACAGTATATAGTCTATTGTCCTGTAGTGTGTGAGGACAGCGGTGATGATGTTTTATGAATACCTTTACTCTACTTCTACTCCTCTACATCAGTGGTTTTCAACAGGTGGTCCACAGGCTGAATGATGGTATAACTCTTATACCATCAGGTGTAACTCTTTGAGAGCGTAAAAATGATGCCAAATGGACCCTTGCGGGTCCATTTGGTTTCATGTTTACACTCTCAAGAGTTAAAATATTCATCATCTTTTACTCAGTTACATTTCTAGGAAGGCCGTGTAAGTAAAAGTGCATTTAAGGCATACGTTTCCCTCCGCTTCTGAAGTGAAATGCAATTGGCCACATGCTGTGTTTGTTAAAAAAAATAACCTATCACAGTACATGTTATTCAGTGGGATCTACAGAGAAGCCCATTGGATCCGACCTGTGAAACAGTCATGCCATGTTTATTGTTTGTAAAGATGGTTTACTGTTGAGTTGTAATTCATTCAGGAAGCAGGCCTACTAGATGTTCTTTTTCTGCAATAACAAATCATGCATTTAATGTTGTTTTAACAAATTTCGGGATACTTCAAATTATCCACAGGGTTGGCCCGTAACAGTAAATACATGTTTTTTATTACTTATATATTTACTTACTTAAACATATTTTACTTTTACTCACAATACTTGAGTACAATTAAAAGCAAGTACCCTATTGGCCTGAATATAAGACTATGTTTTTTTCCCAATGGAAATATCCCAAAAATGGAGTCGTCTTATATTCAGGGGCTATACTATTTGAAATTCAATGTTCTTTTTTCTGTAAATGGTCTTGAAAAATGATGGTCGTCCTATAAACGAGTCGTCTTATATTCGGGACAATACGGTACTTTTTTACTCTTACCCAAGTAACATTCTCACAGAGCACTTTTTACTTGTAACTGAGTAAAGTTACCAGCTTGTATTTTTACTCTTACTCAAGTACTGGAGTTGAGTACTCCAGTGTCCATCACTGCTTATGAGTATTTTTCACCTTGCAGCAGTAATACTAATAGAAAATGTCCCAATGGGGTTCGCACAGCTGCAAGATATGAGGAGTAAATTAGAAGAAGAAGAAGAAACAACATAATGTTGCACTGGAGGAGCTCTCTGTCCATTTATATTCCCGCTGCTCAGGGAGGGAACAAAACAAAACAAAACAAATCAAAACAAAGCAATTTAGAACCCTGCATTTACTGTATGTGAGGATTATTAGCTGAGCACACGTTTCCCAATAGCTGCTGTGCTGCTGGGCTGCTCTGTACAGTTAGAAATATTATATTCATATTATGTTTCCTTGTCCTCTATAAATCTTGCAACATTGGATAGTATTTGTAATATTACTATTACTAATACATTACTGCATGAACGCATTGTTTGCAGTTAACCAGACTTCACTTTCTACTTGGTTTTCTGACTCTATTTCTCTACTGAAACGGTAATGGTGCATTTATATCTCGCCTTTATCTAAGGCGCTTTACATTGTAGATTCACACACCAATGGCAGCAGAGACCATGCAAGGTACTGACCAGCACATCAGCAGCAATTAGTGGTTAAAGGGAAATTCCACCCATTTTCAAAATTTTCCTGAGAGGATACTAGGGCATTAACGACTTGAGATTTTTTCAAGTCGACTTGTCAGACAGGCAAGTTGAAGTTGTATCGATTTATCATTTTATGGCACGGGGGGGGGGGGGGGTCGGGGGTCCGTTGTGGTGGTGAGGCTACGCATGAAGCATGTGCAAGCTTAATATGAAAACAATATTGGCACACAGCTGCACATCGTCCACTCCCATGCCAGCCATGAAAACACATAACATTATCAATACGCAGCAGCCCCCACGTTAGAACGCAGAATACGATCCATTTACATGTAGCCTCCTCCTCCTCCTCCTCCAACACCACCATCGCGCCGCTTTTCTTTTATGATTCATTCAGTAAATTAATGAGAACGACGCGGACAGAAGCATGCGTCCCGTGCGGTAGCCTAATGCAAAACGAAGAACAAGACACTGTTTGCTGTTCGATCTGATCCATGTACGTAATGATCAGTGGAACGCCGCGCGCCCAACAGAAGACATGATCGTTCTAACAGCGGCCACATCAGAATACGATCCATTTACATGTAGCCTCCTCCTCCTCCAACACCACCATCGCGCCGCTTTTCTTTTATGATCCATTCAGTAAATTAATGAGAATGACGCGGACAGAAGCATGCGTCCCGTGCGGTAGCCTAATGCGAAACGAAGAACAAGACGGTCGCTGTAGCACGGGGAGGTGTTGGTTGATGAAGTTCTGTATTCCTCTGACACTGTTTGCTGTTCGATCTGATCCGTGTACGTAATGATCAGTGGAACGCCGCGCGCCCAGAGCGCGCTGCGCATGCTGCTGCACTAAGATTGGTAGGCCTAAATTAAAGCTTAACTCCGATAGAGTTGCAAAGGAAACTTCAAAGGAGACTTCTGTCCGTGAGTGACAGTAACCAATATTGCATTTGAATTATATACACACGCGTCGCACACATAGAGAAAGAAAAAAGGGGAAAACAAAGGTAAATGTTTAATTCCTCTCTTTCCTCCTTTCCTTTGGAGGAAGGGAAAAAAACAACTTATCGACTCGGCTTTTTGGAGTCGACACGTGTTATGCAAATCGATGCATCGATGTATCGATTGCCCTAGAGGATACAAATGTGAACAAATACAAATGAGGATACAAATGTGAACCAAATGGACCCTAGCGGGTCCATTTGGTTCCATTTGTACCCTCTCAGGAAAAAGGGTTCTGAAAGAAAAATCATTAACATGATGAAATACATCTTGATGATGTCATCAGATCCATTTCACCATGTTAATGATTTTTTCAGACCTCCATTTTAGGGAATACAGAATTGGGGGAACTTTTTTTTATCATGTCCACACAACATCTCTAAGGTATATTAATGACAATAAATATAAAATGTTGAAAATGGATGGAGTTCCCCTTTAAGTGTCTTGCTCAGAGACACCGACATCGAACCGGCAACATTGTGCTTACCATCCGGAGGCTCTAGTCCTGAGACACTGTCGCCCCAAGCTGTATGTATTGCTATGTCTTTGTGCACACCACCCATGTGCAACTGTGTGTGTGCAGTGAAGTTATTACCGTAGAGTCATGCTCTCTGTTTGAGCGCACTACTAAGTACATTTACCGTGTAGTAACAGCTGTTGGTTGTACGCTGTTATACACATAAACTATGCTGTAATTAGCCAGCATATCTACACCCTGTGGTTATGGCAATAAGGGGGTGATATCGCACATAAAGACTGTAGATAACTTATTTAGAGGAGAATGGTTTGAATCTCTCTCTCTCAGCAAGATGAAAACCTTCGTCAGACATAATCACGTGCTTAACAATGGGAATTATTATTCAGGAATAGAACAGAGCTTATTTGAAGTGGCTTTTGATTGTGCTAATTAGGTAATATTCTTGCCTCTTACGATTAAGTTTGTAGCCCATTAAGCAGCTGGGAGGGCGTGTGTGTGTGTGTGTGTGTGTGTGTGTGTGTGTGTGTGTGTGTGTGTGTGTGTGTGTGTGTGTGTGTGTGTGTGTGTGCGTGTTGTGTGGTGCGTAACCCTTTTCACTAACCATATTGCACTAATTGTTTATCTTACAAGAAAATTGTACAGCACTACCACATATGGTGGCATTATTGTCAAGAGGTGTTTGTGTTACTTCTTCCATAGTAGAGAATAGTGGTTGTTTTACCTAGTTGACTACCCAATAGTTGGTACAGTATGTACAGTATAATGTCAAAATTGATGGTGTTACACAATAGGAGTTCAATACACTTGGTTGTTTCACTTTAGAATGGATAGTCTAATGGTTAAACAGCCATACTATTTTCTCCCTTATTGGGTGGTAAGACACGGTGAAAACGGACTCACAGAGGCGATGTTTGTGTCACTTGTCGAGTCGTTGCTAAGTTGTAGAACAACAGTAGCATTTCTGGCACTGGCGCATGGGGAACCAGGTTTCTTTCTTCCAGCTTTAAGGTTTGTCTGGAAAGTGATTGAGGTCATGGATGAGACTTCTTAGATTTAAAGGCTCTTATCCCTCAGCATCAATGCCAGACCTCAACCGACTGCCTCATAATGGAAATGGTGTCTGGCTCTGAATGGTAAAAAACACATATATAGAGAGTAAAGTTTGGACTCCAAACTTAAGGCTTAGTAGTGCTGAAAATGGGGTTGAGAGGCTGGTATGGCTGGTATTCATGAACAACAGAAAGGATCGCACACAAGAAAATGGACAAATTGGTTTCATCTTTTGATGTTGTATTAATAATCAAAGCTCCGGTTGAAATGAAGCTGGTGTACACAATTCAGTCACGTTAAAACGGAGGATCTTCTTTCAAGTAAAAATGTTACAACCCCAAATCCGTTGAAATTGGGACGTTGTGAAAAATGTCAATAAAAACAGAATGCATTGATTTGCAAATCGTTTTCAACCTATATTGAGTTTAATACACTACAAAGACAGTATATTTAATGTTCAAACTGATAAACTTTATTGTTTTTTGAAATTATACAATCTTTTGTAAATTGATCCCTGCAACACGTACCAAAAAAGTTGGGACGGAGGCAACAAAAGACTGGGAAAGGTCATGAATGCACAAATAACGCCTGTTTGGAACATTCCACAGGTAAACAGGTTAATTTTAAACAGTTTAATATTGTTATTGAGTATAACGGGACCATCCCAGTCGCTCACAATCAAAGATGGGGCGAGGTTCACCACTTTGTGAACAATTCTGTGAGAAAATCATCTAACGATTTAAAAACAATGTTTCTCAACATTCAATTGCAAGGAATTTGGTGATTTCATCATCTACAGTCCATAATATAATCAAAACATTCAAATAATCTGAAGAACTTGCTATACTAAAGCATCAAGGCCGAAAACCAACATCTAGCACTTGTGACCTTTGATCCCTCAGGTGGCTCTGCATTAAAAACTGACATCATTGTGTAAAGGATATTACTGTGTGGACTCAGGAACACTCAGAAAACCATTGTCAGTTTACAGAATTTGACGCTACACCTGCGATTGCAAGTTAAAACTCTACCATGCAAAGCAAAGCCATACATCAGAAAGGTTGGTTTGAAAAAACAACTAGAAAAACAACCAGAAATGCCTTCTCTGGGTACAATATCATTTAAAATGGTTATACACAAAGTGGAAAAGTGGGCTGTGGTCTGATGAGTCCACATTTCTAATGATAGTGGACCCAGAGAAGGCATTTCTGGTTTTTTTCAAACCAACCTTTCTGATGTATGGCTTTGCTTTTCGATGGTAGATTTTTAACTTGCAATTGCAGGTGTAGCGACAAATTATGTAAACTGACAATGGTTTTCTGAGTGTTCCTGAGTCCACACAATAATATCCCTTACACAATGATGTCAGTTTTTAATGCAGAGCCACCTGAGGGATCAAAGGTCACAAGTGTTTGGTGTTGGTTTTCGGCCTTGACGCTTTAGTATAGCAAGTTCTTCAGATTCTTTGAATGTTTTGATTATATTATGGACTGTAGATGATGAAATCACCAAATTCCTTGCAATTGAATGTTGAGAAACATTGTTTTTAAACCGTTGGATGATTTTCTCACAGAATTGTTCACAAAGTGGTGAACCTCGCCCCATCTTTGATTGTGAGCGACTGGGATGGTCTTGTTATACTCAATAACGATATTAAACTGTTTAAAATTACCTGTTTACCTGTGGAATGTTCCAAACAGGCGTTATTTGTGCATTCATGACCTTTCCCAATCTTTTGTTGCCCCGTCCCAACTTTTTTGGTACGTGTTGCAGGGATCAATTTACAAAAGATTGTATAATTTCAAAAAACAATAAAGTTTATCAGTTTGAACATTAATTATATTGTCTTTGTGTTGTATTCAACTGAATAGAGTTGAAAACGATTTGCAAATCAATGCATTCTGTTTTTATTTACATTTTACACAACGTCCCAATTTCAACGGATTTGGGGTTGTATAATCAAAACTGTTTGTTCTGACCTGTGCCATTCCATTGTCTTCTTTTAGATAACCAGACCATGATGTCCCACTCAGTGGTCAGTATCCGTATCCTGGATGTGAATGACAATCCTCCAGAACTGGCAACGCCATATGAAGCTTCCATCTGTGAAGACGCCAAGCCTGGTCAGGTAAGGCTTTTCTAAGTGGTTCCGGAAACAGAATCAGGGAATTAGACAAAACCACAAAAAAACTAAATAGCAGTTCTAGATCTGCAAATGTTTCATGTGACACTGTAATATAAAAAACACTAGAATGCAATTCTGAAATTGCAAAGTGGGGTTGCCCCGATGATGTTGTGATGGTGACGTGGTGGATTATTTAATGGTCACTGATGATGTAATGTTGACATACATCAATCATTCGATTGGCTGAACAAGGAAGCTGTATGTATGGTGACATAAAACTTACTTTTACTACGTTACAACCTCGTTATTATCATCACAAGGTGAAAAAGTTTGCATAATAAATGTTACAGAAAAATGTTACAGAAAGAACGCATCACAATAACAATAGTGGGGTTCACCTTCAGGCAACCCCACTAATAATTGGTTTATGTTGGAATGGGAAATGCTGTTTCTGGTGAATGGGATTGAATCGTGATAGTTCCACCAGGGTCTTGCCAGGTACTGGTGTTTGGGAAGCAATCACCTTGGCATTCATACTCCTTTTTCTTCTTTTGTTTTCTTCGTACTGCGGCAGCCAATCATCCTGCCTCGCCTCACTTGTCTGAACTGTTTCATTGTGGCATGCTGCTGGTTTGGCTCTTTTTTTCAGCTGGGCAGGATGATCTATTGACACTTTGTTCCAGAAGCAATTTAAAAAAAACTCAGCCATTGGGGCGCAGGGAGGCACAATTCACCAAACTGTACTGGTGCCAGCAGTGGTGTGAAATATGCATTCTGTGTTTCTTTATGCAAGATGCAGATTGTGAAGTGAGATGGGTGAATTCTTCCCCGATTTCATTGTTGGATTTCTGTTTAAATATATATTTAAAAAAAAAGGCTTCAGGGCTCTGGGTTTCCAGCGTAGGTCAGAAAGTTACGCCTGCCAAAAGGGTTGCTGTGTTCTAGTTCACAAGGGATTGCTATGCAAACATCATTCAGTAGTTCATGTTATACATACTACATTCTACATGATCTATCTGCAATGAATGCAGCAAAAATCTAATAATTTCCTAAGTCAGTTATAAATGCATGGCTTAACAGTTAAATCTCATAACATGTGGTTGTTTGGTTAATAATAATAAAGTTAAACTCCAGATTGATTTTTTTGGTGCTTAATGCATCATCACATTGAATTCCTCAACAGTTCGAAAAGGTTTGGAATCCCTAGAGGCAGTTGCTATAAACAACACAAAACTTATCTGTCTTAAGTCTATGTGTAGTTTAATTGTTTAGTAGCCGTACTTCCTGCATCCTCCCACCAATCACCTTCAGAAATGGACAGAGTCATTAACAGCATTTTACTATCCGTACTTAGTCAACAACAGGCCCTGAGGCTCATGTTGGACCCAATTAACATTTGCAGAGCAGAGGAATAATTAAAAAAAAAGTGGTGGCCCTCTCCATGCTGGAAGCTACATTTACACGCGTAATGAGGCTTAGGCCTTCCTCTCCTCTTGATCTACAGACGTTTTACTCCTTCCATAGCCTCTCTGTGCCTTCACCACCTGGCCTTGAACATTGTCTGGTCTGAACTCACTCCACTCCCACCTCGTTACGTCTTCCATCTGCGCGAGAGCACATTAACCTTCAGCTCCTAATCATACAGGGACAATTAGTCTTCAGGCAAGAAAAAATAAAAGGCGTTGTAAATTAAGAAAGGTTCATTAATGTTCCTCATCAGAGAGGAATGCACTTAAATATTTAATTATGGGCCAGGGGGGGAGAAATCTGAAGAAAAAATCTGCACACCTGGAAGGACCTGTCTGTCTGTCTGTCTGTCTGTCTGTCTGTCTGTCTGTCTGTCTGTCTGTCTGTCTGTCTGTCTGTCTGTCTGTCTGTCTGGTTTTGTCTGTCTGTCTGTCTAATGCTGTATTTTTTCATCTTTTAACCCATTATAGGCAGGAACCCACTGTTGTAACAGTCTCTTAGTGGACCGGAACCCCTCCAGGGGTTCTGTATAGTATGTACAGTATCCAAAAATGTCAAAAATGTGAAGGTGTTATATAATTATTTGAAGTTTTTCAATACACTTAGGTCAGTATTTAGAAGGCATTTTTATTGTCCACAATGGTTAATATACAGTATATTGTAGGTAGTTGTGTCAAACTTGACTGTTGAGTAGGGCTGGGTGCAACACTACCGGCATTAACGCATACTTGAGCGCATGCAAGCCCATTTAGACCCCATAGGGTACGGCTGTCCCTATTCAATAGAAGTCTATGTAGAAGAGCCTCCATTGGAATGGCCCATGAAGTGAACAGAGTTGTCTTCACTCTGGAGCGACAACAGCATCAGCGTGGAGCCTTTGGTCCTTCTAATTTATCGCATGTTTGGCTGGTTAACTTGGAATTAGTATCAATAGTAAAAATGGTAAAATATTATGGGCCAATAAAGGACGGACGTTAAATGGTCGGTTTGATGGAGCGAGAATGTATGCTCTGCAATTCCAACTGACTGTTTAAAGTCATTCCAACTCGGTAGACCTACCTAAACTACTAAATGTTTAGTCATTAAAAAGATGAGAACAGTTAAGTGGCCGACTAGGCCGGCCGTCCTCCTGTCTTTAATGTGTAATCCTCTCCGTGGACCATTGGACCAGTCTAAATGATGGAAAGTATGTGCAGGTGTAACTCTTTGAGAATGTTATGAAACCAAATGGACCCTTGCGGAAGTTGCGGGTCCATTTGGTTTCATGTTTACACTCTCAAGAGTTAAAATATTTATCATGTGAATCAGCCCAAGTCTACACAACTAGAGAATGTAGAAGATTATGGTAATTTTGATCTGTATGTGTTTGCCAAAATCCAGCCTGGTATTGTGGACAAAAGCAAAAGAAATCTTTGGTTTTGGGGTCTGTGGAGCTAAAATGGTGGTTCCTGGCTGAAATTCTGAATAAATGGTGGGCCCTGGAATGAAAAAGATTGAAAACTCCTGGTCTAGTTGTCAAGTTGTGTATCCGTTTCCAAACTGCGTTGTGGTAAATACTGTCATACCGACAACAACCGCGCTACTAAAAAAAAAACCATACCGCCTCACCCCATACAGCTGAGATGTAAAACATGTTATTCTGGTGGGTCAGAGACTTTCCAGGATCATTCTCACCCCTGAGGGGTTACTACCGACTGAGCCTTTGAGAAAACACCTACTCTTCCATCTTCTTTAATGACCTAACAAAACAAAAGCTAATAATAATGAAAAACGAGGCGGCCAGGCATATGCTATAGAATGTAATAATGTTTCAGACCCAGGGATTTGCCTTGGTCAGGGTGTCTCTCTTTAATGCACCAGAGCCATGTGGTAGTTTATTGTTTCTCGCTGTGTTTTTGTGGCAGGGATATAGTTTTATTTTTATTGATCGCGGTCCAACCCCTCAGGGAAAAATGAATCACTGAATCAATCCATTAATGAATTACTCCAGACATATAGAGCCTTTGGTGGTCGCTGGAAACAAATCTCCCCATAGAGAGCAACTGGCAGCAAATTAAGTGATAATAATGTTTTCTTTTAGAGGAAATCGGGCCGATGCCATTTTCATAGGATGATGATAATCACACATGTAAAAGCATACATGTTGTATGCTTTTTAAGTTGCAACTGCGAAACCTTGTGAGCTTGTAGATCTGCTATTTTTGTTGTCCGACACTGTTGTAGATATCAGGCTTACATGGTTTTGCAAATAGAGGGCATGCTAGTTGTAATCAGCATACCCAGAATGCAGGCTTTCACAATTCCATACAGTACCGTAATTTCCGGACTATAAGCCGCACCTGAATGTAAGCCGCACCAGCTAAATTTGGGGCAAAATACTGATTTTTCCTTGTATAAGCCGCACCTGACTATAAGCCGCACCAGGCAATAAGCTTCATGTTAGAGCAGTGGTTTTCAAACTTATTGATACCAGGGCCCACTATTTATTCAACATCTTCAGCCCACATACCCCAAAACTAAAGATTTCTTTTGGTTTTGTTCACAATTCCAGGATGGATTTCCGCAAAACAAAAGAGGCAAAACATCAAAATGAGATAAAAATGTACATGACTTATGACTTATTAATTAAGTGGAGCTAATTTAGATGGTGAATATCATAACTCTTGAGAGTGCAAACATGAAACCAAATGGACCCGCAAGGGTCCATTTGGTTTCATTTTTACGCTCTCTAAAGAGTTACATCTGGTTAACCAACTTTCCATCATTTAGTCTGGGGACCACCTGGAACCCTATGGGACCACCTGTTGAAAACCCCTGTTACCTGTAAAAATCCATAGATTGGCCACACCGCTGTATAAGCCGCAGGGTCAAAAGCATGTGAAAAAAGTTGTGGCTTATATTCCGGAAATTACGGTACATCCGAACAGAAAAGTCTTTGCAGTGACTGCGGTAATGACATTAAACAATGTTAAATTCACTTTGCCACTCAATTTGCCGTTCATTTTATGCATATCCTCTATATTTGATTTGAACCAGGCTTTAAACTGCCATAAACTGCATTTAATCCGCCATAATACTGCAGAAATATCTTCACAATCAAAGATGCCACTTTTCTTGGGAGTAAAATATCAAAAAACGTATCGCAAAGCAGAAGCATGAATGGCTGACGTATCACCGTTATCCATTAGAAATCTCTGTGCCAGGTTGATGCTGTAGATCTGTTTGATGACATGGTGGATGAAATCTATCAACTAACACGATGATGTTGCATGGGAAGGATTTGTCTTGGATTGCACTCTCTGTAGAGCATTTACGTTTCACTCCATAACCTTTTCAATGAAAAATTGAACAATTTTAACCAGTTGAACAACTCCAGACCAAACTTAGCATAGGCTGTGTTAATCCATTCTGTACTGAACGCATTTGGGTGTTTCAAGCATTAACTAGCTTTAACTATTGAAAAATAGCAGATCTACAAGCTCATATCGCGCCACCGAGTGGCGCGATACGAGCTTGTAGGTCTGCTATTTTTGGAAAATCCTTAAAACGTGGTGCAAATCTTTGAATATTATTTTCTGTCGGAGTGAACTTTATTAACTCCAATCTTTGTTTCTGGGTGGGTCCCTCCATGAGATATTTTCAGATGGCTGAGGTTCAGATGGTTGAGGTTTTGATTGATGTATTGCATGAAATTAAATATATCACCTTCTCAAACGTGCTCTGTCTTGAGAGTATATCCTGGCGCCGGCCTGAATGTTACAGATTTGTATATATGCTAACAATATGCCAGCAGCATTCCATTCTGAAGTGCTGGGCTGCTGTTTTAGGTAATACTCTTATTGGTTCAGTAAATGAGTCTGCCTGCACCTCTGGGATAATGATTTACTCAGCAGTTGCTTTGCTTGTAAAATAATAAGCCATTTTTTTGCCTCAACTCCCCCAAACGACAGCTTTGGAAACACGGATGATTTCAACATTCTCAGAAGCAAGTCACATTTTCCACAGTCTTGTCTTTCATCTGCTGTATAATCCTCTGGCTGTTAATGGTGTTGTGTGTGTTCCTCCCCTGTAGACATAGACAGACCAGATCTGCGAGTTGTTGTTTTTGAATTTGTTGTCTTTTAACCAGGGGCGGATGTAACATGTCCCATTTGGCAGGAGAAAATGGTATGGGTGCGGCTTCATCGCACCCATACCATTTTCAGTTACAGGACTTTTATTAGTCAAGTAAAGCATCAATAATAACATCAGTTGTTGTTGAAGTTGCAACAGACACGCAGCATGCATAAAGCTAAAGGTCTGACTCAGAGAGTTTTCTGTTTTCAATGATGAAATGCTGTTGGTTTAGTGGTGACACAGCTGTAGTTAGTAGCAGTAGTAGTGTTTCACATCATTTTAAATATAAGCACTTTAATTTGAAATATCTTGGGTTGTTTTGCATGGCATCGTGTTTGGGGGGGCAGACTGGGTATTTAGGGGGGCATTGCCCCCCCATGCCCATGCCTAGATCCGCCCCTGCTTTTAACCGATTCCAAAGTAGTGTCCCTATTTGTAGCGTGTCATTATGTATGTGACAATTTTTCCCAAGTTCGCCAATAAAACCCAAATCGTGAAGAAAAAATAATGACATGTGAGCAATGTAGTGAGTGCTGTATTAAGTAATCATACACTAAACACATCACTCAGTAGAAACATACTGTGATTCAGTACATGTCAAGATATGCTCAGTAGGGATCATTAAGTGTGACTAATCAGAAGCAAACTGATTTATTTTGCACCCAGAAATGGCTTTACTGCATATATCTGGCGAATGTTAAGTTTGTTAATGTGAGGATCTCTTACCCTGCCTGTACTATATGTAAATAACCTTCCTGTGGTGTTGTTTGTTCTGTGATGGAGAACCAAAACAAGTCTTTTTGTGAGGTTGACAGTGTTCGATGCTTTAGTTTGGATTTAGTGCAGTGTAGGTCAGCTCTAATGTCAACCACGCTGTTTGCTATTCACCCCAAAATACACATAAAACCTGCATTTAAATGCATGGTACTAAAAACTGTTTGTTTGATTTTTTGCTTTGAAAAATCTCATTTATATCTCCCTGCCGTATAGAGTAACTAATACAAAACAGCACCTAATTAGCCTCAGAGATTTTTAATAATGTTGTCTTCAAATAAATTAAAGTGAGTTTAGAGTAGAATTTGCATTTCAGCAGATTTGCAAAACAAAAGTTGCCACAAACTCACTAACAAAGTTTAGTTTGAAAATCAGTCTAATAAACTAATGAATGCAATTAAGTTCCCACTGCATGTTTGCTTTTTGGCCTACCATACTTTACTAACTGAACCCTGTCTGCAACAAATTTTATCATACAAATAAATAAGTTGTTATTCATACAGTAGATTAATGCTTTCTCCTTCCTTTGGAACGGTGCAGAAACACGATTGCACTCAAAATAGCTGTTGCTAGTGAAGTCTGCATTCAATGCTACGGTACAGTATAGGTCTTCTTCAATGCACCCACCTCTGTCTATTAATGAAATATGTTTTTTCTGATAATATTTGTGTATTGTAGCAGGGTCTGTAGTTGAGAAGGTGACTATTGCACATCAATAGTTTAAATAAAAATGCATACACGCACACTCTCTCTCTCACACACACTCACACACACGCACACACACACGCGCACACACACACACACCACACACACACACACAACACACACACACACACACACACACACACACACACACACACACACCACACACACACACACCACACACAACACACACACACACACACACACAGATTGGTATTGAATTGACTGTGCTAATGAGTATCTCTGCATTGACTCCTCTCCTGTACTGTGTTATCACCATGTGTCTCAGTGTAGTGTCAGCTCTCAGGCTCAGCTCAAGGTTTTTTTTTGTTTTTTTTTGGTGGAACCACAGAGAAAATTAGATTAGCCTAAGCCTTTTAACTGTGTTGGGTTTTGATCCCATTTGAGGGGTTGGCAACACCAGCGTTACTCTGGTCTGTGTTTAGAGGCAAAGCACATGGTGGTGGGAGATGGAGAGATGCCTGAGAAGTGAATAAAAACCTCCGGTGACAGAAAGCTAAGCAGCTTTAGCTCAGAGACACAGTTCAAGCCAGGGGCGCGACACAGAGCGGCAAATAGCTTCACACCTTTCATTTACACGCTGCCTCTTTAGGATGCATGCAGGTGGAGCTTCACACATGACAGAGAGGGGGACGGAAAGAGGCATTTTAGGGTGTAGGGGGATGCCAGGTTGAGCGTCCATCTGGGAACTGCAACGTTCCTGTTTTCCATACAATCCGAATAAAATGACGTGTGAAGCCAAGATGAGAACGAGTAAATGTAAATGTCGACTCATTCATCCCACATTCATCCCAGTGTTTCCAACTTGGCGCATTTGTTGCTATATTTAGCTTTTTTCCTGACCATCCCTAGCGCCAAAATTAGTGAAAAACCCTGGCGGAAAATCTAGTGCTTTTTTGCTGTGTGAGTTGGGACAAAATTGTTTGACAGGCGCCTGAGAGAAAAACCCTCGTTTTTTGCCATTTTTCTTCTCATGATATAGTCCCCTTCCTTCCTAGAAAGGACCATTGGTAACCAAATGGACCCTTATAGATCTGTAACTCTTGAGATCTGAATTACCTAATTTTCAAGAATCTATACAATTAGAAAATGTAGAAGAATTGCTATGTTGACCACACATTTTGCAGTAACCTGTCCTAAATTAGTCAGAGAGACTCAACCCTCAATCACGTGGGTCCTCCATGGCTAAAATACAGAATAAAATAGTGGGTCTGGCACGAAAATGGTTGAAAACCCACTGCTCTAGCGCATTCTAGGGCATTTTGTAAAAGCCACTAGTGCATTTTGGATTTGGGCAGTTGGCAACACTGATTCATCCACACATGAATAGCAGAATGCAACATACGTTGCAAAGTTCTTCTAACAAGGTCACTTCACTTTGAAGCTGGTGTCCATAGTTTGAGCATGTCAATTTGTAAAAATATAGCTCAGAGATGCTAGAGGACCGCCTGATACTAGCACTCTCCACCCCACTCTCCATGCTAGAGACCTGATACTACCACCCACCACCCACACACTGCTAGAGACCTGGAACCATCTCCTCCACCTACACACTGAAGAACTCGTAGACAGACAATATCTCCAGGGAGAAGTGCAAGTAAGCAGCTTATTGTTGCTGTCAGGCAGAAACCTCGTATATCCGTAATTATTCAAAAAGTCTGTGGTCGTAAGTGAATTACACTTGATTATAGCACAGTGTCATAAACAGATGCAGTTCAAAATGCTGGACAAAGCAGCACATTTTCAGCTTGTACGTAGATCAGCTACTTTTCCTATTTTAAATGATGATGTGATATCAAATCTACACATAATTCTTAGGCCCTGGAAAACGTGCTGTCATTAATTGTCATGTATTGAGATGATGAGGGACAGTGAAATTCAATAGCGACCAGCTGCAACCTGGTTGCAACTGGTTTATAGTGAAATATACCCTAACCCTTACCCGAACCCTAACCCTAACAAAATCCTTACCCTACGGCAGGTGATTGATAAAAAAACGTGACCGGCGACGGCCATTACCGTAAATTCTTGCTTAGAATGGCATGCAAAATGAGTACCGTAAACGACGGTGCTGTGGTGCACTGAAAAAGATAGTATGGTGGAGGAGGAAGTGGGACGGAACTAGGAACCAAACTGCGACAAATGGTTTTGGGTCGAGGGCAAAAAAAGCAGCACTTGGCTCTGATTGGTTATGCCTGGCCAAACGACGGCCGATTCGGCCGAAAAGCTCGCCAATTTTTATCTTTTCGGGCGACGTCGCCCGTTCTGCTGCTGTCGCCCGAATCGGCGGCTCCCATAGAGAAATAATGGATGTCGGGCGACGTCGCTTTATCACCCCCCGCCGTTAAAACGTAGGGTTACCATAACCCCATAACCAAACCCTTAACCTAACCCTTGCTGTTAATTGCAACCTAGTCACAACCTGGACGTTGCAGTTGTTGCAACCAGTTTCTGACTAGCAATCTCAATCTGCCACTAGTTGCTTACTAGTGGTGGCCTGGTTGCAACCTAGTCGTTGGTCGCTATACTGGATCTTCCTGGAGATGATTCTCACAGTTGGACCACACCAGGAGTTGAACCACAACACGTCAAGCTGTAGACTTGGACTTGAACGATACCCGGTTACATACCAGCAGATGAACAAAAGCTTTCCAACGCTATCGCCTTAAAGCTTTTTATTCATTTACAGCCTTCAATGTGTGCAACTTGCTTTACTGTGATGCCTTACCGCTAGGCACAGCTGCTTCTCTTCCCTTTCAAGTCGTGTTGCTGCACAGCCGGCGTGTGAAAGTAGTTTCATTTCTTCTTCAGAGAAGAAAGCGTCTGCCCTTCGCTGGCCTCTGGCCCGTGGGATGGCCTCACCACAGATGGGATGGTTTCTGGAGAAGTCTTCTCTGTGTGTCCATCTTTCCTCTGATGCTGGAGATGTAAGCGGGTCAGACAAGGAGACCGCCTGCAGTTTAAGCCATTTTGTTCTGACTAGATTGTCGTTCCTAACAATAGATTGAGTGTCTGTGTCAGTGATGCTCAACATATTTTATACCAAGGACCACCAGAATTATCTATATTGGTCTGCAGACCCCCATCTGAAAACATGTTGTTCTAGGCATCCTCCAGAAGCAAAGATTTGAGTTAAAAAAGTTTGCTTCCGAAATAATATATTTGAAGATTTGCGCCACATTTTCACATTTTTTTAAATAAATATCAGATCTACAAGCTCATAGCGCGCCACTCGGTGACACGCTATGAGCTTGTAGATCTGATATTTTCAATAGCTCGCTTAGAACACCAAAACGTGTACAGTGCTGAGAGGGTTAATTAGGTGATTTTGCTTCAGAGAGCTTTTGCCACTCGATAAACTCCCACACGTTGGCCTCCGTGGTTTGCTCAAGGGCGCCGTCATCCAACACAGATCATGACTCCTCTCATGCTCTGGTGCATCGCATTTCTTCAGAGAAAAAAACTGTTGATTTTCAACAGAAAACAAGAGGATCGTTCTCTCCTCTTCGCTGCCAGGGCTCTGATAGGTTTGCTGTTTGTTTGACCTTGTGTGCCCATTTGTCTGTGTCGGCGCGACTTTGTTGTCTTATTTGTCTATATCAGTGTGATTTGGTTGTCCAATTGTCATCCACGTCCGCATTGCGACCACATTGGCCTGCCTTGAAATGAATAGGGCAGAGAATAGGGCAGTAATTTAATGAAATTAAATCATCAAAGTCATCGCTCACTTTGTCACCGGGAAGCTGGCAGATGAACAAATCTGTTGTTAGGTGAATGGTTTGTTTGTGTCTGTAACCAGTGCCTGTTGTCTGTCTGTGTGGCTCCGCTCGTGGGGTAAGGGTTTAGAGGTTATAGGGTTCAGAATATACAGTAGGCTTACTAATGCAGTGAGTCTGCCCAGCACAATGTCTGAATATTGTCTACACAGTACATGAACCTGTTGCTTTCAGAACAAAATACTACTGCTGGTGTTCGCCGTTTGTCTGTTTGTGTGACATTTGACACAGTAAACTTGTGTTTTCAGGGCTAATGTGACCACTATGACCAATTAACACGTGTTTTCCGTCTTTGCGAAATGGTGGAAACGGGAATCAAACCGATCATGTGACCACAAGGGCCTCTGGGAAACGGAGTTCAATGCAGCCCCAATGCAAAGTCAACAGGGCTTGTTGCACAGTGTAACATTGGCCGATGTTGTAATGTTATGATGAAGGAAGGCCAGCTTCCGTGCAACATAGTGACGTGTTAGGATAACGTTAAATGAAAATCGAGCCGATCCCGCATGGGCTTCAATACAAAACTGAAAAGGGGTGCACACAGTATCTCTTTGCGCAGTATTCCTTGTGTTCTTAGAACATCCTTGGTCTCGTGCAATGTTTTTGTGTGGGAAGGAGTAAAGGGACTAATTTAAGCAAACAAAAAACAAAACATGGATTAGGCGAAAACACGTCGCGGCTCTGCTCCAAAAGGTAATTAAGGAATTCACTGCATACATATCAACAGCTGTTTATTAAGATAAAGCAGCTAAAGTGCGAAAGTGAATGGATAGGAAACAGCATTATCATCCAGCAAGCAAATACGTTTTATTCATCATCACAAATTATAGCTGGCCCGTTTGCTAGAGTTGCCATGGAAATGATCCCAGTTGATCAACAGCTTTATGTTTTCAGTGATTGTCATTCTGGCAGCATGTTAATGATCGCTGTGTCCACACAGCTGTGTTGATTCAATGCTTGAAGTTTGACCTCATTGTTGTGTGCTCTGTTGTCATGGCGACTCTAGAATAACGGTATCACTGTCGGTGTTAGATGAGTTATGTGTTCCTGTTCTGTACTCAGTGGTTTTTCAAGCTTTTTTTCATGCCCACCATTTCTTCAGATTTTAGCATTTTAGTTTCTCTAAAAATGAGATAATTCAGATGTTTAAAGAAATTTAACTTTCAGAGTAGTAACATGAAACCAAAATAGACCTGTGAGGGTCCATTTTGGTTTATTTTTAACACACATCTAAGAGTTATAGATCTAGGATTCATTTGGTTACCAACTGTCATCATTTAGCTGGGGACCACCTGGAATCCTCTCAGGGATTAAATGGAGAACAGTGTACATATGTATTCTGCTCTTTACTAAATACACAGCCTAACTAGGCGCAACTAAACAACTTATAGGAATATGTTTCTGATCTATTAGAATCCTAACTATAGCTTGTGTGGGGGTTACTTGTAAGAAATAACTGAGTTAAATCAAAAGAGCCCCTGTGCCACTATGCTGAAATCATAAGTCGGCCTTTCACAGCTGCGCCGGGACACAGTCATTTAGATCATGGGCGGTCCTTATGGCCTTAAGTTTATACTTGGGGGTCATGAAGTGGATGAGCTTGAGAGCAATGATGTTTAGTTGGTGATTGTGAATGATTCTAAACAATGTATGGGAAGCGCCCCCGGGTAGCCCACACCTGCTAGCCAGTACGCACAGTCATTAGAGCGGTGTGAGGTGGAAAGTGTTTTGTACTTTGCTTATTTCTCACTCCA